>JALIGW010000005.1:17182500-17200000 GCA_023053685.1 Diadophis punctatus similis
TGCACATAAAAAGGGTTTCAATCATGGTTGACATCTCTAGATCTTTTGGACAGCTCCCTCCACCAATCACCTATACATCTCTGCAAGGTCCCTTCCAACTCTGTTAATCTGTTAAATCTGTTAATCTATGCCCCTGATGTAGCACAAGGATGGGTTTTTCTGACATCCTGGGCTGAAGACCAGATTTGGTCTTTGGAAGATGTCCTTAAAACCACCTCCAAAAATATGTGTTATGACACTAGGATAAAACTGATGTTTCCATTTTATTTACAATTATAGGTATTTGTAAATATAGCTAATATCATTACTCTCCAGTTGCATATTTAATGATATCCTTCAATTACTATATTAACATTTATAATTTTCTAACAACTTTTTGAATTCTCTGCAGACTTTATTAGGCACCTGGGAAACTTCAGTTGCCCTGGCTCGTCAGGCAATAGCCTGAGTTAATACCAAACTGTTTGAGATTGTATGGGCTCGTTGTTAATATATTTTACTGGAAATGCTACAAAACTTTCAATTGAGAAGAAATTTGATCCGAGTTCTGCTTAGATAGCTAATTAACTACAGAAGACCTGGTTCATCTACATAGATAAGTTTATCCCTTGGTGTTAATGGTCATATGCCCCTGCCCTTTTATGTAGCCATGGGTATTACTTTAATTAAAATAAAACAGCAATACATAACCACATATGTAGACCCAGCTACATCAGCAGTTTGTTGCTGTTCCCTTCACTGGCTACCTCTCTGGCATTTGAGGTTCTTTCAACTTCAAACATCCTAGCTAGCATAGATTTTTCTGCCAAAGTCTATTATGCAGAAATGAAGGAAAAATGGAGAAATAGAAGGATCAGATGAGCATAAAGGATAGTTTATGGGTCAATACTTAAGTAACAGAGCAAGTTACTAAATCCTATTCATGACAGAATGAATCTCTTCTCTGGAATCCAATGGAAGTCCGAGTACAGAGATATATAGACAAATCAGCTTATTTTCCATTTGTCATATATTCCTTCCCGCATGATTCAATTAGAGCCCACGACTTCTCTTTTCTTTTATTATGAGAACAGGATGAAAAGTTCATATAATTAGATCTCATGCATTACTGGTATGAATTTTCTGAATCAGAATTTCTGAATCAGGCCATAAAAATAATTTTAAAAAGAATGTCTATGAGATCCCAGATGGGATTTTGAAAATGAAATAAGTGCCCTTCAGCCAACATCAGAGGTTACTCAGAAGAAATAATGGTCTTTGTAGTCATGCCTATGATCACTTTAGAGGTCAGCAGTGAGTGGGTGTAGTTCTTGGAAAAGGATTTTCCCACTTAAGATGGCACTCCATGAAAACTTGTCGCTGATCAGGGTCTCTTCCTTTGTGGATTGAAAAACCATGTCTTCACTATTTAACAGGGACCATGTCTGCATCCTCTGGCTTACTTCTTCTGGTTCTTCCAATCAATCTTCAGATCAAAATGCCCAATTGAAAAGAGGATGAAGCAGGGGGAAGGGAAATTACAGAATATTTTGCATCATGATTTAGGATGTCCTTTCTAACTTTGAAAGTACCCCACTTGGAGATTTTTTTTTCTCCAAAAGAAGCTTTACTATTAGAATTGTTTTTTGCCAGATTGCTTGTCCTGATTTTCCACACTGCAGAAGCAATCACTGTCTCTGACTTGCACAGTGGAACTAATTAAAGATACATGTCACAGTCACATGTGAACCAAGGCATCCTAGTTTTGACTCTACTATTTCTTTGAATTATGTGTTAGGCCAATACTAAAGAGTTGGCCTCTTCTAACAGCTGTGATTGAAATTGGAGTGGTTGCCTATCAATCCAACTGGAACAAAAGAAGGAGAGATAATGTTCTGATTTAGACAGGTATCTTAATAGGCAAACAATTATATCTTCTTCCTGTTTATAATGGTGAGGTCTTATCAGGTTATAAATAGTACAACTCTATCTTACTATACCAATCTTATAATAGATCAGTGTAGTGATTTATTTAGCACAGTTTTGTCTACAGTAGTTGTTATTCTCCAGATGTGTTGGATTCTAGAATTCCCAGGACACCAGGCTGGGCTCTCCAATTGCATTAACAGCAGTTGTTCATGCATTCACCAGGAACCTGAACCTCACTTGATGGCACCTAACTAACTTCATGGCTTTATCCAAAAATACTAGGGACTTAGTCTGCAATCTCCATGTACAGTTCTACCACAGCAAACAAAGATTTTTTTTGAAAAAAATCAATAGCTTAGCTAAGAAACAAGAAAAACTGATTAGAGACCAGTATTATATATAAGAAGAGACCTTCTGTTTGCTCAAAACGGCAAACACAATTTCACATCTGTATTTTGCACTGACTTTGTGTATGTGAATTTGTGGACATTTGTATCCTTATGTGTCTAAGGGTTCAATTCAAACTGATAATTATATATTTCAAGCCATTGGAACTCTTTGGGAGAACATGGACTTTGAGATTCTTCAAAAATGTATCTATCCAATGTAAAGGTTACTTCAATTGCTTGCTGTAAAGAAATTTATGTGCAATATTTAAAGCATATTTATAAATATGATAATGATATATTTTCAGTTCTCTCCTACTGGTTAAATGGTACAGAACCACCTTAAAAGTGATTAAATTCCTGAACACCATTGTATTTTATTTTATTTTTAAATGTGTACCAATTTCCAAGGTGCTTTAAATGATTCCTACTAATAAGATGTATAAAACCATCAAAATAAAATAATAAATAGTAATAGCACTTAGACTTATATACTGCTTCGCAGTGCTTCACAGCCCTGTCTAAGTGGTTTACAGAGTCAACATATTGCCCCCAACAATCTGGGTCCTTAGTTTATCGATCTCAGAAAAACAGAAGGCTGAATCAACCTTGAGCTGGTCAAGATCAAAGGAATTGAACTCCTGCCAGTGTGAGCAGAGTTAGCCTGCAATACTGCATTCTAACCATTGCACCACTACGGCTCACTGGTAAAAATAAAACTACAAAATAATACAAGCAATAAAACCATGTAAAATAAATTAAAATATTAAAAATCATGATAAATTCAAAAGTTATAGTCAAAAAGGAAGATTGTCACTTCATCTTAAAAGCTGAAAGAGTATAGCAACTTGTCAACCTTGCAAGGTAGTCCTGACAAGAAGCACATCCAGGAGTATTTGCTCCATCTTTATTGTGAGGTTATATTAATGGAATCTTGAAAGTCTGAAAGTTTAATTCCCGCACTTTCATCTGTAGAGTCCAAGAAACTTAGGAAGTGATAGAGTGAGAATTTATTCTCACAGAGGTGATGTTTGATCTTTTCCCGGACATCAGACATTAGAAATGAAACCGCAGTTTAAAAGTCTAAGTAAAATATTTATTTCGGTACAAAAACAATAAAACCTCATTTGTTTACATCTCTGATATAAAATGTGTGACTTCTCTCAATGGAAGCCAGAAGAAGAAGGATAGAGTGGAGATTGGAATGCACACATGCGTACAAGAACATATCAATCACGTGCTCAGGAATGAACCATTATATTGAATAGGGATGCAGCTCCCTGCATATACATGTAACAGGCAATAAATCACACCGTGACAGGAAGGCTATTTGTTATGCCATCATTTCTTCTGCAGCAAAGCTGACGTTTATCTGAAGGTTGATTAGTCTGTGGTTCTTCCTCCTGTCTCCAAGGTCAGGAGTGCCCAACCTTTGGTCCGTAGCTTCGGTACCAGTATGTGGGCCATTGAAAACCAGACCATGCAACTGGTGGGTCAGAGTATAAGTGTGCGAAGCTCCATTTAGAAAAGCGGTGGGTGCACACTTGAAACCATCCCCTCTTCTCTCCCCCACCATGCTCCCCACTGCTGATTCACGGAGCAGGAAAGGTTGGGGACCATTGTCCAAGGACATTCCCAAGTATCATTACACAGCTACATTCAACTGCTAAAGTAATGCCTTCAAAACCTTAGGAGCAATGCAAGAAAAGTCTTTTTCAAAATTGTCAGATAAATGACTCTTTAAATAAATCTTCAGAATCATGGCATCACTGAGAAGAATTATTCGCTGATATTCACAAGAAATATCAGATCTATATTTCTAAGACTCTCAAAAATTGTAACTTCCTCTTTCTTAACCCCAACATAAGGCAACCAACAGTTATAGTTTCTCTGAGAATGCTGTGGTATCATAGAGTTTCTTCAAGTTAAAATGTCATTTTCCATCCATCTCAACGTACAATCTGTCTTGCTCTTTAAAGAAGAGAAGAGAAACTTTGGATAAGTTTCTCAGATTTTCTAAATACTTTGTTTCAATTATTTGGTTGTCATTGAACTTTAAATAGAGGAAGCTCACCCAAGGCACCTTTTGAAATAAATCTGTCCCATTCTGACTCAGCAGCATTTACTGTTATGGCAGAAAGATTAAGTAAATCTCAGTAAGTAGTATTTCACACTCTTCCATACAAGCTCCCTTTAGTTATGCCTTCAGCTGTTTAGGGCTTTAAAGGTTAATTGTGCCTAGAAAACAACTGATAATCATTGCAGATCTTTCAACAGGATCTTAATATAAACTCAACATCACACATTAGTTATTGTCATAGCTATCACATCTTACATCAGTTGAACCTTTTAATAGTAGAGCACACTGCAGTAGTCTAACTGATGCAAGCGTGCCATCAGTAAAGTTGACTAACTCAAGTGCAATATAAACTGCTACATGAAATATAACTGTAAAAATATATTCCTTTCCAAACTATCACCACCACTGGGAAGTCAAGAGCTATCTATTAGTCAAGGAATACTATCAGACTTCCATTCTGATCTTTCAGTACAAATCAGGAATTGGTAGAAACTCAACATCTGTACTGAGATTCCATTGACTAAAATCCCCTCATTCTTTCATGAATTTAATTGATTTTTTTCTCCCATATTACTCAATTTAGGAAACAGTTAAAATAATCCATTGCTTCCTTGGAATTAGGTAATAGGATAAGGTGAATTTGAATGTCAACAGCAAGTAGCAGTGAGTGATACCTCCACTCAAACCATTATATTATCTCCCAGTTCTATATAATCTTTAAACAGTGTAGGAAATAACACCAATTTGCCTCAACATAACTTTCTAAACATCTTTGAAAAGAAAGGGCCACAAGACGGTGCAAGCTCAATCATTTCATCGAATCACAGTATCATATGGCTGGAAGAGACTTTGAAGGTCTACTAGTCCAAGTTCTAGTCCAATAAGTCAGGAGTCCTTATTCCATCCCATATTTCTTTAACAGTAGTACACACACAGTAGTACACACACAATTCTGTAACTCAAGCTGTTCCATTGACTAATTATTCTCATTGTCAGGAAATTACTCCTTAGTTCCAGGTTGGATCTCCCTCTGACAAGCTTCCAACCGTTGCTTCTTGTCCTGCCTTTAGATCAGGGGTGTCAAACTCAAGGCCCACGGGCCAGATCCAGCCGACGGGATGCTTAGATCTGGTTTATGGGGGCCCCCTGGAAACAGCAAAGGACCAGCCCACAGTGCCTCTGCCAGTGCAAATGGAGCTCAGGAAGGCCGTGTGCAGCCCTCCCGGGCTCTATTTTTGGCCGCAACAATCTCCTGCAACCTTGTGCACAGCCTTCCCGAGCTCCATTTTTGCTGGCAGGAGGCCATCTCGGCTGAAAACGGAGCCCAGGCAGGCCATCGTGGCCGAAAATGGAGCTTCTATTAGTGATGTTGAGCTGGCCATGCCCACCCTGGCCATGCTCCCTGGCCCTCTGAGGTCAAACATAACCCTGATTCGGCACTCAATGAAATCGAGTTTGACACCCCTGTTTTAGATGCTCTGCAGAATAAATCAACCCCCTCTTCCCTGTGACAGCCTTTCAGATGCTGTCTCAAACACTGAGATTTTCAGATGATCTCATTATTAATGGTGTTAAAAGCCAGCAAAGATCCAACAACACTAGAGATTCTATTCCCCAAACTACCAACACCAATATATGCATTGAATTTCCTGGTGGATCATCAGTAGAGGCAATCAAAGTAATCTCAGTTTCATACTGCTGAGTTTGGGTTCTATGTAAAATAATAATTATTAATAATTTAAACATTCACTTGTTTTTTTCCCCCCTTTAATTTCAGAGGATCTTAATTTCAAACAAATATACCATTATAGATTTAGGATTGAATTCTTTATTTTTAAAAAAACTGTTTTTGAACTGTGGAATATTCCTTTCCATGCAGAGAACTAACAAAGAGAAAGATGTCTTCAGGATATAATACAATTTTCCTATTTTTCCTAGAAAGTAATTCCCAGAAACATGTTAAAAGCAAAATATATGTTGGCCAAGGATAATCAATCACTCTAATTTTCAGTCAGTGTCATATTCAGACATTTCTACTAATAAAGCTGTTACACTACCATTGATTTTCTTTTTTAAAAAATGAAAATATTATTTAACACGTATTTAATAGAGAATTAAATTTTGCCTCGAAACATAGGGGTTTAAACGTGTACTTTTATCTGTTTAAACTGTTGAACAGGACATAATCCAAAGGATGGCATATATTCCCATCCACATATTAGCCCAACAGCCATAGATCAGTTCATTTACAAAGATCAAGTTCTTCATGCATTTCTAATTATCTTAGGGAGGGAATATTGTTTGCTTGTCTGTTTAGTGTTCATACCTGCTTGAAGAAGCTCCCCCCCCCTTTACCTTTTCTTTTTAACTAGTTCTCCTTCTTTCATAGATTTTCCATGATGTAAATCAGGTTAAAATATATCACTAGTGGTGTGAATCAGGGGTGGGTTCCACTTACCTTCACCACTGGTTCACATTGCGACTTTTGCGCGCGCAACGCCTCGTGCAATTTGGCTTCCGCGTAGTAGCTGAAATCAGCCTGAAACACAGCTGAGGAGATGTCAGCTGTGCTTCGGGTGAAGGAATAAAGGTCAGTATAAACCCGGGGGTGGGCGGGAGGGCCCGTTTACAAGCAGCAGAACAGGAAAAACCTTCAAAACAGTAAAAAAAAATCGCAAAAAAATTTAAAAAAAAAGATGGCGGCGCCCACGGACCAGCACCGGTTGATCCAGTTCAGTGATGTCACCAACAGGTCGCTACCGGTTAGGAGATCCGGTCCAAACCGGGAGGAACCCACCCCTGGTGTGAATGATGTAAGACCCTGTATTTATTTGGCCTCTCTCCCTCCCTCCCTCTGTATTTGTGTGTGTGAGAGTGTTGCTAGTTTTTTTCTTTACAAACCTTTAAATATTGCTGTTTTCTCTCTCCTCCATATAAAAATAGATACAAAAACAGTCTTTCTTCTTGTTTCCTAATTAGATAGCAGAGCATATGTGGAATTTATGTCTGTAGAGACACACATACAGCATTACAGAATTGCAAAAAATGCTTCTTCTTCTTCTTCTTCTTAAATGCAAGGGTTTACAGATTTGCAGTCTTGAAAAATGTCATTATGATTGGAACGAGCCTTGTTAGAATATATGAAAGTGCACAGTAAAACCCGTCAACTTTACAAATTGCCATGGATAGGCTAAGCATTCACTAGGTTTCTATTACATTTGTTAGAAAAGAGGAGAGGGAGGTAAAATCATGAATGGTAGTAAAGGGATTAAAAATGAGGTAGGTTTCATGTTATAAGTGCAAATGATCTGGAAATAGTTGTTTCTCTTGGATGATTCTGAGGAAGTGACATCATCTTAGTGTGCCTGTTGGGATATTAGTTCTGCATTTATCAGGCCAGATTTTGGCTCTAACTCTGGTGAAATTAGGCTGTCATGTCCAGCTGATTTCCAAGATTCCCACCTCTACACCACACTTATGACATGATCCAAGAACAATGCATAAAAAGCTGGGCTGTAAAAAATATGAATAGCCTGCTTCGTATTACTTGCATTTTATAGTGCAGGTGTGCTTACATTTATTGAAATTGAAGAATAATGAAATCATGCTGGTAAGTAAAGCACTTCTATTATAAAAGAAGAAGGAAATATGTAAGGAAAACTATTTCTTAAAATCTATTCATTACAATTAATATCATGGTTCTTTTGTCAGCAGACTCTTCACAATATCTTCCACAAAATCTCAATATTTCTAAAGATTTGAAACTTTTAACTTAGAAATGGGTTGTGGATGGAAGACCACTGTTTGGGCAAGAGTTACGATCAGAATGTTGGTAGTTATAATTTAAGGTTGCTTTGGTTCCTTCTCCCCAGTCCTGCAGAATGAAACCGGTGGGGGGAATAGAAGTGTAAATAGGAAATCCCATCTCAAAATTTATTACCTATTTCCTCCAAGAATGTGGCATAGTTCCTTCCTCACTTGCAATTCTTTAAACAAAAACAACAAAAAAGGAAGTAGTGCAGAAAAAATATATATCTTGTGATAGATATCCTTCAAATACTGCCTGCTAAGAAGCTGTTATAGTATTTGCCACTACCAATACAACATACATGGTTTACTTTAAGCATTACATTTTACTGCTAAGGTTTTTACTCCCTTTGAAGAATGGTATTGGAGTAATCCTGTTTTGATTAAAGGATTGTTGTCTCCAGTGTAGTGTCTTAACATAATGCAATATAGTTTTTGGATGGAGAAAAAAATATTAATTCCTTATCATCATCATCATCAACAACAACAACAACAATGAAACCTCATCAGTTCAAAACTAGATTTCATAAAAGCCCACCTGTTTAGAGCCATTTAAAAGCATGTCTTAAATTATTATTAGAAAAATAAATAGTCTAAATTTCCCCATATTTTATTTCAAACTCCAGCAAATGATTCCAGATGCAAGGCAGAATTGCAATCATTGGAATTCTCAGTCAGAATTTCCAGACAGTCATAAGCCATCTTAGCTAACAATTCTGGCTGTTGCAGTTGTGATACATCTGGAGGACATCAACTTGGAGATGGTTGGAATAGATTAAATATAATAGCCCAGGTCTACATGTTGAGCTATAATAATTATTGGAACTAAACTATGACTATTATATAGTGGTCTTTCTAAACTAGTAACTAAAATATGAATCTCATGAGACAAATTTTATGCACAGAATGCAGCTCTTGCTTCACATGAACTTCTAATGTTAATTTGAATTTCTTATTGGCTAAAGGGCTCATTTATACCACAAATGTCTTTTAATTTTTCTACTCCATATAAGCAAAAAGTTATTTATTTACACTGCTTGAGGGTGCTATGTGTAGTTCAATCTCATGTCTGAAACTGGCCTCAGCATTTTAGACTACGGTTTGTTTTTGTAGAAGGAAAGTCATTCCTTATCTCTCTGGCATTCAAAGCACACGTAGACATAACACTAAACAGGCCATTTTCATTAGTTAAAATCAGACTCAAAGACTATTGTAGTATGGATCAAGTGTCAACGTTTCATCCCAAACCACAACCTCAGTGAAAATTGCCTAGCCAAGCTATTTTTAGCCCAGGGAAGAGAATTCTCACTTGGAAATCAATGGGGATTTCTTAGACAACCAAAAAGCATATTCAAGGTGGCATTCCATGATGGAGAATGAACAACACCCATAACAAACATGGAGGCCACAATATCTTCTTTTTCTTTCATATGGAATATGGCTTACTGGATTTTTGTACTTAATAACAGAGTTGGACCTTGGAGGTCAATTAGTCCAACCCCCTGCTCTCTGTTCATGGCATTAAAAGAAGCACTTCAATCAATGTTGTTGCCAAGCTACCAGTCTCTACCAATATCTTATATTATTTTTCTTAAGCTACAAATATCTTGTTTTCCTTTCATATAGAATATGGCTTGGTGGATTTTTGTAACCACCAAGTAACAGGAACAGTAACAGAGTTGGAAGGGACCTTGGAGGTCTTCTAGTCCAAACCTCTGCTCTCTCAGGAGAACTATAATATTTCTAATAGATGGGATGGTTGTCCAGTCTCTTCTTAAAAGCCTCTAGTGATGGGGCACTCCACAATTTCTGAAGGCAATTTGTTCCACTGGTTAATTGTTCTCACTGTTAGGAATTTTCTCCTTAGTTCTGGCTTCTCTCCTTGGTTAGTTTCCATTCATTATTTCTTGTCCTACCTACAGGTACTTTGCTTCTGGCTTACCTCGCTGCTGGTTTGCTTCCTCACGTGCCACATGGCCGCGCGCGCATGCGCAGTGCTAAAAACCCAGCTTCTGCGCATGCGCAGAAGCAAAAAACAAGATAGGTGCTGCCAAGAGAGCCGGTTTGGGGGCGTGTCCAGCCGGCCATCACTGCTGGTTCGGTGAGTGGGGGGGGGGGAATTCCTGCTACCGGTTCTATAGAACCGGTCTGAACTGGCAGGAATCCATCTCTGGTGCTTTGGTAGAACAAGAAACAATAGATGGAAATTAACCAAGGAGAGAAACAACCTAGAACTAAGGAGAAAATTCCTAACAGTGAGAACAATTAACTAGTGGAACAAATTGCCTTCAGAAATTGTGTATTGCTATATACACTAGGGTAGCTTTTCCCAGTCTGACACCTTCATATGTCCAGACTGCAACTACAAGAGTTTTTTAGTCAGTGCAGAAAATGAAGTCCAGCACATTTAACAAGAGACAGCCTAGACCAGCCTTTCTCAACTGGGTTTGCATGGATCCTTAGGTTCCTGTGAGAGGTCACTAGGTGTTTCATGAGAGATGTAGCTGAAAACTTTTCATTCTGCATAATGTTAGTGCAGAGGTGAGAATGTTTATGCACCATGACATGTTGCCAGCCTGTTTTTGCTGTAGTAAATATTACAAGGTGTGGATTGCATAAGTTAGAATAGAATAGAATAACAGAGTTGGAAGGTACCTTGGAGGTCTTCTAGTCCAACCCCCTGCTTAGGCAGGAAACCCTACATCACTTCAGACAAATGGTTACCCAATCTCTTCTTTAAAACTTCCAGTGTTGGAGCATTCACAAGTTGCTTCTCTCCTTGATTAGTTTCCACCCGTTGCTTCTTGTCCTGCCCTCAGGTGCTTTGGAGAATAGCTTGACTCCCTCTTCTTTGTGGCAGCCCCTGAGATATTGGACCACTGCTATCATGTCTCCCCTAGTCCTTCTTTTCATTAAACTAGACATACCCAGTTCCTGCAACTGTTCTTCATATGTTTTAGCCTCCAGTCCCCTAAGCATCTTTGTTGCTTTTCTCTGCACTCTTTCTAGAGTATCAACATCTGTTTTACATCGTGGCGACCACAACTGAATGCAGTATTCCAAGTGTGGCCTTGCCAAGGCATTATAAAGTGGTATTAACACTTCACGTGATATTATTCTAT
The DNA here is from genome assembly GCA_023053685.1 of Diadophis punctatus similis. Taxonomy (NCBI): domain Eukaryota; kingdom Metazoa; phylum Chordata; class Lepidosauria; order Squamata; family Dipsadidae; genus Diadophis; species Diadophis punctatus. Next base: position 17,193,804 of record JALIGW010000005.1, read on the forward strand.
CCCTCTGTTAATGCAGCCTAGAACTGTGTTGGCTTTTTTGGCAGCTGCTGCACACTGCTGGCTCATATTTAAATGAGGGATCCAAGATCCCTCTCACAGTTTGGACTCTCACTGCCAGCCAATGAAGTTACAATAAATGTTTGTTGGCTTACTTATTTATTTACCATATTTCTACCCCACCACAATCCGGAATCTCTTGACAGCATACATAAATTATAAAAACCAAGTAACTCACCCACAATATAACAAGTATAATAACCGAAAGACATCACCATGCAAACATACAGTAACAATTATAAAAACAGAAAATGAAGATGCCATGATATCCTCAGGAGAAGGCTGTCTGGGACATACCCATATTTAGAAATTTACATCAATAAGGAGAGAGCTAACCCGATTTCAACCACAAGGCTATTTCATTGCCTCAAAGCTGCCACAGAAAAGCTTCTTGCTTCAGCCCTGAGACTACTCAAAAAATGTGAGGTCAAGAACAGCTTCTGTTTGCTTGATCTAATTGTTTGGGCCAATATGGGTTGGCTTAGAAATCAGAGTATACCAGCACAGTACAAGAATTTTAGAGTTGTCATTCTAGTCATGACTAAATTATTTTGTACCAGCTGGCCATTCTTGAACATGTTTACTCAGGCATCAGTCCTGCTATGTTCAGGGACTTTCTCCTACTTAGAAGTGCATTAGATTGTGCTCTCAGAGATGCTGAGCTATTGTGGCTAGATCCTAAGCTAAATTAGAAATTTATGAAAGTAAACATATCCCATCTTCTCTGCTCAATTCTTAGCTTGGAGTGTCTGGGATTCTGACCAATGTAGTACGAGTTGCATGAAGCAACTAGTGAAGGGTGATATCATTCACAATCAGCTTCTGTTATGGGGATTTCTTTATCGAGGCACATGCAGTGTTACAATTCTCAGCATATCTTAAAGTGTCCTGAAAATGAAAGAAAAGTAGGCTGCAAAGACCTAGGGAGATAAATAAGAAATGAACCTATATAATATCAAGGGCTATTAATTTTCCTATCCTTCATGATGATTAAAAGGGACTATCTGTGCCTTGGATTCAAAGGGAAAAAAAGTGAATTAGAATGAGCATCGCATGCGCATAGTACCTGTCAGAATCTTTAAAGCAGCTATATCTTTTCCTGGATTTGCATATACAGCTACTTTTTGCAGCTACTGCATAATTCCAGGAAAAGTTTGGTGGAACCCTAACCTCTAACCCTAACCCTAACCTTAAGATGCTAGCATAGGAACCAGAAGGTCCTGAATTCTAGTACCATCTTAAGCATGAAAGTTGGCAGATTTTGGGAAACCACTTTCTCTCAGCCCAACCCACCTCATAAGGTTGTTAGGAGGAGAAAAGATTTTAGATATTTTTGCTGCCTTGAGTTACTTATAAAGCAATAAAGGCAGGGTAAAATTCTAATAAACAAATGAAAGATGTGTTTGGCTGAAAAAGTTTTTGCCAGATTTTATGTTCATGTTCATATACTTCCAAAGTTTCTTTTGAATCCAAAGCACTCCATATGCAAATGATTTAAGGAGCAAGTGTCAAAGCACCTGAAAGCAAGAAGCAATGGATGGAAACTAATCAAGAAGAGATCCAACCTAGAACTAAAGAGAAATGTTATGACAGTTAGAACAATTAAGCAGTGGAACAACTTGCCTCCAGAAATTGTGGGTGTTCCAACTCTAGAGGTTTTAAAGAAGAGATTAGAGGACCATTTGTCTGAAATAGTGTAGGGTTTCCTACCTGAGTGTGGGGTTGAACTAGAAGACCTCCAAGGTCCCTTCCATCTTTCTTATTCTGTTATTCTCACTGATCTTTCAGACAGACCATCAGAATAACTAAAACTCAGAAATAAAAATGCCTATTTCTTCTTCATCTTATGAACTTTCACATCCTCCACTTTCTGATAACTAGTTTTAGAAATGTATCTTGTGGATGCTTAAAAATAGAATGGTTGACTAGAATTAAAAATGAAATCAATTTGACATCTGTTTCTATTTATTCATTATTTTCTGCCTCTCAGTTTATTCTTATAATAATAATTGTTTGATACAACAAGTATATTAGGACACCATTTTCAGAAAAAAAGCTGAAAAAAATTAAGTGGGATGAAATAGATTAGGGAAACTTAGCTTCTTCATTCTCTTGTTTTGTGAAAGGGAAATTGTGAAATTGGAAATTGTGCATACACGTGAGAGAAAGGAATGTGTGCATGTATGGGTGTGTGAGGGGAGTTTGTATAGACTTGATGAGTGAATATCTAACAGCAATCTTTATTGGTACAATTTGTTTCAGTTTCAGGTCTATTTAATTCTTTAAAAATCACTGTTTATCACTTCATTTATTTCACTCATTCTTTTCATTCATTTCTCATGGTATGTTTATGGCCACCCTACTTACTACATGAGATCAAGTCTGGTGTAGTGGTTGAAGGAAGCAGGCTAGAATTCAAGACACAATCTAAAACACAGGTGTCACACTCGCCACGTCATGTTGCCTTCATGACTTTTTCCCATTCGTGGAGCTGGGGTGGGCATGGCCTGTGCATGACGCATCCATTCCGTGGGCCACCAGTTTGACATCCCTGACTAAAAGAATTGAAGCATTTATTGTGATTGAACATTATGGGGACCAACCTTATCAGTTCTATTTAAGTAACTTAATTTGCTTATAATTCCTTCCTTCCTTCCTTCCTTCTTTCTTTCCTTCCTTCCTTCCTTCCTCTTTTGTCTTTGCACTAACCATTTCTTTATCCTGTTCCAGTTCACTTGTCGGAATATGACAACTCTTCCTTTTGTCAAATCAAGCAATGGTATCTGCTTTCTTGCAACAACAACAACAAAAAACCTTAAGTGCACAGGTGAATATCTCGTATGCATTCCTGAGGCATAACTTAGTGGCTAGATCTCAAGGCTTCCTTCCCACTGCTGGATCATAATTTTTCTGTGCTGGATATAGAAATTGCTACACATTCTAGCACAGATGGCATGCCACAGAGCTGTTGGAAGTGAATGAAAACACTTTCCCTCTGTTGGGTCTCTTTGCCAGTGTGAGGACATTGTGGCCAGCAGCAGCTCCTGCTTCTCTCACTGGTGCCAGCAAAAGAGGGCTGGGATAGATTAGCTAGTATGCTATACGATGTGTGATTTACTGATCTCCTATGACCCTCACATACTGGAATTAAATAGGGTAGGTATAGTTTTGTTGCCATTGGTTAAAATCACTGGCATGTCTTTTTCATGCCATCTAACCTACACAGGCCATTTCATTGTGTGAGACTTTCTGATGTTCGCACACCCTTCAAAAGAGTCCTCATTTGTCAGGGAATTGCGCAGCACGTGTCCAAATGAAGTCAGAGATGCTGAATCGAACTTGTAGTTTTATATAAATAAAAATATTTTACATTATGTATACTAGATAATCAGGCAAACAGGAGCATCATCAGGTAAATCATCAGGTAAATCACAGATCATACAGCGTACACAGAGGGAAAAAAGGTGTGGAAACAAGGAAACTTCCCTTTACACCCACAGCAACCAATCACAGCTTATATTGCCTCATGCAGGAGTTAGCTCTCATCAACCAATCAGCTGTACTGTGTGTTCTGACTCATTGTACAACCCCACTGCTCCAGCTACTAAATTTAAATATATCTTAACATCATTTTGTTTCATTTGTTAGATTGAACTAAACAGCAGAAGTGATATGGGATTCCGATGGGCTGGAATGAGATAATTCTTTCTACCAAAACTAAGATTTATTGAACTTAGCTGTTCCAGCTATCTTTACATACACCACAACAGAGTATCCCATTATAAGTTCAGTGATTAAATCCAAAGGCTATTAGGGATTATAAGCAAATATGTTTAATGGGAAATCAGATAACTTGGAATTCAATAAAAACATATTAGAAGAAAATGTTGATAAAACCTTTCATATAGCATGGGGAAAGGATAGTTGCATTTTGATTGGACTTCAGTTGCTTTCCAAAACTGGATTATAAAGTCAGGAGATGAATAAGCATCAAGATGTCTGTCTAAATATTATCTAAAACGAAAGGGAATAAGGTAATTGATATATGGGACCGATTCTCCATCTGAAAAGAAATCTGCTTTTGAAATATTAAACTCCTATAAACAAAATTCCTGTTTTTTAACAGAGAAAGCCATTTGGGATTTAGGAAAAATGCTATCTATCACTGGGCCTTTAGATGAATAAAGGTGTTTTCTTCTTCATCTTTTGCTAATTCTCAGTGGAAGTTTAGGGCCCCTTTAGAATGCATGCCAGTAATGTTAAACTGGTCACATCATAACTGTCACAGGATATCTGAATAAAATGTATTGCTTAAAATTATATTAACTGATACAGGTAGTTCTCAACTTATAGCCATTTGTTTAATGATTGATCAAAGTTACAATAGTGCTGAAAAAAAATCTTACAGATCAGTCTTTACACTCATGAACATTGTAGCATTCCCACAGTTACATGATCAAAATTCAGGTGCTCGGCAATCATCATTATTTATGATGGTTGCAGCATCCTGGAATCACCAGGATATTGTCATTTGTGACCTCCCCAGCAAGTTTCCAAGAAGCCAGGTCAGTGGAAGAAGCTGAATTTACTTAACAACCACGGCAAAAAGAGTCATAAAATTGCCTGCAATTCACTTAACAACTGTACTGCTTGTCAATACAAGCTCCAGTCCCTAATATGGTCATAAATCAAGGACTAACTGTATGTGAATCAATGTGTATGCACTATTTTTACAGGGGAGATTCAACAATTATACTAATGCCTGTTTGAGTCTGTCCATCTTTCCATAGTTGTTTTTCATAGAAGGCTAACTTTAAGAAACCTGGAACAGGAGAAATATAAGGGCACAAAGATTTTTAGGAAAGGGTATGCTTATACAGAACTACATCTCAACACTTTACTGTTTGTTAGTTTTCTAATGCCTTTTTAAAAAAGAGCTATAGTAGGCAGAACTGATCCATTTTGTTATGGCAGTTGGTGAAGTCATCAATTGTTCCCTTTGTGATATAATCCCAACAATATCATTCTTCCTATAGTTTTGTCAATAGTAGCTTTCCAGGAAAATAGCAGCTCTTTTAAGGGTTTTTCTTTAAAATACAAGTTTTAAGTTGTACAAGAGAAGCCCTTGGCTCCCAGCATGACTCTACTCTAGGTCTTCCTCCTTGTATTGTACAAAACGTGCTGTCTCATCCATAGAACAGAAGCCACACACTTCAGTGAACACATGCTTTGGTGTTATTTCCCCTACAGATTCTATTTCAAGCCATTGGGTTATATTCTACTTTTGCTAACAGAAAACAAAAGTAAATAGAAAAGGTAGCATTTCATTACAAGCTGCATATCCTGGGAGCAGATGTGCAAGTACTAAGGGAACAATTGGCAAAAGCAGTGTCCAGGTCCTGTTCACATAATCGAATCAACCACTAACCTACTTAAATCTACTTACTGGTTCTTCTGGCACAGTTGTAGTAACTAATAGTAATTGGTCCCAGGTTTAGATATATTCCCTAAATTAGTCCATTTGAGGTACATCAGTTCAAAAATTTTGCCCCATGATGTATTGCTTTGTTCAATTGAACAAACAGACACAAGAATTTTAGTAATATATAGATAAGAATGAGAGCAAATAGTTCTGGGGGGGGTTGATTGATCCAACTTGCATAGGTACTATTTTGAGAATACAGTAACCTTAGTTCCCCTCTGCTACAAGTACCTGGTATCACAGAAGACCTTGTACTGGAGAGTTCAGATAAGGCTTCCTTAGCTCCCTACTCATTGTCCATCCAGGTACCATATTTCTCCCAAAATAAGACCCTGTCTTATATTTTTTTGAACCCTGAAATAAGCGCTTGGCCTTATTGCATGTACTCAAAAGCCCGATTGGGCTTATAATCATGGGATGTCTTATCTTGGGGGAATCAGGGTAGCAGTAGGCATTTTTTGGCCTCTGCCTCCATCTGTATTTGGGCAGTGCTTCAAGATCTGTGCCATCAGAACTTGATAGTGAATTTTGTAAAGGAAGGACTTGAACTTTCAGTCAGTCTTGCTCTTCAACTCTTTTTCTTGGAGGACTTCCCAGACAAATAAGAATCATTGACTAAATTTTCATGTCTCCTAACAGGACTGAATTAGATAGGTTT
>JALIGW010000005.1:17205000-17300000 GCA_023053685.1 Diadophis punctatus similis
CCATGTGGACAGGCAGTATTTAGAATAGCCTGGATCCTGCAAATGTCAAAGAAAATATTTATACAGTCAAATGCTCATGTTTCAGCCAGACTATCTTTGATTGAATGCAGGATTTGATTGGCATATTTAACCTCTATATTTTATTCTCATTCTGCCCTTCTCCCCCCCCCCCCCCCGACCTCAGGCCAGCAAAGTAATTTGGAAGTCGAACTTCACCTAAGTGTTAATGATGAAGCTCTGGGAAGTTTTGCCTGTAATGAGGCACCATGCAGGAGGAAGTATCAGTTGGGATTCCTATTGAAGCCATATGTGAGGCCAATGTTGCATGAATTAACATACGGTGGGTCAAGTTAACATATGTACACTGAAAAATGACTAATGACTTCTCACACTGATGTTATTTTTGGACCTTCTTCCTCCAGTGCAACCTTTTGGAGAGGAACAAGTAAAAGCAGTTATGCCTCAACTGTCCTGGTTCCCTGTGAAGAAAGAGAAAAGTGAAACCATATGCTTCGCAAAGAGGCAAAGGCAAGCCAGAGATGCAGAGGAGAAAGAGAGGGAGAGAAAGAGAGAGAGAGACCAGCATGGGGCCACCGCCGTCCTGTAGCAACCAGCCAAAGGGGATGTCTGCCCAGTAATGTCCCCCTCTTGCCAGACAGCCGAGACAGCAGCACGCCTAGATGACAGATGCTATCTGAGCCATCCCACAGGCTGCATTTACTGCCCTTGGTGCCACTAGATACTGAGATGGCTGCAGGGGCACCAAAATTAGATTGGCAGGATGTGAAAAGAGTCAACTTTTTTGTTTAATGCCATCAATTTGTGATGGAGGAGACAGGTATTAGCTTAGGGACCTCTGTGGTCCCCGCTAGCCATTAGTTTCCTCGCAGCTGCACCAAGTTCCGGATTATGAATCTGCCACGGTTGGTCATTCATCAGTTTCACAGTCCACTCCAGCGCACATTCCAACAACAACAGAAACATCTTGCCACACCGACTTCATCTCCGCAGAGCTAAAAAACCTCCGTTATCAGCAGAAATAAATTTCATCATGAGAGTATGGGTAGGCGATGAAACCTGATATAAATTATACAGGTTTCAAGCATGCTGATGTTTCACGTTGGGTGCTGGGCTCCACGGTGAATGGGGGGACTTCCTTTCTCCCTGCTGTCAAACAGGAAATCTTTAAAAGTTGGCTGGAGAGTTATGGAATTACCTGTGGAAACATATTGCAGAAGGTCAAGCAGGAGGGTCAATTTGTCAGATGGCAATGTCAGAGCCCTCACATCCACTAACTATAATTTGTTTTCTTAGCACTGTTTTCCCCTTCTTTTCCAGGATATGTAGCTGCAGAAGCCTAAAGCCTGTCAATCCTTAAGTTTACACATGTTCATTGTTTAGTTTCCTCCCCCACCCCAGCTTTTTTTATTTTAAATCTGGGTCTGTGTGTAGAACAATTACTAAAAAGGTAAACTTCGGGAGCACAATATTACATGACTCATGCTGTTTTTGTCACCGGATTAACAAGCAGCACACTTGGAAAATAATAGCCGTCTGATGTTCTCTCTGCTTAAGTCGGCAATAAAACAAAAGGAGAATGGGATGCAGGCAAGAACAACATGAAACAATATAATCTAAAACTACAATCCTATTTCACCTTTGTGAGGAAAAAAAAAACCCAGCCCTGATTGCAAGACATATTTTTAAAGACTTCGACATAAGGCTGTTCTCAAATCTGCATCAACTACACATTTATCTGATATAAGACCGTGGAAAACATTTCTTAATAGATCTGTATAACTATTTGCAAACCACTCTGTGGTTTTGGTTGTAACAGCAATGTTTTGAGTTGCAGTGTGGTTTTCATCAGTAAAATTAAAAAAAAAAAATTTTTAAGTGGATAGCCTATCTATATTCGGGGACAACCAGTGCCATTTTACTTCAATATCTTAGGTAAACAAATAATGTGAGATGGGGGTGGGGGGAAATGAAGGCTGGTTTACAGCAAACGCATAAGTAGAAACTCCCCCCCCACACACAATTCAGAGAACAGAAGGCTGCATAAAATGCTTCTGCACTTGTAGCTAACTAACACAGGCTGCCTCATAGGAATCTTAATGGAGTAATGCATTCACATCTGTGTGCATTACCTCATCACACAGATGCAGGATATTTCTGCTTCACACATCAGCCTGTGGTGTGCCCTGACTTCTTCCGATTAACATGTGGAAGCCTGTGTTTGCATGCTAACTACTACAGCCGACTGGAGACATCTGCCTATGAATGAGCGCTGTTTTTACCTGACTATTTTTTTTCAGTAGTAGGCATTTCTGTGACGGCTTTGGTTCTCCTTTGCAGAATCCTTCTTGGTAACTCCCACTGAGGGGGTCATGAAATGGAAATTTCAGAAGAGAGAGGATTTCTTTGCTCACAGAAGGGAACAAGGGAAGTGCTGGGTGAATTGAGATCCATGTGCCCAGAAACGAACTTCAGCACCCTCCCAAGTGATCATGCTAGCATATCATGTTCATTGGTATGGGGCTCCTGTGGGATATAATTGTCAATTGTTTTTCTGTTTACAAAGGTTAGATTTAAAGTAGATGAAACAATTTATGGTTTGTGGCATGCTGAGTCTGAGTTTGAAATAGAAGTGTGTACAAATGATGAACATATTGTTGCTAAAATGTGTACACTTTCATTGAAATGTGAAACAGAAGTGAAAGAAAGCATGATAAAGTGGACTAAAAATTTTGGTCATAATATACCGATAGAACCAGGGAAAGTATGTGGCTGAAAGAATTGAAATGTACATTATGTTATAAACTTAAAGCATTTTTTTATATGATATACTGTTGGTATTTGTCACCAGAGAAATATACAGACTGTATAAAGGCACTTCAAATTTATGCTGGAAATGTGAACAATAAGAAGGGACATTTTATCATGTTTGGTGGATATGTAAAAAAGCTTGAGAATTCTGGATTGACATATACACACTGATTCAGATAATTTTAAAGATTAAGACATAATTGAAACCAGAGGCTTTCTTTTCGGATTGGGAACAGTTGGGAACTTTATTTTTGTACATGATAACTGCAGCAAGATTATTGTACGCACAAGGATGGAAAGATTTGACATTACCCACAAAGGAGGACAAGAATGATGGAACTCACTGAGTTGGCTAAATTGACTTCTTTGATTAGATTTTTAAAAATCTACATTGACTACTAACTGGAAACCCCTTATTGACTTTTTCTGTGACACAGAAAAAGATGAATTTGTGGTTTTCATAATTAAACAATATAGAATATAGAAAGAAAAGAGGATGTTGTAAATACAGAGTAAGAATTTAACTTATAACTGAAAGAAAAAAGATACAAAGATGTAGCAGTTATTCAATTTTTTTTACTTCATTGCACTTTTAACAGAATAACAGAGTTTGAGGTCTTCTAGTCCAATCCCCTGCTCAAGCATGAGATCCTATATCATTTCAGACAAGTGGTTGTCCAATCTCTTTTTACAAACCTCCAGTGACGGAGCCACAACTACTGAAGGCAAGACATTCCACTGATTAATTGTTCTGTCAGGAAATTTCTCCTTAGTTCTAGGTTGCTTCTCTCTTTGATTAGTTTCCATTCATTGTTTCTTGTCCAGACTTCAGGTTCTTTGGAGAATAGGCTGACCCCATCTTCTTTGTGGCAGCCCCTTAGATATTGGAACACTGCTATCATGTCCCCTTAGTCCTTCTTTTGTTCTCATTGTCCCCAGCATCGCCTCCATCTGTCTGCTGGGCTAAATAACCAGCTTCTGGTACAGCCCATTAAGAGGGGCAAAAGCCTCCTCAAAAGTAATCAGGTTGACCGTCGCTGCTCCTGGCTTTTCTTGTATTTTCGGATCAGGCGCAGAAGGCAATTCCTCTTCCTCATCGCTTACCAGCTGCAGCTGCATGTTTTCCCCACCTGAAGCCCCACCTGAAGCCTCAGGGCTGTCCTGCTGCCAAATCCCTCTCAGATAGCTGCTCGGAGCCATTGACCAACTCTCCTCCTGACCTGCCTGAAATAATAGCACCATGTCATGCTTCAGATTTATTTCCAAAAAGGTGTTTCAGCATCCATGAGACTGGCCAGTTTAAAGCAATAGCGGACAGTTTCATGATCCCAGAAAAATATGCAGCAACTTTAAAGCTATATCCATCGGTGCAATATTCACATTTTCATACACTCCCATACACCTTTTCAGAATCAAATTTTAAAAACTGCACCCTTTGGGAAATGTTTGGTAACCTCTATTTCTTTTCATTTCAAGCTCTTCGTTTACCTTTCTTTAATCATGTGCCTCTCATGATGATGCAACAGTTTTTATATGATGTTACATTTCTTCATTAAATGAGGCAACTCAAGGGAGAGGAGTAATAAAGTCTTAATATATCTAATTTCGGCCTATCACAGCTCATTCTGCTCCTTTTTTCCATATGAAACCAGATGAATAAGTCAGACTCATGGATTTATGACCACAAAGTGTAGCTGATTGTTTTAGAAATTAACTACTACAGTAAGTTTTTTCCATAATGATAATGATGTACTATGTGCATCTACTGGGAATATATAAAAGTAAAGGAGAATTTTTGTTGAGTATGATCCTCCTTCAAGAAGAGCAGCTGCTTTTCCTTCCTATTTGATTAGCATATTATTTTACTATTACCCAATTATTAAGTTTAATCATATTTTAGAACATACTGCAAAGTGACATCTTGTCACTTTGGCATTATCAATGCTGTAATAGTTCCATATTGGGAACTCTCAAGTTACCCAACTAGAAAGCTTGGTAGGAATAAGAATGGAGAGCTTTTATGTCCCCTTTGGTATTGTGCTTTCTAGAGCTGGTTATCTCTTTCAGCTCTCGAGTGAATTAAACATGTTACTGTGCAGCAATCAATCAAATGAAGAATTCATTTATTAATTGTCTTTATAAATCACTTGCAAAGGAGTAGCTGGAAATTGTGAAGAGGCACATATAGGATTATTCACTTTCTTGCCACATGGAGTTAAATTGCTGAAAGGGCTCTATCTCACTGTCAGTGATTGGGCACTTACCAGACTACTTTGTTGGTAAATGGATACCTATGCTATTCTATCAAAACAGTGCCTGGCTAGTCAGCCCACTGTAATACAACCAACACAAAGTATGGAAAGGATAATCTGTCTTACATCAAAAACATCTCAGAAACAATCAGGAGGTTGTGAGTTCAATCCTAGGTAGAGGCAGATGTAGGGTCTCCTGCTTGGGCAGGGGGTTGGACTAGATGACCTGCAAGGTCCCTTCCAACTCTGTTAATCTGTAATCTGTAACAAGCAACACAGTACTACAACCATACAGCAATTACTGTAGCACAGAAACCAACGAAAGACCTCCAAAACATCTTAAGTAAATCAAAATAATAAGTAAGTCACTACATAGGACAGACAGGCAGAAGACAGGCAGAATGCATCCATGCCCAGCTAGAAGACATGATAAAATTTCACAACACACAGAGAGACTCAACCATAGTTGCAGCTGGGAAACTGTGAGCATCCTAGACCAGGGGTGGGCAAACTATGGCTCTTTGAGGACCTGTGGACTTCAACTCCCAGAATTCCTGAGCCAGCCATGCATGCATGGCTGGCTCAGGAATTCTGGGAGTTGAAGTCCACAGGTCCTCAAAGAACCATAGTTTGCCCACCCTGTACTAGACCAAGCTAAATCCAAAAACGCTAGGAAATTCCTGGAAGCTTGGTATTCAGACAAATCATAGCCATCATTAGACACAAAGAGATAAATCATATAAAACTAAGGAAGAAACAAAGATCAGAACACATCCTCTCCAGCAGCCAATACACAGATAAACAAAGTTTAATGGCAAACAATCAAGTAGAAAAAAATATACCCTGATCAAAGAATACTAAGGAGAAAGCCACACTTCAGCAACACTGGCAGAACATGCTACTACATGCAAACAGAGAGCAAACCCCACTCCCTTCTAGCACTGATGTTACCTATTCAGATAATGAAACAAATCTGCCAGCAAACAACCAGGTTCAAAGAGCACCAAGGATTCCACAGTTCAAATCGGAGCTACATATATTATCTTCCATAGGATAATAAAACTTTGTTGAAGGATTAAAGCTATAAGAATTCTAGAGCCAAAATAATAAAATGAGAGAAATCATAAGGAAGCTTTAATGAAAGCTTAGAAGAAATGAATATTACCTTCTACTTGTATCAGAATACTTTAACTGTAAAAAAGAAGTGATGAAATACTTAAGCCCTGGATAAGTGTATAAAAGTCTGTGGACTTGAGGATGTACATATGCCCAAGCTGTCCAGCAACATACTTAACTGACGGAGCTAACAGATTGTGCAATTTTGCTGTGGTAATTACTCAATGGTTCAGCAAATGGTAAGTAAATACTTTGGAAATCATAATGTCTAATTGCAGGCACACATATGGTTTATCCCTACCCATTCCACAGTAGGTAAAGTAATGAACACACCCACATGGTTTTTTTATTTTTTTCATTTCAACCATCATCTTGCCTTTAGAACAGTTACTTTTGGAAGACCATTTATCTTTATATTTATTTTTAACATCAGTGATTTTTAAAAGTGAATGGTGAATATTGAATTAAATTAGAGCACAGTCTCATTCAACAAAGAATCAGAAATAGGCAACGTCGTTTTGCATTACTTGTAGTTTGTTTGTTTAGAACATTCTGCTCTATTTGTAAAATATTTACAGCCAAATCCAAGCCATGTTGTTTTGAGTTAAAAGTCACTATGACTGATTTTAAATTGTGAATTGCTCCCAAGCAAATGTGCTTCAGTCTACTGCCCAAAAAGTTTAGAACACTGCCTAAATGTAAACTTAAAATACATGGTGAATGCAGTGTTTCAGGGGTTTTTTTTTAGCTTAGTTGGAGCTATGTCTCTACATTACTCTGTTCCCAATTCAAAACGATCCACAAAGTGCTGTCACAGGATGTCAGTCTGCTGAATGGAAAGGGATGCCCTACCTATCATAAAAGGCTTTTTTTTAAAAAATCTACATTTTTGGCACTTTCTAGCATTCTCAAATGCTAGGATGGAAAGGGTAGGAGGCATTGAAGAGAATCTTTTCTTTAACTATAAGGTTTTGCTTGCCTCACTTTTCTCCCTGCCATCTATTTTGTTGTAAAATATGTTGTGACTGTCTTATCTACTTGACTGGTTTAAAGACTGTATATATTTTATGGAAAAGATGGATGAGTTAATATCTTACACTTTCCCTCAACTTCTGTCAGCTCCAATCCATTCATAAAGGGACACTATTATTTCTTGCTACCACTCCTTTGCACAAAAACCCATGAATCTATCTGCATAAGATTTGCCACAGATATTTCTTACTATGGAACCTATTTTCACTGCATTTTTTTTACTACATTCTGCTCCAAAACAAAAATGTAGACACTTCTAATTTTCTTAAACATTTCATCTCATTATGATTTTGACAAGACAAGATAACAATGTAATATTCTTTCCTATGTTATGTAATCAGAAGTTGAGCTTTCTGAATAGCATTTAATAATTTTGATGAATCAAGATATACTGTTCTTACCGCCACAGGTTCTTTCTAAGTTGAGGATCTAGTCTTTAGGCAAGATGGGTGGTTTTTACCACAGCCTTATTTATTTAAATCTATCAAATTATGGTCTGCTTCATTCTCAATAGCAATTCTTGGAAGTTTACAGTATTACAATACGTTCAAATTTTAAAGCAGTCTTCAAGGACAAGGGAGTCATGCCACATGGACTTTAGGGGGAAAAATGGTTCCAAATGGAAGCAGTGGCCACTGAGAAGGCCCATCTCCAAGGTCCCATAAAATGGAATTTCTTATAATAAGGGATTTTGAGCCTTGCAATCCTGCCCCTTTTATCAGATGGCCAAGATAACCTTGACGTTGTTGAGCCCACAAACCATGAAGGACAACCAGAAAATAATAGACAGTACAGCATGGGTGAAACTGAAATTTATTTGCAACCCCAAAATTAATACTTATGGTGTTTTCATAGTAATTTGTGAGCCTGCAGAATGACCAAAATATTCCCAGGTTGAATAAGGTGATGTTCTGCCTTTTTTTTTGTTTCAGTTCTCATACTGAACGGTATGAGACTTTTACTTCCCCTGGGACCAATGGTTCTAGTGGTTCTGTAAAGTTGAACAATAATTTACTCATTCAGTGTTCATAGCAACTTTACAGAACATAACTACTCTCAATAATTAGAGTTAACTGTAGTTAATGTTTTGGACATGTTTCTATTTTCAAGGTAGCCCCATATATAGTGTATTGTAGTAATCCATATGAGATGCAGTTAAGGTATGAGTGACTATGAGAAGGATCTCCTAATCCAGGAAAGATCTTAAACCAAATTAATCTATGTAACGGCTCCCCTGGCCAACAACAATCAACAGTTGACAACTTAGGACTTTCAAATTCCATTTCAGTTTCATCTGGAGTAGTACAACATTACGGAAAATTAATTTTTTTAAAATTAATTTTGGGCGATCTCTAGAAATGGGAAGTCCTTGAATACATACCCATTCAGTTTTGCTAGGGTTGGGCCTAAACGTTTTAATCCTCTTCCATAGAGAAAGATGAACTGCATTGAATGAGGAAAATATTATCTGCAATTATTAAGGTCAATAAGCGGCGTAGTTCTAAATTTTCTAGGCCCAAAATTTAAAGCGGCATAAGGTATTCTGTTGCGAACGGAGGAGTGTAGTGCTCATCTCGTGAAATATCTCTGGACATTCTCAATTGTATTAAAGTCCAATAGTGTGGGTTCCAGACGGATGAGCTGTATTCGAGAATTGGTCTGGCAAATGTTTTATATGCTATAGTTAGAAGTACAATGTTACCAGAGAAGAAGCTACGCAGGATTAGGTTAACCACTCTTAATGCTTTCTTAGCAATGTTGTTGCAGTGGGCTTATTATTGTGATGTGAGAGGAGTAGAAAAATAATTATATTTTGCTGAGCTTAATACCAAATGTGGGCCTTGTGCACAATTGTTGGAATTGTTTTTTGCTTTTCTCCAGTTGTGCTCTAGGCAGCTGTTTTGATGTTTCATCTTCCAGAGTTCCTGAGAAATCCATGGAGCTCCCCAGAATCAGTATATAGAGAGTGCTATTCATTACTGGAAACAACTAAGGACTTAAAGGACCTACTTTCAAATTCTTCAAATGTTTTAAACATTTGTACAATCATACTTAGCTTAAATTGCAAACATTTTTCATTCAATTCTATTATTTTGTTTTTAATTTTATGTTAACAAGATATAGTATATTACGAATAAATATTTATTTGCTGGGACAATGTTTTACATTATACTATTCCTCAGAAAGTTCCCCGCTTTTTGTTGGGAGGTAACCCATTTTATATACTTATACAGTAACAGCATGGATATATATTATTAATATATTCTGGGTAGGTTTAGTAGAGATTAAGTAGCATTAGCCATGCACTCTATGTTGTACAGCAGTTACATCGTCTTAAGCTAATGCAGGGTTAAGCACCATGTAGTCTGCAGACTAGCAGCATTTGTTAAAGGCATTCTTGTACAATTCACTGATTCTTTTAAGAATTCTGCAAATCCCATTTTCATTTGAATTTTAAAACATGTCCAGTTTCAGGGCTCTATTTCTGATAGCAAAAATGGTTACAAAAATGAAAAACCAACCAGCCCGTTAAAAAGAAAGAAATAAATCAGATGCGAATTGCTTGTGATTGCTGAATAAAGCAGTATATATTGTGCCATACAGAAATTTCATTGGAAATAGCACAAATATTTGGGATAGAAGCCCTGAAATGAATAACACATTCCAAATTACCAACAAATACTGTTTTGCAGGTAGAAGTTATCCTAGTACAATGTTTTGGCATTTTCTCAGCCTATATAAGCATTTCCACATGGGTGCATTAACAGAGTGCCGGGGTCAGGGGTCATCCAATTTTAGACCAAAACTAGAGGCTCTGATTCTATGCACTGCCAATGATAAAGGAAGAAAGATGATATAATAAAGCAGAAAGATCATATACATTAGTGCAATTACCTTAATACTTGTTTTCAATATTAAACCATGAGGTATATATTAAAATAAATGTATATCTGGCTTTACTTATGTCAATCTCCTGGCTTCCAACTGGCCTCTTAATTCTGAGGTCTGAATAACCATTGAATTGAGAATTGTGGGGATTGAAGACTCCAGTTTAGGAAATTCTGCACTAGAACTTTTGTTCTAACCAGCAAGGAAGGTGGCCCAGACTCTGATCTTGAAGTATAACTTTACTAAAACTATGTTAATTTACAGATAAAATTATGACAGTAGGCCATTCTTTCTATCTCTTGTGCAAGAAACTGTGACTATCTTCCAGAAGTTGGTTCAAGTTGCAGCTTTCTGCATTGGTGAGCTCTTTGTCAATTGAAACCTGGTCTCTTCAAGTTGTTTCCAGATTAGTCTGAAGCCAAAACATGCATGGAAAGTTTTATGAAAGACATCCATGCAGTCCTGTTTGGAGTGCTACATGAACCATAATCTGGAATGAATTAAGCACATTAAGGAATTTTCCACTTAGTGGCCACCAATGGTTGGCTGCTTTTGTGTGCCCTACAATGCTCTTGACTTATATAGCCTCCAGCTTGCCCACAAGGGAGCACACAGCACCTAGATAATGCCTCACTTCTTTTCTTGCAGGCATAAGAAGAATAACAAGCTAAATTTGGGCATGGTGTTGGGGCATCCTGAAATGCTTTCAATCAGGATGGGAGGGACAATCCCAGATCTAAGAAGCAGGACAAGCTGAGAGTTTTCAACAATGGGGAGCTGGAGGAAATGAAACTAACTGATTGTCTCTTCACTTCCTCAGCAGTAGCAGCTGAGTCAATCAACTTCCAGAAGTAATTCAGCTCAGTATTAAAATAACTTCCAGAAAACCCATGGTATTTGGGGAATTGCAAGAGTAGACCTACCTTACATCAAACCTCCCAACCTTGAATATGGAAGAGGCCTAAGATATATGTAGATATGTATTCTTTCCAGCAAATCATGGAAAACAGGTTCCTTTTTATAAACAGCTGTTTTGTAACCTCTTTATCACAAACATTGTGTATCAAAATTTTCTGAGTCTAAAAATGGGAATGGATGTTTCCAAAGTATTGTAAGACAAGCACGGGTGAGCATTCCTTTTCTATCTCATATGTGAGTACCAACCTCCCCAGTTAGCCATGAAAACTTAGAGCAGGGGTGTCAAACTGGCAGCCTGCGGGCCAGATGCATCACATGCAGGCCACGCCCACCCCAGCTCTGCAAAGGCAAAAAATGTCACTATACATCACACAACATCACATGACGCAATTGAGTTTTACACCTGTGACTTAGAGGATCAAAGACTTTGCTTTAACATAATCAGAGAATGAGAGAATACCGTCATCCATTTTCAACATTTTGGTAATTTAACCTCTTTTTCCTTGCAATAAACCTGACTAGTGAGACTGTGTGACACTAGCTTTCTTCACTGAGAGCTCCTCTTAGGGTTTTGACATGCTGCTTTATGAAGAATTTGACATGTAGATCAGGGATGGTTTTCACTTACCTTCCCTACCGGTTCGCAAATGTGAGTGCATGTGCATATGTTTTATTCGCACGCGAGCTTTCCGTGCATGCACATGGCCTCAAAAACGTGCACAAATAGGATAGCATAGAGCCGGGACGGATGGGTGGGTGGGCGGGGCCACCCACGATTTCCGCTACTGGTTCGGATGAACCGGTCCGAACCGGCTGAATACCACCTCTAATGTAGATCAAGTTTAAAACTCCAGAAAGATTTTTTAAAGATGAAGTATTAAAACTTTTCTGCATAATATATATTTGAATGACTCCCAAATTGGAAAGCTAACAAGCCAAAACTTTATCTTTTCTTGTGAACTGATAATTTTGTGCCACTAACTCCTAAACACCTAAATCCTGGATCCATTTGTTTGCTTGTTTGTTTTCTGGGGCTCTTATAGTGGTTTAACACACACACACACCCAAAACCTAAGGGCTTATTATTTCTTTTCTAGAAATTTAATCTGAAGTGTAAAAGATAAAACAATAATGAACAATAACTAATAATGCAACATAAATTGAATGCAACACAATACATAATAAATTGTAAGCTTTGACATCAGTTAAACTTGGGCCATCTCTTAACTTCAGAAACAGCTAAATCATGTATCTGTTCCGTCTCCCAAACCACTCTGGGAAAACAGAATAGTCTTCCAAAATACTAACAAGTTTAGCATCATCCTTGCCTCTCTGAAATTTTGTTATTCTAGAAAAGGGATACCATAAGCAGAATAATACTTAATCTTTTAAAAACGTCACCCTTACATACATTCATTCTGACATCTGACACAATAGGTAAGTCATGGTTTTTACATCATGAGGCCATGACTCCTTGACACTATCCCTTCCCCATATTGCCTTCGATCCATCAGAGATAGGCCATTGCAGACCAGTTGGTGACTTATTGGGTGAAAAAAATTGGAGGAGGGAGTACTAAGTATGCCTTTCAGAATTCTAAGAAGAAAGGCAGGATGTAAATCTGAGGAATAAATAAAGGATATTGTCAAACTCAATGAACAAGCAATGAAGTGATAATAAAATTCTAAGTACTGGTAGGCAAAGAAACCAAAATACTGGCGCATTTTAGTTTTAATTTTTTAAAAAAATTAGTAGGACAAGGGCACAAGAAGGTATATAAATGATGAAGCAAGTACAGGAAACCCTCAGTTAATTATAGTAATTTGGCCTGAAATTTCCATCATTGATGTTGATTGTAAAGTATTATGCAACTAGTCTCTGAATAAGAGATCCGTAAGTGAGACAAAATGTTTATTCTCCTTTTCCTTGAATCCTGGGCAACTGAAGTGTAGCTTACATGGAAGGAAGCTCTATTTGTGATATGTAAAAATGCATAGAATTACCGCACCCGACATGATAAGAGCTACCAGTTTTGATAGTATTTAATTGAGAAATTAAATGATTTCTGAAATATAGCTCAATTTTTTAAAAAAGTGCTAAGTCGGTGCATTTGGAGCTTCAATTTCAGAGGTGGCATGTCTCTGGATGCAAAATGTTATCCTAGGGAGCTTGTACTGTATTGCAATTTTCACAGGAACTGCCTTAATAATCTTTGCAATAATCCCATAGTATGTCTGTTTTGTGAGGGTGGCTTGTTCTGCTTGCCAAGCTCAGCTTTTTCCTGGAGACAATAATATTGCAATGTTTTTTCAGTAGCAACAAAGAAGAGGGGCTCTGCCTCCTCCACAACTTTTACATATGTTCAGTAACTAAGGCAGAAGACTCCCTTTGTGATTGTTACGAGATCTCAGCTTCTAGGCAGCATCCCTCAAACTGGTGCTCTCTGATAGCCATCCTAGATAAATGGTCCTAACATATCGGAAGGCTACCAGGCTAGCAGCAGCTGTCGTAGATTCTGGAAATCTTGTTAATGTTCTAGGCACAAAGAAAATTTATGAGAAACATTATCTGTTTATGCTGAATTATTTCTAGAACAGATGATGAAATATGATCCAGCCAATCGCACGTCAGAAGGTGATCAGGTGCGTCAGAAATTATATCTATTGATTTACTCTATTTGTTAACTACTCCAAATGTACAGCTCTAGGCAGTGTATAACAAAGTAAGAAACTGCAGAAAAATAATGCAAAAATAAATACTCTAAATTCTCCAACTTTATCAGTTTGTGGTGCCCTTAGCATCTCCGTAATTTGTTCATGGTGACCCCAGTGGTTCCCAAACTGTACACTTCAGCACCTTGGGGCACCACAGTAAACTCAGGAACAATTCTGTTTATTAAGTAGTAAAATATCCCAGGGTCCCTCTGTGAATTTGCTGTGGTGCCCTGGAGTTCCACAGTGCATAGTTTGGGAACTGTGGTTATAAGATAATATAAAACAATGACACATGTGTAAAGATGGGTACTCATAGCAACTGGAGCCAAAACCTTGCTAGAATATGAAGCTTACAAAGCATAACATTGTAGAGATGAAAAAGCCCACAAAACTCATTTAGTGCTATAGGTAGTCCTCAATTTGCAATCACAATTGGGACCAGAACATCTGTTGCTAAGCAATGTGATGCCATCCATCTGCCACGGATGTTAAGCAAATCATGCAGTTATTAAGTGAATCCAGATTCCCCCATTGATTGTGCTTGTTGGAAGCTTCCTGGGAAGGTCATAAATGGAGATCATGTAACCCAGGGATGCTGAAAATTTTGTAAATACATGCCAGCTGCCAAGCTCCTGAATTTTGACCATGAGGATGTAATGGTCCGGCAAGTGTGAGAATTGGTAATAGGTCATTTTTTTCAGCACTGTTGTAACTTCAAACAGCCATTAAATAAATGGACATAAGTCAAGAAGCTACCTGTACAATGTACAAGACAATCAAATAATCCATGCAACCCTATTGTCAACCCTGAAGCTGACTTGACTGAGGCAAATAGGTTGGTCAAACAGTTTCATGATGAGTACCCCCAAAAACCATCCAGGGGGAGGATGAGGAGATTAGACTGAACCTTGGGTAACCTCTGTGCGATTTCTTTTCTTCGCAGGAAATTCTTTTCAATTAAGGGGGGGATGTCTATCAACCCTGAAGCTGACCTGACCGAGGCCATTTTGAGGCTTCAGTGTTGCCACATTGGAGCTCTGGGATAGGGAGGGGGAATAGAGATAGCTGGGGTTTTGTAGCCAAAACAAAATACTTTCTCCTGGGAACCAAGGACATTCCCACAGGTGGTCAGAGAGAGGAGGATTGAAGTTACCAGGCAACTGGATGGCACCTTGACTGGACCATGTGACTGATTGTTTGGGGAAGGGAAAAAACTTTTACTTTTAATTAGGTGAAAACCATGGGAATATTCAGAGCCGGTTTTCACCAGCCTGTGCCAATATGATATATTCAATAAAACTATTCTTTAAGGAATCTACTTGCCTCAGAGTTCACTATGGGTGTATTACTTGGAACCCTGACACCTATCCTAAAAGTGTCTGGAGACAAAGAACCCACCACTCCAATAGATAGACTGTCAGCCCCAGCTTTTGGGGCTGCCATTCAGGCGGAGGGAACCTCGCGCTGTTGGGGAAACATCACAAGCCAACGATCGGCCCCGCAAAGACTGGAGAAGCCAAAAAGCTGCCGTTTGTCTTCACGACTGCCCAGCTGTGCAAAGCGCCGAGCAGCTGAGCGATCATGGCTTGAGGCACGGAATGCCGAGAGAGGGTGGAGTCACAGGGTGGGGCATGCTACATGCTAAATAGGTGGAGGGACACTGGGAAGTTGCTGCTGACAAGGTTCTCATTCATGTAACGATGGTTGGTGAGTGCCAGGAGTTAGTGAATTAAAGGATTTCATGTGCAGGACGAGTGTGTTCGAGCCTTTTTATTCCAACAACTTCCTGGAACCTGACATAGACATTTTCACTGCTGTATATGTCTTACAGTGAGGGTTTTATTTTCTTATCAGATAAGAACTTCCAAAGGCTGCCAGGAGGTTTCTCATTTTGTCCAAATTCTGTGAATCTCATAAAGAAGAGGAAGGATCAGTAAGCGTCTTCTAAATCTCTGAATCAGACAAGTGAAGTGGACATTGGCAAGGTGGTGCTGGATGAAACCCAATGCTATGCAAATCATGGATTTCAAAGTACAGATTGTACACATAGACATTTGAAATGCCCATAAGTGCTCTCAGCTTTGAGGAAAGGAATGAAAATGCAACTCTCTCTTCCGATAAATTAACAGGATTTTATCTTTCAGGCCCTTCTTTTTTTAAAAAAATGGTTCTGAATCATCATCAATGCAGTTAAAAGAGTCTTTAAAAAAAATCAAAATGCCTACCTGAAATGAATTTTATTTCCAGAGCACTAATGTTTGCTGTATTTTAGGTATTCTAAACTATAATAATATGCTTTATACAAATTTGACTCACTTTTAAATGGCAAAGAATATGATAGTTTTTCTTTCAGAACTGTACTATTCTCCATTTTCAATTTAAATATCCATTTGTTCAGCTTCCTGCATTTACGGCCATAAGTAATACTCCTCTTTATCCACATTAAACATTCTTGCCTCCTGTTGTTTAACTTAGCACTGAACTGAGCATGTAGCCAAATTTATCTCAGCAAAATGTACATGCATCAAATGTTACAGATCTTGACATAAAGACTTTTCTGATTCTACTAATTCTCGTGAGCTTTACAATTATCCTGTTCTACCTGGGGAGCTTCTGCATTTGAATCATAGTAACACAGTGGATTTTGCTTTGAGACAGACTTAGTCAAAAACATTTTGCTGAAGTGAAGCAAATGCTTTCATCCCCTAACTCAGAGGTGGGGAACTATGGTCCCTTTATGACTTATGGACAATTCCCAGAATTCCTGAGCCAGCATGGCAGGCTCAAGAATTCTGAGAGTTGAAGTCCACAACTCATAAAAGGGCCATAGTTCCCCACCCCTGCCCTAAGTCAATGCCATTGTAGTCACTTTGGCAGATCATGCAGAAAACTCCACAAGTCTTCCTTCCCTTCCCTGGCAGTAAAAAATCCAATAACAATAAATTTAGAATCTAACAATTTGAAATTGAAATTTGGCCACCTGTTTTGGTTTGAATATGCTCATAAGACATGCTGAAATGCAAACAAGACAGCCACATTTCAGCCTAATGAAAGTGTTCTTAAAGTTTGTGAAGGTATGACACCATGAAATAATAAATAAAATTGTGTGCCCCCAATACATCATGACGTTAATTCTAGTACCAATACTATGTCAGAGTTACGCAATAAATCAGAAGCTTCAGAAGATAACTGCATTTTGCTGATTCAAATAACTTCTTTATAAGTAGAATAAAACATTAACAATACCACACTTTGTTTCAGATCACATGTTGAGATGTTTTCACAGCAATCTTTAATGGTGGACAGACTAAACCACACCCTTCTTCTTGCTAAGTTTCTGGACATGCTCAATTAACACTTCAGCCCGATTGGCTGACTCAATCACATGGCTCTCCCAGTCATGAATATTCCAACACTCCTCCCTTCATTACTGGGAGAGACATCAAACCTATTGGATTTAAACATTTCCTATAATGGACACCACCCAATGGTTTGGTCATCATGTCTGCTAAATTATCCTCTGAAGAACAATGATGTAAACTTATTAATTTTTCTTTTACAGCTTCCCTGACATTACAATACTTAATGTCCACATGTTTGCTTCTGTTCTTCACTCTGTCACCTGTTGCCATTTTTATACAGGCAGCATTATCTTCATAAACAGTTACAGCTTCATTTACATTTACATTTAAATCTTGTAACAACTGTACATACCAAACTACTTCAGAACATAACTCAGACAATGCAATAAACTCTGCTTCAGCAGTTGAAATAGCAACCGTTGTTTGTTTTCTGGACTTCCAACCAATTAAAACTCCTCCAAACATTATTACAATTCCAGAATTAGACTTTCTGGTTTTTACATCATTTGCATAATCACTATCAACATAACATTTCAATTTTAATTCTTCAGTGACCTGTATTTGAAGACCCAAATTCACAGTTCCCTTCAAATACCTGAGAATTCTTTTCACACCCATCCAATGCAACTTTGTAGGTGTAGCAGTAAAGCGACTTAAGATGCTCACTGCACAAGCTATGTCTGGTCTGGACCACTGTGACAGATATAACAGACTCCCTATTGCAGAGTGATATATCTCCTGATCACAGGCTTCACTTTTGTCCTCACCCAAACTATTGTAAAAATCTGTGCTCATAGGTGTAGGAGCAATATTACAATCTTTCATGTTATACTTCTCTAATAATTGTTCAATTTTTCTCCTTTGACTGAGAATATAACCACCTTTTTCAGTTTTTTGTATTTCTACACCGAGATAATTCTTTATTTCTCCCAAATTCTTTAATTCAAATTTCTTTTCTAACTTATTAGCAAATTCTTTAACTTGTGATGCACCCTTTGCAATGAAACAAAGATCATCCACAAATGCTAATAGTAGACAATTCCCACCTTGTAACTTTCCAGTGTATATGCAACCATCAGCTTTGCAACTCTTGAACCCAAGACCTTTCAATGCAGTATCTAAACAGATATTCCAATTTCTGGCTGACTGCTTCAGCCCATAAATGGCCTTGCTCAATTTATACACCATGTTAGGCTTTTTATTTTCATACCCTGGCGCTTGAACCATATAAATTTCTTCCTCTAATTCAGCATTGAGAAATGCAGTGGTTATATCAAAATGCCAAATTCTATGCCTGTATGCTGATGCTAATGCCACTGCTAGTCTTATGCTCTCAGCTTTTACAGTTGGCGCGAACACCTCATCATAGTGCACATTCTTTAATTGAGAAAAACCTTGTGCCACCAATCTTGCCTTATACTGTACTTCATTATTGGGTAATACCTTTTTCTTATATACCCACTTACATCCTACAGCTTTCGTACCCTGTGGCAAAGTCACAGATGTGAACACTTCATGATCTCCCATGGATTTCATCTCTTTATCCATGGCTTCCTTCCACTTTTCTTGTTCAACTTTTGGTAATGCCAATACTTCCTTATAGTTTCTTGGCTCATACCACACATTACACACTTTAACTTTACTGGCAGAATACCTGTCTGGCGGAACCCCTCTGTTCCTACGCTCTGACCTACGTGGCATTGCCTGTACTTGTGTTTCAAGCTTTTCTGTCTTCATATCTTGTTCAGACTCTCCTCCCTGAACATAGACACCTTCAGTAAATGATTCACCATCATTAAATGAGTTATTGTCACTAAGTGGATCACCGTCGCTAAGCGGATCACCGTCACAAAGTGAGACATTTTCAGAATTTGCATCAATTCTGTTCCAATTTTGTTCTGCAAAACTAGCAGACCTTGAAATCACTATCCTTTTACTTCCATCGCTAAAGCGATACCCTTTTGAGCCTGGCTCATAGCCCACAAATCTGAGCTTTCTAGCCTTTTTTTGTCCCTTTCTTCTGATTGCCTTTGGAATATGTACCCATGCAGTACTTCCAAATATTTTTAAATGTGCTAGAGAAGGCTTTCTCCCATATAGCATTGCATATGGAGTATTATTGATGGATGAACTCCACAGCCTATTTACTAAATAATTGGCAGTCAGTATGGCTTCACCCCAATATGACCTGCTCATACCAGAATCCTCCAGTAATGAGTCTTTCATTGTTTGCAAAACACCATTCCTCCTTTCAGCCACTCCGTTCTCCCCCGGTGTGTAAGGATTTGTGCGCCTGTGTCTTATTCCCAATTGTCTCAACCATTGTTGAAAATTTGTTGACATAAACTCAGAACCTCTGTCAGTTTGCAACTGACATACCTGTTGTTTGTACCTTCTCTCTACAAAGCTTAACTATTGCTTAAATTGCTGTAGCACCTCTGTTTTACTCTTAAGTAAGTAGCAAAACCCAAACCTGCTGTAGTCATCCACAATGACCAGCGCATACTTTGCTCCTCCCAAACTGGCTTGCATAGGCCCAATTAAATCAGCATGCACCAGTTCTAGAGCTTTTGTGGTTTGTCTTGTGCTAAACTTGCTCACTGGGAATGCTTTGGATTTCGATGCTTTGCATACTGCACAATCCAAATATGCCTTACATCCCTTCAAATCTAATCCTTCTGCAAATTCTTTCATTTGTTGAACAACCTTAAAATTAGCATGACCAAGTCGTCTGTGCAGAAGATGAACACACGAATTGTGTTCTGCTACATTTTTAACTATCTGGGAACAATGTGGGACCTTTTGTCCCTGCAATACATAAAGATTATCCTCTTTTATGCCCTGTGCACAAACATTCCCATTTCTTTGGATGAGACACTTCCCATTAACAAATGTGGTTTCATAACCTTGCTTGTCTAAACTAGACACACTTAACAAATTATGCTCCATTTCAGGTACACATAACACATCAGTAAACCTGGAGTCCAAATATGGAATTTGCACATCGCCTCTTCCAATGATTTTAGCCTTTTGACCATTGGCTAAGGCCACTTCTTCATGGTTTCCTGGGAAAAATCTGGAAAATAAGTCAGAATTATTAACAATTGTTTGACTAGCCCCACTGTCAATCAACCATTTGTCTCTATTGTTATTATAACAAACTTTTGCAACTGCAATCTGTCCTTGCAAATAATGTCTCTTGTCTTGCATATTTCTTCTCTGTGCACAGCTTTTCTGCAGATGATTGGTTTCTCCACAAATGAAACACGCTTTCTTATCTTGCTTGCAGAATTGTTGCTGTGTAACTTGATCTCTCCTGCCTCTGCTCTCCTCTTGTCTGCAGACACCTCGGCTGTTGCTAGAGATAGGCAGCCTGTGGAAAATTTTGCTGGAGACTTGCTGTAAGTTTCCACTGTACTCCTTGTTGAGCCCCCGCCTATGGAATTTTCCATCAGCATGGCTGAAAAGCCTTTTCTCATATTCATTCAATAAACACGATTTCAAAGCCTCCAAATTCAAATCTGCTTCTGGCTTACTTTCAAAAATAGCTGATACAGTCTCCCAGCTCTGATCCAAACTGTTTAACACTAATAAAACTTTCTGGGACTCTGGAAACTTTACTCCACGTTGCTCCAATTCTAGAAAATTAGACTGCATTTTCATTAAATGATCTTCCATAGAATCTCCTGGCTGCATAATGGCTCTGAAAAGCTTTCTCGAAAGTTGGACCACATTACACGCAGAAACATTGACATGTACTGCTTTCAATTTCTGCCATATCTCTTTTGCAGACTTTAATTCAGCTACATTTAAGAATTGATCATCCCCCAGACTTAAAAGAAGATAAGCCATAGCTTTGTCATGAGCCTTTTGATCTGCTGCTCCAAGCACTTGTGGGGGGTCTGCTACGATGTCCCATAATTCTTTTGCTTTCAAAAAACATTCCATTTTTGCAGCCCAAATTAAATAAATTTTCTTCCCCAATTTAGGTATTGGACTGTCTTTAAATTCCATAGCAGCAGCCATCCTGCTTTATTTTTCTTCTCTGCCTGTTCCTTTAACAACACAGACAGCTTCTTATCAGCTTTAAATTACAATGCAGTTTTAACTTTACTTCTTGAGCGATTCCTGGGCCCATAACCTGTCAGAGTTACGCAATAAATCAGAAGCTTCAGAAGATAACTGCATTTTGCTGATTCAAATAACTTCTTTATAAGTAGAATAAAACATTAACAATACCACACTTTGTTTCAGATCACATGTTGAGATGTTTTCACAGCAATCTTTAATGGTGGACAGACTAAACCACACCCTTCTTCTTGCTAAGTTTCTGGACATGCTCAATTAACACTTCAGCCCGATTGGCTGACTCAATCACATGGCTCTCCCAGTCATGAATATTCCAACATACTATCACTAATTCGATTTAAACTTTGTCCAATGATATGGACTTTTTGCACCGTACTCTACAAGCTCAAGAAACCAAATCCCATCATCCTCAGGCTGGAGATAATGGACTCTGACTGGATGGTCTGCATATGAATTGGTGTTGGAGGATCTAACCTGGATCAGTCACCGGAACTAGAAGTTTAGTCTTGTGAGCTTTCAGACTCATGCTGGAGCCCATCTTCAGGGTCTCAGACTGTGTCTCTAGCACAGTGATGGGGAACCTTTTTTTCCTCGGGTGCCAAAAGCACGCAAGCGCGCTGTTGCACATGCTCGAGTGCCCACACCCATCTGCCCCGCCACCCATGCATGTGTGCATGATCCCCCCTGCTCCCCCATTTCCCGACTTTGGGTGGGCCTGGTAGGTCCATTTTTCACCCTCCCCAGGCTTCAGAGGCTTCCCTAGAGTCTGGGGAGGACAAAAACGCCCTCTCTCGCCCCCGGAGGCCCTCCAGAGGCCAAAACGCCCTCCCAGAGCCTCCACGTGAGCCAGAAATCAGTTGGCCGGTGCGCACATGTGTGCTGGAGCTGAGCTAGGGCAACGGCTCACGTGCTGGAAGATATGGCTCCGCATGCTACCTGTGGCACGCGTGCCATAGGTTCGCCATCACTGCTCTAGCAGATGGGCTCCAGCAGGAGTCCGAAAGCTTAGAAGATTAAACCTCTGGTCCCGGTGACCAACCCAGATTGGATCCTGCAACATTATCCTCGAACACGTATATTTGCCTTGCCATGATTTGCTGTCAAAATTAGTTATACATTGGTATCATGTATATGCATCATGTAAACACAACCTCTTCCTCATAGGTGGTCAACACTACCTGGAAATGTGATAAATGAAACAATGGTCTGTTCTGTGTTGGGAAACACCCTGACCTGTGTAACCAGAAATTACAAATCCCCATCCCACCTTCCTCTTCCTCCTCCTCCTCTTCTCTTTTCCTACCAGTGTTAGCATACTGATTCTTTTAAAAATTCAGCAGACTTCTGAAGGATTCTTATTTAGGCCTCAAAGGCTGGATTCAGGTAACATATTTAATCAACTTTCTGATTTCCACAATGCTTTGAATAATGGGATAATGATTCTGCACATTATTTTGAGCACAGTATGATTAAATATTAACAAACAGGGTTAAAAGTAACAATGTTTTGTGTATTGTGCAAGTTTGGCTACTATATCTTTGACTGCTGTGGTTATGCATATTGCTAAAGCCCAGCCAAAGTTTACTCTAGATAAACAAAACCTGGTTACATGCTAATCCACTTTTCAAATAAGCTTGAGTTAAATATTGACTGGATGTGCAACTTAGATACTTTCTCCTCTAAAAGATGTTACTTCCCAGATTAATGTTGGATTGATCATTTCAAATCACAAGTCCTAAGACTGCCATTATGAAGACTGGGTTAACATAACAAGCTATGCTGAAAAATAGTTGGCTAACCTCAGGGCTTGTGTGAAACCAGGCACTGGGGTAAATTCAGCAAATTATGCTTAGCATGCTAAGAGTACACACAGCTATAATATGAAGATATTCAGTGCATTGTTATTCTTAAGTCATGCATTGTTAATGCAATAATTTACCCAAAACAAACCTTTTTCTGGGGTTCAGGAAAAAGAAAGTCATGACGTCAAGAAGAAGGTTAGGCTCCGGCAATTCAGATAAATGATCTTGCTTCCATAAAAGGCCCTTATACAGTAAGAGAGCTACACATTATAATTATTGTTTTTGTTAATGTTGTTGCTATTATGGCTGTGCATGCCATGACAATGATTTGATGAGGTTTAAAATAAGTGATGCAGCATCTCTTTAAAGCAGCTACTTCTGCTTTCAAGCTTACTAGCCAGTATTAATAAGTAGCTATAAAGAGGCAACTCTTTTTAATGAGTTTGAGTTTGGTCAAGCCAAGAGTTGGCAGTGACATGATTGCTGACTTGAGAGAGTTTGCTCAGAAAGTTCATCCCCCCCCCCATTTTGGCAGATGTTGATGGCAATAATGATAGACCAATTGCTTCATAATGCGTACCAGAGATTTGTTCTTGCATATTTTCTTTGTTTACTTGTTTCCTAAAAGTGTTGGCACTAGGAGACTGTACAGATCACATGCAAGAGACTTATATGTCACATGTAGTTCACAGGTTGCCCAGTTCACTCCTAAGTTAAGAGAAAACAAGTGAGAGGTTCCTCGGTGCTTAAATGGCTTAAAGGGACAGCGTTCAAATAATTCACAAGGCCTGAACACAAAATGGTAAAATACACACATCATGAGTGGTGGCCTCAAACTCAGTTGTATCTCTACTAGTATGGCCTGGATCCTTCTTGTCATCCTAGTTTCCACCATTAAAAAAAGTTTATTTGGGATGGGAAAGAACAAGTTAATTTGGTACTGAATGAAGATTAAAGAAAAACTTTCTAGATTCTAACATTTTAGATGTTAGGGTAACACAAGGCAAAGTACAACCTATTCTCATGATTAGATGATGCCTTCTACCAGACCAGATTCTTCATCTATATAGCTCTCCTACTACTTTATTTATTCATTTTTTATTTTAGGAAATTTATATTGCCACCTATTCGCACATGACAACTCAAGGCATCTTACAGGAATATAAAAACCTCATATATAAAACAATAAAATTAATAAAAGAGAATAATTACATAATAAATTAATAATATAATAACCCCCTACCCAAGCAACAACACATCACATGAGCCATTTAATGGGCTCCATCCCGCTCTGGGTTCCCCAGGCCCGCTGGCAGAATCAAGTCTTCAGTGCCTTCCGGAAGAGTGTTAGAGTGGGGCCATTCTAATCTTTGGGGGAATGATGTTCCAGAGAGAGGGAGCCACCATGGAGAAGGCCCTTCTTTGGGGTCCCACCAGGTTTATCACCCTAGAGCAGTGATGGCGAACCTTTTTTGGTTCGCGTGCCAAAAAGGGAGGGGGATGCGGGGGATCACGTGTGTGCGTGCCCACACCCATAATTCCATGCACCCCCGTGCATGCGCGCATGACCCCCCCACTCCCAGCATGCAATGGCACGCCCATTTTTTGCTCTCCCCAGGCTTTAGAGCATTTCTAGGAGCCTGGGGAGGGTGAAAACGGCCTTCCCCACCCCCTCTGGAGGCTGGAAACAGCCTGTTTCCTGACTCCCAGTGGGCCCAGAAGGCCTGAAAATCAGCCGGACGGTGCGCACATGCGCGCTGGACTTGAGCTCGCGTGCCCACCGATATGGCTCCGCGTGCCACTTGTGGCACCCGTGCCATAGGTTCGCCATCACGGCCCTAGAGGATGGGACCAGCAACATTCCTTGCCTCTCCACTCTGGTGGGTCGGGTAGATGTGACAAGCAAGAGACAGTCCCTCAGATAACCTGGTCCCAAGCCATGAGGGGCTTTAAAGGTGACAACCAGCATCTTGAATTGCACCTAGAAGCAAATCAGCAACCAATGCAGCTTCCGCAGGAGAGGTGATACATGTGCAGACCTTGGTGTGCACATGTATCACATATGTGCGGGCCACTACATTTTGCACCAACTGGAGCTTCCAGATGCTCTTTAAGGGTAGCCCCAAGTAGAGTGCATTGCAATAGTCAAGACGAAAAGTGACTAGGGCATGAGTGACCGTGAGTAGGGATTGTCGGTCCAGAAAGGGCATAACTGGCACACTATTCTGATAGTAATCACAACCTGATTACTATGATCATGATCCAAGGCTACTAAAATACCACCTGAGGCCTATGACCCAAGGTCTCAAGATTTCCAGAATTGCCTGCTACCTTTTCCAGCAGGGATATAATTACATGGGAATGACCTTGGGAGGTGAGGCAAAGAAGCTGTTACCTAAGGAATGGTCAGATAAGAGACAGCATAGCCCAGAGCGGATGTGAGGCTCCGAAGGGACTCACCCTAATTTCTTGGGGTCTAAAAGTGACAGATATCAAAGAGAGATTGGCAGAGACAGGGGGAGAGGTCAAACAGGGAATTAGTTTGGAATCTCTAAGTGATCATAAGAGGGCAAAGTCTGACTCCCTCTCGAATGCCATTGAAACTTATCTAGTCTGACACAGGTGCAAATCACCAGTCTGAGAATATTCCTGTGTTATATAGGCTTGAGCAATAAAGTAGCTAATTAATCTCTTCACATGTGGATCTGATTGCTCGTGAATGATACAGCAGTAGAATTATACTTTCAGATGTGCATGTTTCTGTTTATGTAGCTTTACGATAAAGTAGAATTAGCTTATCTGGCCATGTTTTCTATCTGGTCTCTCCGGTAAGACCCGCAATGGAAGAGCCAGGCTCTCCTTCAGAGGATACCAGTTACAGGCACAAAATACCATATTTATTTCTATAGAGAGATTTAAATATGTTTTTCTTCACTCAGACTTGGGCAAAGAAATCATAAGCAAAACACTTTCAGGGAAAGTATAGTCAGTCCACTATATGTGTTTCATGTACAATGCTTATATCAAACATTTCATTTTTCTTGCCTGCTCCTCTTTCTCTCTCTTTCCCTTTTAAATAAATCTTATACATTATTAATTAACCCCTCATTCCTTTCATTTCATGTGCAGAACAGTAAGCAAAAAACAATGCTTTTTTTCCAGGCTTAACGAGCAATTTGCAATTAATTACTGAAGCTTATTAAGGGCAGCTTTAGCTTAAAATATTTTCTTCCTACCTTTCCTCTACAGTATTCACCAAAATTTGGCTTCCTGGGAGGAACTAATTTAATTTCATGGTTTGTGCATTACTTGCACACTTTTTAATCCACTACTCCCTGTTTCTTTTAAATATTGTCCCTGAAGAAAACCAAAACATTAACTTTCTATTCATCAAACAAATAAGATTTGGTTTTAGTTCTATCTGTGCATGAACATACGGACATAAAACTCTTCATTCTCTCCACTACATCCCAGTAACTCAATAAATTGCCGGGATTTTTTTCAAAAAATCCTCTTTTTTTCAAAAAAGGAAACTTACAAGGAGATTTTAAAGGTGGCCCAATTCATCTATTGCAATTAACTGTATATAGAAATTGACATATTGATTATATACATATACAGGTCCTCAAGTTATGACCACAATTAAATCCAAACTTTATGGTGCTCAGTGAGAAATTTGTTAAGTGAGTTTTGCCCCATTTTACAATTTTTCTTGCCACATTTGTTAAATGAATCACTGCAGTTGTTAAATTAGTAACCTGGTTGTTAAGTGAATCCGGCTTCTCCATTAATTTTGCTTGTCAGAAGGTCACAAAAGATAATCACATGACCCTGGGACACTGCCACCATCATAAATATCAGTCATAAGTCTGAAAAATTGTTGTAAGTAACTTTATTCAGTGCTGTTGTAACTTTGAATGATCACTAAGTGAACTGTTGTAAGTCAAGGACTTCCTGAACATATATACATATACATATACATATACATATACATATACATATACATATAC
This sequence comes from Diadophis punctatus similis, assembly GCA_023053685.1. NCBI lineage: Eukaryota > Metazoa > Chordata > Lepidosauria > Squamata > Dipsadidae > Diadophis > Diadophis punctatus. Next base: position 17,232,014 of record JALIGW010000005.1, read on the forward strand.
ATATACATATACATATACACATACACATACACATACATATACACAGGGGTGGGTTATGACTTACCTCACTGCTGGTTCACTTCCTCACGTGCCACTTGGGCGTGGGCGCATGTGTGCATTCGCAGTGCTAAAAACCCAGCTTCTGCGCATGTGCAAAAGCAAAAAACAGCTTCTGCGCATGTGTAGAAGCTAAAAACAAGATGGCGGTGCCGTAGACGCCGCCAAGAGAGCTGGTTATCGCTGCCGGTTCCGCGAGCGGGGGAAAATTCCGGTCCAAAACGGCAGGAACCCACCTCTGCATATACACATACATACGTGTGTGTGTGTGTGTGTGTGTGTGTGTGTGTGTGAGTGTGTGTGTGTGTGTGAGAGTGTGTGTGTGTGTGTGTGTGTGTGTGTGTGTGTGTGTGTGTGTGTGTGTGTGTGAGAGAGAGAGAGAGAGAGAGAGAGAGAGAGAGAGAGAGAGAGAGAGAGAGAGAGAGAGAGAGAGAGAGAGAGAGAGAGAGAGAGAGAGAGAGAAAAGTTATTTAATTGATAAAATATTTGCTTTCTGGCTTGTTACTTTATATTGTTCAGAACTTTCCTCTAAGTGACATGCCAAACTATATGAGGGAACCATTTGCATGCTTTACCGATCGAGCTATAATTGGCTATTGTTTTGCAAATGTAGATTTATTTGATTGACTGAAGATTGAAGAAAATTGTTTCTAGACTAAACCATTTTAGATTTCAAGGCAGGATACATGGCAGGATACAACCAAATGTCATGAACAGAGGATGATGCCTTCCATCAGATCAGGCTATTTACCCCTGAATTGACTAGTCTGAGTGGCAGAAGTTTTTCAGAGTATATCCCAAATTGGTAAGTCCAGCAATGAAAAGCAGTGTTGGCAGTGAGCAGCCACAATTACCATCACCCAGAAGTATCCCATGGAGCACACAAAAGGGCATTAAAATAGAGTAGAATTAAGTGGAGTAAGCCAAATGATACTATTCCCCTCCCAAAGTAATGAACATTAGTAGAAAGCATGGACAGACAAGACTCTTTGTTGTCAGAGGCAGAAGAAATGACATCATTTGGGACAGAACCAACAATACAACCCTTTCCCAATTTAAATCAACTGGCAGCCTTTTTAAAACAGACAGGTTTACTTTACAGGAAGACTGATGAACATGTTTAATGCAAGTCTGGTGGCCTAGTTTTCATAAAAGTGGCACTATTCTCCAAGCATTTAGTATTTGGGATCTGTGTCCCCAAAGGAGGAGAAAAAAAAGAGTTCAAAATCTAAGTTCAATCTTGCCCAGTTTCTTGGTCAAGTTTTAAGCAGCTCATTGGCTATATATTATATATTATTATATATCATATTATATATATATATATATATGATCAAAAATGCATTGTTACCACCCGTTGTATTGCATTCTACCCTTTGAGCTTCCACACTAGTGAGTCTTCTCCATTTCTTCCAACTTTAAATACCATAGTAGCTATAATTTCTGCAAGTTTTCATTTTTGATTACTTTGTCTATTATGTGGTTTCCCCAGTTCTTGCTTGCAAGCAAGGGGCATTTCTTGCAGATATTCCAATGCACCAGTGTTGTTATGTTGTCATGCTATTCTTTGTAATCACGCTGTGCAATCTTCTTGTAGCAGCTAACTAGATGATCTACTGTTTCTTCATATTCTTTGCAAAGGGGATTTACTATTTCTTCATATTCTTTGTAAAGGAGACATTTTTATTTTATTTATTTATTTTATTTATTTATTTATTTTGTCAAACATGTACAGGATAGTAGTTGTTTGTATAAACATAACATAAGTAAAAAAAGTACCGATAAAAGAGGACAATAGGACAGTAGTACAGGGACGGTAGGCACAGTGGTGTGCTTATGCACGCCCCTTACAGACCTCTTAGAAATGGGGAGAGGTCGACTGTAGACAGTCTAAGGTTAAAGTTTGGGGAGTTTGGGGAAGAAACCACAGAGTCAGGTAGTGCATTCCAGGCATTGATCACTCTGTTGCTGAAGTCGTATTTTCTGCAGTCAAGTTTGGAGCGGTTTACATTAAGTTTGAATCTATTATGTGCTCGTGTATTGTTGCGGTTGAAGCTGAAGTAATCATTGACAGGAAGGACTTTTTGGTATATGATTTTATGAGCTACATTTAGATCAGATCGGAGGTGACGTAGTTGTAGATTGTCTAATCCCAATATTTCAAATCTGGTGGAATAAGGTATTTTATTGCGAGCAGAGGAGTTTGCTATCTGTTGCTATCTTCTCACTTCCAGCTTTGTATGCTCTTAAGGCTCTGTTCTTAAGGCTTGGCATTGTGCAGCCAGAATTAGCTGCTCTGTCTCTTTTCTCAATGTTGCTACTCTTAGCCATTACCAGGTCTTTGTTGTTGTCTGCTTTGCCAGCTAGTTTTTTTTAAATGTACTGACCATGTAATTGTTTGCCTCGCCATGTCTCTTTTCTTTTCTTCATTTAGTCTTTCTTGTGGGACAGTTTGGTCTTCCCATACTCAGTGAGCAATAGTACCTTCGGTGCTATTACTATTATGGTTTGTCACATAGTCAACCAGATGTTTAAACTGGATTTGCCTTTTAATCCACCTATTAGAGTTTCACAAGGTATGCCCAAATAGTCAAGAAGGGAGGCACAACAGTGCAATTGAAGCTTCAACCCTCTGTTGTCTATTGCAGCTACCATCTTGACATTTGTTTTATCTCACCCTGCAGATGCCCTTGTACAAAGATAAGACCAATTAAGGAACTAGCAACAATTAAAAGATAAGACTAAGTCTTCTGACTGACTAAGGAGGAGGCTAAAAGCCAATTTTACAGTGCTTCTTGGTATATGTAAGAAAGCAAAGAAAGGATAGAGCTAATTGAGCTAGTTGGGATGTCCACCTGCCCTACCGGAGCTGGATTGCAATAATTGTGACATGGTAATTTAAGATTTTGGAGGTACAATCACTTATTCACTTTTCACTTGCCTCCTTCCCAATGGCTTAGAACTAAATCTCCCAAATTTCTTACCCAGATCTGACACTTAAACTTGTAGCCCAGTAGTGAAATCCATTTTTTTTACTACCGGTTCTGTGGGCGTGGCTTGGTGGGCGTGGTGTTCCTTGGTAGGCGTGGCTTGGTGGGCATGGAAGGAGGAGAAGAATACTGCAAAATCTCCATTCCCACCCCACTCCAGGGGAAGGATACTGCAAAATCCCCATTCCCTCCCCACTCCTGGGGAAAGGATATTGCAAAATCCCCATTCCCACCCCACTCTGGGGCCAGCCAGAGGTGGTATTTGCCAGTTCTCCGAACTACTCAAAATTTCCGCTACCGGTTCTCCGAACTACTCAAAATTTCTGCTACCGGTTCTCTGAACTACTCAAAATTTTCGCTACCGGTTCTCCAGAACCTGTCAGAACCTGCTGGATTTCATCCCTGTAACACATCAAAATAGTAGCATGTTAAGGTACTCATGTTGTTGTTTCCAATCTTTGTCATCAATGAAAGAAAATGTATACTTTCTGATCATACTCATTAACTAAAGAGAACAAATAATTATGTGCATATGGAGTTTATTTCTTTACAAACCAACCAATGAGTATACAATAATTTGAAGAAGATGTCGTTCCTCTGTTCCATAGAGATCCACCATATTAAAAGCAGTGGGAGACAGGAAAGGCCACCATACATTTTATGTTACTCAAACCTGATTTGAAATACATCACCTAAATCTAATCAGCAAAGTCAAAAATATTCCAACAATACTTGGAGGGCAAAGTGGCACAGCATTCATCCTTAAAGAGGGAATTAAGCTAAATAAACTTTCAGGCAACTTCCCAGTCTCCAATTTTATGTCTGTATTTGTTGCCAGTTCTAACAAAAAGCATAAAGTTCTATTTTTAAAATTATATAACTTTTAAGCTGTTCAACCATTCTATTTTGCTTTTTGTTTAAATAAAGGTTCAGTTTCTTTATTTCTCTAATTTTAATCTGACTGCCAATTTTCTAGCTGCTGGGCCATGGCAGGAGAAAAGATTGATCAATGTTACCATTGTTTGCCGCCACACTCTTGTAATAAACAATAACATATGCAGAGAATAAGCTGCAGAAATTGTGTTGCGTGTTACAAATTTGATTCCCTAAGAATCGTTCTAGGGTTAATTTAAATACTATGCTCAAAAACTGTATAATCCAATGTATTTTATTTTTAATGCTATGCTGTAGATGCATTCTGTTACCTGATAAAGACTCCAGATAAAATATATTTTCATTTTGCTTTTACAGTCTCCCGCTAAATTAAAGCATCAAATGTAATTAATTAAAATCCAGCTCATGGTTTTCAAGGCCTGGTCTGGTAGAAGCAGGTGACAATGATTTATCCTAATCTACTGACTCAATATCTGATCCATCTCTGGAGAGAAAGCAAGGGGTATTTGCTATGAAAAATATTTCAAAGGAGCAGCCTGACATCCTGTGTGCGTGTACTGAGAGGAAGTTCCATTAACATAGGATGGGGCTGTTGAGTGTGCAGGTGTAGCCCAGATAGTTTTCATTGTAATTAGGACCTCAGCAGCAACATTATATCTGAAAATGCTTGCAGGCAAAAGGCCTCGCCTGTCTGTCTGCACACCCACCATGCTTCTCCAAACAAATGTGAACTACACACAAAAGAACACAGATACAAAATGCCTGTGTGCTTTCTTGCAACATGTGTACTCAGAAACCTGCTGTTCCATTCCCCCCCTCTTCCTTTGGTATTCTGTTTTAAACAGTAAAAGCAATGTATCTCTGAACTGAGCAAAATCTTCCCTAAATTTGGTGGGGCTTATTTCTGAATTATATTTATAGGACTGCAGTGGAAAATATAGTTTTACATTTATTTATTTACTTACTTACTGGTACTTACTTACTTACTTACTTACTCGTCCACTCTTTGGAATTTCAATATTTCACCCTCCCCTAAGATCATGATAGCAGTGTTCCAATATCTCGGGGGTTGCCACAAAGAAGAGGGAGTCAAACTATTCTCCAAAGCACCTGAGGGCAGAACAAGAAGCAATGGGTGGAAACTAAACAAGGAGAGAAGCAACCTAGAACTAAGGAGAAATTTTCTGACAGTTAGAACAATTAATCAGTGGAATAGCTTGCCTCCAGAAGTTGTGAATGCTCCAACACTGGACGTTTTTAAGAAGATGTTGGATAACCATTTGTCTGAAGTAGTATAGGGTTTCCTGCCTAAGCAGGGGGTTGGACTAGAAAACCTCCAAGGTCCCTTCCAACTCTGTTATTATTATTATAAAGTATTTGTGAGGAACAGAATATATGATAGATCCAGAGGTGAAATCTTCTGAAGTCTGTTACTGGTTCACTTTGTGCATGCTTTGTGCATGCATACGCGCCACAGTCACTACTGTGCAGCACTGAAAAAGGAGGAGCATTTTGAAGTCATCAGAGTCTGCAAAGGTAAGTAGAACAGCGGGGGGGATCAGCTGTTCCGCATGATTTAGATTCGCTAGAAAGCAGGAAATCCTGCTTTCTAGCTAATCTAGATCACGCGGCCCAGCTGATTGTCGCACAGCTGATCATCAGATATACTGGTTCACCCCAACCAGTAGCATTTTTTACTACCGGTTCGGGCGAACCGGTCCGAAGCGGTAGCATTTCACCTCTGTATAGATCTGATGCTCATTTCAACATTCTGATGAAACTGCCATATTCTGCAGATAATTCCAGTGCTTTTTAATTGGTTGTGGGCAGCTCAGGGAGAGCACGTATCTTTTAAATGTAGGATTTGCCTTGGTTCAACCCCTGCCATCTTCACAAGATTACTCAGCAGATATTGGGGCAAAACGTGGATAAAACAATGAAGAAGCTGGCATTGAGAATGGAGCATGCTATATGGACCAATATTCTGAACTTGCATAAAATAATTTTATTCCCTTTTTTAAAAAAATGGAGTTATTTTCTGTTCTGGACATCATTGAACGGGCGCTGAAAAATTACAAGTGCCCCTTGATAGAGGATATGCCTTCTATACTGCAACAAGGCATTGTTAAAGAGCCTTAGTTATCACAACTAAACTAGTTAACTACTCTTTGTACAATGCCCAGAGTCACTGCTGTAAGGTGGGAAGCTACATAAACTGTGTTCTAGATTGATAAATTGGCTACTTGTTCTCTCTATTTTTATCTGCCAAAGAGTAGGATAAGCTTTTACCACATCAAAAGGGGAAAAGGAGCTGTTACGGAACCAAAATTCAGAGGCCATTAATTTTTGCAGAGGCATTAGAGCACTCTTTTAATATGTATTTTATTTATTTAGGTTTCCATTCTGGTTTTCATTCAGCAGTTCAGGCAGCTCCTTTTTTTTCTCCACAGCAATATTCCTGTGAGGTAAACTGGCCTTAAGGAGACTGACTCAAAGTCACTCACGGGGTTTCCATGGCTGAGGGAAAATTAGAATCTGGGTCTTCCTGATCCCAATTTACCCAATGCACCACGGTTTGCTCACAAAGTACAAGAATAAGAAAAAGATGTGACTGGATAAGCAGAAGGCTGCAATGAAAATAGTTGAAAACCCAAGGCATTTCTAGTCTCCATTTCTGGTTATCCTATGGAAACGTTATTTGTAATAGGGAGTGTTAGAGAAGTCCTTGTCTGTTAGATCAACATCATTTCCTGTCTTGTTTTCTGACATCCATGTCAGAACATCCTTCCTCCATGCAACTGTAAGTCACAACACTGAGTTAGTCTTGTATTTGGACTATGGCTATTAGCATATCAGTTTTGGTATGCCTCGAAGGCCAATTGTGGAGCTAAAATGGCATAACCTCTTGATGGTGCCTTAAGGATGTTAGACGAATAGTGTGACAAATATTGATTCTGGTTACTTGAAATGCAGATAATAAAATACACCTCCCAGAAGATTCCCGCAGCTGAGCATGATGAATCAGAGTTGGCAACTCTTACTTAGTAGTCATTGGTGAAGATGAGGAAACATCCACAAATGGAGAGATCACCAGTCTAGTTTCTTTCCCACCCCTTTTGGCTTCTATTCCACCCCACCAAAGGATTCAGCCCTGCAAATGCCATGCAGCAAGCTGACTGAGAAATGCTGGTAGATGAAGTCCACACACACCTGAAGGTTGCCAAGTCTGAAAAATACTTATGTAGAAGGAATGTGGTCCTTAACAAAACCAAGTATGTGTTTTACTTTAAACAGCTTGTTTGTTTACTTCTGTACTAGTCTTCAACTAAAATAAACTAGAAAAATGGAAATAAATGCTTCAAAAAAGAGCCTTATTCAATTAAGACAATTGTTGCCTTGTTGAAAAAGACTAAAATCCAAATATTTTTCACTTAACAACGACATCTGCTTGGTAGAATAACTCTCTGTGTTCAGAAAAAGAGGAAGAGCAGGGAGAGAAAGAAACACTGAAAACATGATCTGAAAATGAAAATGTCGGGTGATCATCCTCAGAAATTGTCAAGGATCCTTGTTTTCTTTTCAGCTGACCCTCACAATCATATATTAACTTACTTTTTAACACATCCTACAGATCAGTGCAGAAACTTCTGATCTATACATGTTATTATTACAAGCTCAGAGCCATCTCCTCAACCTGGTCATATCAACTCCAACGTTCGTACCTCTCTGTCACTTTTCAAAGCTGGATTTTTCAGCTAATAGATTCTCAGATACAATTTCTACTGTCCTTAATTAAAAAATATGGTTTGGGTTTTTTTTTCCAAGAGGAACTGGTTAAAAAAAATCAAACCTGTGTGCTTGAACTCCAAGAACACATGTAAAGGGAATATTAGACATGAAACGACCAATTTTGAAATATTGTGCAGCTGTAGGCATTGCCTCAAAATCTGTTATAATATGAGTCTCCTCTGCCTTTTTTCCTCTCGCCAAGGTATAAGACGTAATGTCAAGGTGGTAATTAGGAAAGAGTAACTGGTACTATGTGCCAGTTTACATGCTCTTCAGGCAGCATCAGGCCTCTCTTATAATTTAAAAAAGAAGGCACTTTAAATTAAACAATTTTGTTAGAAAATTCAGTGCTGGCATTTCCCTTCGCTTTCTGAAGCTGCTCTTCCAAGAGGCAGAGAAATGGCACATTCTTTCTAAAAAAACAAATAAGGTTAGCTACCCTTTTGCCACTCACAATTCAACATTCACACTAAATTAATTTTTCCAAAAGTAATTCAAATAAAAGCTTTGCTGCCACTACCCTTTCCAGAACCAGAAGATTGAATAAGGCATCTGAATAAAATTGTGTATTACAGCCTTCTTTAATATTTAAGCATGACATTCATTGATTTGTTTCTTGTTTTCTGCAAACCTTGACAACATGATAAAATAAATCATAAGAAGAAAATATAGTGGTAACATCTTTTATGGACTTCACATAGTCATCAATCTCAAGCTGTGAGTGAATTATCAGTGCAGCAAAAGATCTATGTTTTAAGAGCTCCAATAGCATACTAGCTAGAGGTTTTTCACAAGGAAACTCTAGGCGAGTGACTGATAAGCATCATTATTGTTTTCTGAGAGTCTAGTTTATAGTGTGTTGTGGAGGTGTTGGCATATACGTTTCAGAAGGAAAGGTTTGATCAATTCTAAGTAGACATCTACTAACATATAAAAAATATAACAAGGGCTCCTGCTGAGCCATATTAAAGTACCTATCACACCATGTCAGTGTGACGGCCCCCATGTTGTGTTTCTGATTATATTTAATATAGAATTAACCTGCTGTAATGTAGCATATTGTGCATGCAGTATGGATCAAAAACATTTATTTAGTCCCCCCAAAAAGCCCAAATCCTACATTTATATTTTAAGCAAGGTTTATTTATTTTCCATTTCTAAAACTACACGTTACAAAGTGGGGGGGGGGGAGAAAGAGGCTGGATCTTTGGGGACAAAAAGAAGGAGATCATAAAACGTACTGCTTTGTTTGTTACTATACATTTGTGAACCAGTAGGATACAGAAAATGCAAGCAATCATAAACCACTACGTTGCTTGTCAAGACCTAATGTAGCTCAGACAAAGCCGGGAACTGCAAAGAACAATATTTTGGATTCTGAAAAAAAAAAGATCAACGGTAGAAGGATTATAAAACCTAATTGTATAACTGGTCAGTTTTATTAACAAATATATTTTTAGAAGTTGTCATTCCATTATAAAGATATGTAATGTAAATATTGTACATCAAGAATGTGCGCTTCCAAGCAACATTCTTAAACGGGAACTTCAGAGGTCTGCCTTAACCTTTTTCTCTTCTTAAGAAACTTCTGCTCAACACTGTGGTTGTGGTTGCATATCACGTTTTAGGAAATGAGGAAGAAAACACTCCGGTGTTTACAAAACGCAATGTAAAAATAATATCCTTGGAATGTCTGGAAGTTATTAGAAGAGCAGATGCAAGAAATAATTGCAGAATGTACCTGGAATTAAACCAGATAAAATGATAGAATTTAAGTTAGTCAAAACTAATCTGTCATATTTATTTCAGACAGAGTGACTGTCTTCCTTTGTTTTTTCCAGCTGACTGATATATAGTAAATACATAATATGTGCATAAACTTCTTTAAACAAGTGAAGCAATACTTCTAGTATCTCTGACAACTAATATATATACAGTATATATTACAAGCAGACTGCCCAGGTTCAAATCCCACTAAGGGTATGGCTATCTGACGAGAGCAGAATAGCTCGAAATAGATCTATAATAGTCTCCCTTTATTTTCATTTATCAGCAAAAAATGTTACACATACAGACAATATAGTTTGTCGGCTATAGAAAACTGCCTGGATGGCCCCAGGAGGGGACGAAAGGCAAAAGGAAGCTGTGATGTTTCCTTCCATACACCATGATGACTCGACAGAAAAAAATATATATAATCCTTTCCTGGTAAAGAGTTGATAGGGAAGAGACCCTGTGGCCTAGAGGTTAAAACTGCTACATTACAAGCAGACTGCCCAGGTTCAAATCCCACTAAGGGTATGGCTATCTGACGAGAGCAAAATAGCTCAAAATAGATCTATAACAGTCTCCCTTTATTTTCATTTATCAGCAAAAAAAAAAGTTACACACACACACACACACACACACACACACACACACACACACATAGTGTGTGTGTGTGATGTGTTAAAGATGGATATACATATTATACATACATCTGATATTTTTATTCATCACTGCTGCAGAAAAATATGACTAAAGTATCAAGATCTCCTATAACTGTAGTCTTTGAAATTATCCTGATTCAAAAAGGGCTGCATTTAAAGAAAACCCTATATTTTTAAAACTCAAGATAGGCTAAAGCAAAAAATATTTTGCTCTCTGCAAAGGGCCTGAAAGCATCTCCTTCAACAGTCTTGCAAATGCTTTATATCTGGTGAGTGGGCTAATGAAAGCTTTAGGTTTAGAAAACCCTAGCACAGGGATTGCAAGAGTAAATATTAAGATGTTTTCTGACAAGCTGAATATATATATGGTTTCCCACAAAATCCCACAGTGCTTTGCACTCCATAAATATCACTCCTCTTCCCTCACAACTTTTACTATATGAAATATGTTACCCTGGTCCACTAAAACATACCCATATTTTTACTGGACTTGAATTTCAGGCACACATATATTTACATAGGTTTGAGCACAATTCATCATGCTCATAATTAATCCAAGTCAATTGAAGGAACTGGAGGTATTTCCTTTGCTTGCAGGATGTTGCATTAATATTTTAGTGGAATTCATCAACAGAATCTTTTTCAGGTTCAGAGATCCAATTTCGCTGGATCTGATGCATTAATATATTACAATAAAATAATAACATTTTGTTCTCACCTTTCTATTGAAACCAGGTATTCTTATTTGAGCTAGGCAAACAGAGTAGATTCCTCAGCAGATATAGAAGTCTGGCTTCCATCAGAAATAATGTACATTAGCTCACCAAAGCGATTCTGTTATTTATCAAGTGCTTAGCAACATTTCAGAATGTTCAGTTCTTCATAAGCATGTGAACTTTCTTATGCTTATGCTCCCCACTGCTGAGTTGATGCTCAGCCCACATAAAAAGCACGCAACTTGGTGCCCCCTTCGCTGATCTTTAGCCCACTTCCACTGCCTTTGTTTCAAGTTACTGCAGTCACTCAAAATCCTTCCAAGTTAATGGATGAGAAAGCCTAACAAATGTTATGTACCTTGAGGCTGCCCTTGGCTAGAGTTGGAACAAAGGGGCAAATGCTACTTTAACATCAATACAGCTAAGGACAAGTTGAGCCTGTCTCAATCATGGACTGGGTATGAGAGAAGGAAACCTGATGGCGACATAGGAGGAAGAATATGTTGCCAGGGCATGTTTGAGCCTTAGTAAAGTGCAAATGGGGAAAGTCCTTAGAGAGCTAAAGAAAACCTTGGGGCTTTTTTTCCCCTTTCTTTTTCTCTTTTTTCCATTTTTGGGAGAAGGGGTCAGCCTATGGTCAGAGCTGTTGTTTGTTCTGCTCCAGTTCTCATTTCTGTTTTTTTTAAACTTCATTCAACAATCTCAAGTAATTACACACACAACAAAAACTGATTTGATCCATTTATATTGTGTATGTCCCTTCAGGTCAGTGTTGACTCCTGGTGACCACTTAGAGACATATCCCTGAAGTTTTCTTGGGAAGTTTTCTGGATCCAAAACGTGTCTCAGAGTGCAGAAAATATCACCCCAGACAGTCTATGTCATTTCCCCACTAGTGACTTAAAGTGTCATCTAGAGTCATCCAAACTGTAATGCCAAAATAGCAGCAATGATCCAGGCTTCATATCACTGCAGTGATGACCAACTGATGCTCTGAAGATGCTATAATTCATTAGTGGGACCTCTGGTTTATGATGGCATTGTGAGCGCATGTCTCTCACCTCTCCTCCTGATAAAAGTGTTTTCAAATTTCTGCAGTATCTGACAGTGTGGGTAAAGACTTTGTTAATTAGGTAAATAAAACTTTTCATCACACAATATTTTGTTTTCAATTGAGCTGTTGGAAGGCAGCTAGATCCAAACATTTGACAGCTGGCTTAATTCTCCCTGTGGCAGTATCTGGTGACCCAAGCAAGATGGCATGGGGAAGATTCTTTTACTACTTTAAAAAAGATTCTGTCTCAAGTCTTGAAGTTTGTTCAACAGGATCTGCCAGATCTTAAATTGGATTTAAAATTGGTGCAAGGAAAAATTGGCTTGCCCGGAAGGTGCTCACAGGACTATGACTGAAGCCAGTCATAACATTTTGGATAAATGTTGGATGGATGGATGGATGGATGGATGTTTTTAATTGAATGTGCATCTGGATAAGTACTTGAGGTCAGAATACAACAAGCATCTTTGAAACTGATAGTGGTTGAATGGGTAGATCTCAATCTTCTTTGATTTTCTGAGAACCAGTCTATTTTGAAGATATTATAGTGGACATGGGTAATCCACAGAGGAAACAATGGTGGACGAGGCTGACAAGTGTGATGACATCATGCAAATGCCACAACTTATGAAATTGAGTTAGTCATTGTGACACAAACACATCGTGATTGCATTTGTATGACATAATCATGTTCAATCATTTGGATGTCATCACAGTACCTGCTCAGTCTTATAAATTCAGTAGGTTCTTCAGAAGGTCTTGAGTATGCAGGTTAACAACTGATTGTGCCATGATGCTTGATGTATTCTACTGATTCTACATTCTTTGTTTAGGGAAAGCAGAGTCATTCATTCATCCAAACAGATATGAAGGTACAAAGAATTACTTCCTTTGTTATTGTTTTTAAAGCCTTGAAGTACTATTTGCCCCAGATATTCTTTTGAACTATCCTGATGTCAGCTGAGGGCTATCACTCACTATGATTTAGTACCAGAATTGTGTCAGGAATTCTGGAACATGCAAGGTCACTGGAAATAATGCCTGTTTATGTGAACAAAAGACACTGCTTTGCCTAAACAACAAATGTAAAACCTGTGCCAGAGATTTAATTCCTATATTTTATCTATTATTTCATTAAACAAATTTGTATGACCACCCAACTCACAGATGGTAACTCTGGGCAATGTAAAGCAATAAAAGCCACAATTTAAAATCTCCCAGATCCCCACAAGGGGTTGGATTCCATGGTCTAAATCAGGGGTCTCCAACCTTGGCAACTTTAAGCCTGGTGAACTTCAACTGCCAGAATTCCTCAGCCAGCTGGCTGGGGAATTCTGGGAGTTGAAGTCCACCAGGCTTAAAGTTGCCAAGGTTGGAGACCCCTAGTCTAAATCATCCATGCTAACACTGTGATTCTATCAAATATCCCCAAAAGTATTGGATTTGATGAACAGTGCAACATTTTTCATCAAGTACTTACATGATTATCAAATAGCACTAGCACTTAGAATTATATACCGCTTCACAGTTCTTTTACAGCCCTCTCTAAGCAATTTACAGAGTATTGCCCCCAACAATCTGGGTCATCATTTTACCGACTTCAGAAGAATGGAAGGCTGAGTCACCTTGAGCCTGGTGAGATTTGAACTGCCAAATTGCAGGCAGCCGGCAAGCAGCAAAAGTAGCCTGCAATACTGCACTCTAGCCACTGTGCCACCATGGTTAGAGCTCCAATGATGTGTCCACTTACAAAACATCCATTTATGAGAAGATTAGTAGAGGTGAGAATGCTTTTTTGGCCCCTTGTCTAAGAATCCTAGATATTCTTTACCTTATAGCAAACTTTTCTCTTTGTATCTGGATAAGGTAAAGGTAAAGGTTCCCCTCGCATATATGTGCTAGTTGTTCCCAACTCTACGGAGCGGTGCTCATCTCCGTTTCAAAGCCAAAGAGCCAGCACTGTCCGAAGACCTCTCCGTGGTCATGTGGCTGGCATGACTAAACGCCAAAGGCACACAGAACGCTGCAATAAGGAATATCTGAATAAGAGAGTCCTATTTAAAACAAAGCTACATTTTAAAAAAGGGGAAAAACTGAAATGCATTTAGAGCACATACTGAGCCCAGAGACATTCTTCTAAATGAAGGTGATGTTAGAAGATGGCCCTCAGGTTTTCAGCAAGCTAGCTTTGAATTTTTATAAAAATTAAAATATAATTCATAAAGATAGAGAGGGCAGGAATCCATGCTAATAGCAGAGGAAATTTCATGGTCTCACTAATACCTAGTGGCTCTGTGGTATCAGGTCCTTTCCTAAGATATCTCCAATAAGTAGAGTAAAACCACTTCTGGTTTAAAACCCAAGTAGCACAATATGTGATTACGATTTGTCATACTGTTATAAGGCAATCAGTGTTCTCATCTGAGCAGGTTTTCCCTCACCATGTTTGTAATAAATAAATGCATACGTGCATCTTAAAATCATATCAGTAAGCATCAAAGTCTTTTTTTATAACCAGTTTTAAAAATCACTTACTGCAATGTATCTATGACATTTCGGTAACTTAATTAACCAGGGACAAGCTTCCGATTCATTTTAGTCATGTATATATTAATCCTAAAAACTAATAGAAAACAGCTAGTAAATTGTCTCCTGCATACATTGGACACAGCAACAATTACTCTGGCAGGGAAGATATAATAAAAGGGGAAATTTTAATAGTATCCTTATTCCATTTATTCTCATGGGCTTCTGTTTCAAGGTACTGTAGAAATTAACAATTATTTCTTTCCATTGTTTTTGATGATCTTTTTCTATTATGAGCCTATCTGTCTTAAAATAATATATATATATAATTTAAATTTTCATTTTTTTATTCAATTTGATGGTATCTTGAGATTTACTTTCTGGTTATAGGCAGGTCCTGGATACTGGAGGGGAGGGAAAGCTGCAACTTTAGGTTTTTTGTTGTTGTTTTGTTGCTATTGAGAGCTAGTTAAAGCTATGTCAATCATCAATGTAATTGTGATACCTTGACTTAAGTGGAAGGTGTTGTTTTTTTTCCATACTAAAATAATTTGCTCTTCTGTGGTTTATTTTATTGACAAATATGTCTTTCCCATAGTTTATGAATGTCTGTCATATGATAGGTCCAAATACTTGTGATTGTTCCACCATCTAAAGCAATTAACTGGTTTCATACATGAAATTGTCTAAGGATTTCCCCTGCCTGCTTGGGAAATCTAACAAAGGGAACTATTCTCCAATTTAGTGACATGCTCATATGTTGCAGGAAAAAATAGGGCATCAATAAAAGCTTTTGCTGGAAGAGTGGGATCTGATTATAAGGGCTGGGAGCAGGAGACCAAGGTCTCGATTAAAATACATGGTGCACCATCATTTGCAGAATGAATACATGTAATCATTTTGATGGGGCAAGAAATAAGATGCAGGCAGGTGTCTTTGTATTTCCAAATTTCTCCGTAAGGCAATCTGCTTGGACAATTTGAAATTCTGAATATAATTTATCTTACATAGCAGACCTCTCTGTTTCTTTTCCCATAAGCCAGCATGACAAGTTTGCTATACTGATGCTAGTAGTGTAGCTTCTGGTCTAGTATACTGTTGTCATTACTCAGTTAAAAAAAATAGAATTGGGTTTTCTTAAGAATACATTCTCATTTTTTTTCCTGGAAGAAGTCTAATAAAGACCTTCTATGCAGGTCTATACAAAAGTAAGTAGCAAAACAGGGAAGAGTGTATAGAATTGCATTTTACACTGAAATGATGCTTATCTAGGAATCAGCTCCCTGGACTTAATGGGTCTTACTTTTAAGTAAGCATGTTGGGATTTGCACTGCAACACTTTGTTGTTATGGTCCATCAACACTTAACTGTTATGGTCCATCAAGCAAGCCCTGACTCATGGTGACTACAGAAACAAATCTGCACCGTATTTCTGGCAATAATTTTCGAAGTTTTGAAATAGTAGAGAAGATTTGTAGCTCATGTTGCAGATTTTATCAGGGGTTTCTTCTCTGAGCTTGCCTTTTTGAATTCATGAATACCAGCTAGCAGTCAAATGGCATGACCAGAAATCCCTGATCTCAAATCACATTGGTAATGAACAACACCATTTCAACTGGGATGAAGCTGGAGTCATTGGTCATGCCAAAACCCGTCATCTATGTGAATTCATTGAATCCTGGCACTCTACAAATGGATCCATCAACAAACACATTGACTTGGACTTCCGGTTTGGAGCGCTCCATCGCGGACGTCCCTTCGTTGGACGCCTTTCCGATCTTTGTTAAAAGCCGCCAGAACAGCTGTCTGGCGGCTTTGAAATCTCTTCCCCGGGCAAAGGGGAGAGATGAGAGCCTGACAGGTGGGGTAGAGCCCCCCCAGCGCCCTAGGAGCCATCTGGTAGGGCGCGAAGGGAGAGCTCCCCATGCAGCCTGTCTCCAGCTCCGAAGATCAGGAAACCTCCGTCTTTGCGGAGCTAGATGGAGTGACCAGCCGCTGCTTCAAGAATGGGATTTATAACTACATTTAAACTATAGAAGCAGACAGAGAGAAACAGGCGTGAGATGGGCAAGTACTGAAACCTCTTTTTTTCTTTTTTTTTCAACTCCTGGGTAAGCTTTCACTTTGGCAAGGGAACAAAGGAAACAGAGTAACAATATGGCGATTGAGAAGTGAAAGTGACTTTCGTTTCCCCAGAGGCTTTTTTTTTTCTCTCTCTCTCTTATGGAAACTTTTAACTTGGAAAAATGGTTTTTTCTTTCTCTGTCTCCTAACTCTGGATTAAAGTTATAACAGAAATATTTCCAATAATAAAAGACTACCTGATTTTTAAACTGGAAAGAACTTTAACAGGCACCTGGCTTTCTTTCTTCTTTGTACTCTTTTGAAACACCAATGGCTTCAAAGTCTGGAAAGATTGTTTTGACTAAAAGAAAAGACTATTCATCTGGATATATTTCTAAAATGCAATTTAACACTGAGCTAACACCTCCACAGCCTTTGACACCTGAAAATTTATTAAATAATTTAAAGATTATGAAACATGAACTTACTTTGGAATTTAATCAGAAAATAAGCGAGATAGACAAAAAAATGCAGGATGCTTTGAAGAATATGAATCAACAACTCAGATTTGATGTGTTAGAGGTTTGCAAAGGTTTAGCAACAAATATTGAAGTTTTGGCAGAACGTATTGAAACAAATAAACAAGCTTTGGCAACCTCGGTGAATTACATAGACAAAATCCAAAATGATATTGCAAACTTTGAAAAAGAGGTCTTGATGACACAGTTCAGATCCATGGAAGTTGCTATAAGGATCAGAGGTTTGAAAGAAGGATTATATGAAAATTTAAAAGGCAGGATGGTTGATGTACTGGATCAGGTATCTGGAATTTCCAAAGTGGAATTGGCTACACAAATCGACAAAATATACAGAATCAATTTGTGGTACGCTAAACAAAAGCATTTACCAAGGGACATTGTCATATATTTTACCACAAGAGCTTTACGGAATAGAATTATACAAGCAACGTTTAACAATAATCTTATGGTGAATGGTCAGGAACTAAAGATTTGGAAAGAAATCCCCTCTAAAATGCTTAAAGCCAGAAAAAGCTATACTTTTTTGATTGATGAATTTAAGAGATTAAATTTACAATATAAATGGGAAGCGCCAGTTGGAGTAGCAGTAAAATTTTCTGGAAAAAGATATCGGCTCAACACGATAAAAAAAGCTACGGAATTTTATGTCAATGTTTTAAAGGCTGATATATCCAAGATTCCAGAGGAAGGATGTATGAAAATAAAAGAGGAGGAGGAGGGGAAGCCATCTTTGATGGATCAAAAAGAAATAGATTCAAAAACACAAAAGGAGTGCCAGAACCAGATAGCTGGGGAAAAGGAGATGGAGATCTGGGATCAGATGGGAGACGAGTCGACAAATCTGAATTTACTGAACTATTAAAAGATGAACTATCAAGATACAAAACGAAGTGATGTTGAAATATATTGGACGGATAGAGATTAATATGATTGCATTTTTCCTTTTCCCTACTTAATGATTACCTATGCAATATTTAGCTAAGTTTTATATATCTTTGAGGTTACTTTTAATGTTAATTATATTAGATATATATAGTTTGTTGAAGATTTGTTTATTCTTTTTTCCCTTTCTTTTTTGTTTATTGAAGTTAGTAAGTTAATTTAGAATAATATTATGTTATTAATATTATGATGAAATTCAATATTTAATGATTACTTATGTAACATTTAGTCAAGTTTTATCTTAGAGGTTATTTTTAATGTCAATAATATCAGTTTAAGCATAAGCCTAAATGTGTAAAGTCTATCACAAAATATTAGTTTAAGATTTTTGTATTTTACACTTAGTTATTATTTATATAACATTTACTTTGTATTAGATAGAGGATTGAAGGGAGGAGGTAGGAGGTTTGTTTGTTTGTATTGTTAAAGAGATTTCTCTTTCTTTTTTTTATTCTTTTTTGTATCTTTACTATTGTATACAAATGCGATATATTATCAGTGTATAATCTGGAGTTGAAGTTTTTTTAAAAATAGTGTTTTTTTTTCTTTTTTCTTATCTTTTTATTAACAATTTAAATTTATTATTATGCCCTGTATTATCTCTGGGAAGTCCGGGGGGGAGGTGGGGAGGGAAGGGGGCGGGTTCGGGGGGGGGAGAAAAAAACAAAAAATGTTTGTACTTTATATTTAATATTTTGCTACTATTCATGTAATTTTGTACTAATAAAACTTTTTGGAAAAACAACAAACACATTGACTTACAGCCAGCATATGAACCTATAAGAAACTGGAACATCCAAATAAGCAATCAGCAACAGAACCAAGCACCTCTTCACCGGTTGACATTTGCACCATGAATCATGCAACCAACTGACCACAACAACACACAGGACCTATATAAATGGAAAAAGAACCAAAGAAGACACTTCACCCAAAGTTCCGCTGAAGATATTACCTAGTTTGATAACAAAATGTCCGGGAGCAAAAAGGCAAGCTCAGAGAACAAACCACTGCCAAAATGTTTGAAGGATTAGTTAGTACTTTCTTCTTAAGGCTGAGATAGAGAATGGCATAAAGTTCCCCAGCCATCTTTCATATCTTATGCAGGACAATCGGTTCCTAATCGATCTCCTTTAACCACTATACTCAATTAGCTCTGCCACCGTAATGCTTTAATTAATACTGTTGTCTTTACTTGGCATTTAGGATTCCAAATGCCATCAATGGTGGATAAATCTTAGAAGATGGTATCCCACTTATGCTCTTCTTTGGTATGTTTGTGTCTTAAAGATTCTTGTATATTTCAGCAGCGTAAAGAAAAAGATGGAAGACCGTCAAACCTTGTAAAAATCCTCCAATAGTGATAATAAATTATACAAGGCCACCATAAAGTGATCCAAGTCAAATGCTTCATGTTCAATAACAATGAAAACCACTAAGAGCTCAAAGAGAATTAAGTCATACTCCCTTTAATTTTTTTTTCCTGAATTGAAATTATATATAGGGATGTAATGAGTTACAAATATGGAATATTTATATAGATATATAGAAGCACTTATGACAATGTTTGCATACAATAAATATTTCTTCTCACTTATGTTGTTAAGTATAATAAAGCCTAACTATGGAGGAAGAGAGAAAGTAAAGCGGTAATGATATCTTTTCACACTACAGTGTAGAAACTTTTATGGAGCTACTAAATCATAATCTGAGTACATTGTGTACAGAATAAATTAGAATACTGCTCTATCACAAAACTTTCTCTAACCACAAAGAAATGTGCATTTCGGTGGACTTCATCTGCATTTGCTCTGTCAAATAAGAAGAAGATGTGAAATAGCGGTATAAAGAAGTTCATTTACAAAACATTTGGAGGATAAATGTAAGTCTAATTATTTCTTTCCAGCCATCTGCCATGCTTATTAAATTATCAGTCTCTTTCCCCATTTCTATTCTTTTCCTTAAAATTACTGTTCATTAATATTGTTATGGTTTTCTGTTGAATATAGTTAATCATTACATTTAAATTCTGGCTTGATTTGTTTCCTATGTTTCTCTTTCTTCTTGCATCTTTAGGTCAAGAATAAACACAGAACTCTTCAAAACAGTCATTTAATAGTTAATATTACATACGGAGTTCTAAATGGTACCATGATGTGTGTGTGTCATTTTTTTTACCAAAGAGAGTTCTGTATTAATATGATAAACAATAACATGGGAGTTAAAGGGATTTACTAAAACACAATGCATTTTTATGGGAAGTCCCTGTGGAAAAAATAGTTTAATACATAATGGAATAGGGACAATTTACTTGAGACTGAAATATTCAGCCCCATTAGCAAGGTAAATCGAACTAGTTCATTGCATAGTATGGGTCTCTAAAAATTTATTCATCACTGCTAGAATATCTCCCAATGGCAAAAAATAAAATGTTTCGAATCATTCGCTTTTAGATAGATGGGACTCACTGTATCCTGTACTACAGCAAATGCTATGGCAAGATGGGATGCCTTCTTAGCTCTTTGATGTAGTCCATGCAAGAAATACAACTAGTACTAGAGTACAAAGTCTAGCTTTGTTGTAAGGTTACATCAACAGAATCTTGAAACGCTGAAAGTATTTTCCCCTCCTTTTACTTTCTGGTAAACTAGGGAGGGTCCCTTCTGAATCACTTCCTTCTCTCCTTCTCTTTTCTTCCGTGGGCTGAGATATCTTTTACACTGATGGTTGTGTATTCTGTGGCTCTTCCTCCTGTCTCCCAAGGTCTTTCCCACATACCATTATAGCCTTATACTTTTTAATAAGTCCACCTCTCCTCCTTCAGGCAACAGATTGGAGAAACAGGAGTATAACAGGAAGGATCCCTGTTGTAAGCACCGAGAGCAATTTTTTGATGGCAAAGCCATTGAATAAATACCACTAAATTCATCTTATATTAAGAACAATGGGAAGGCCCTAAAGGCTTTCCTAAAATGGGCTTTGTGAAGGATTCCAATAATATATTTTATCCTTCCTAAGAAATTAAACTACTCAGTGAGTTCCATACATCTTGTGGCAGAAAAACATTTTGGTGGCTATTATTGGAGAAACTGATGTGTATGGGGAAAGAGAGCTTGATATCATTAATATAGATTCTTCTGTTGGAGTATATGTGTGTGTGTATTCATATATACATATATATTCATTCAGAGATTTTTTTAATCACTCTTACAACAGTCATATAAGTGTAATAAATAAATAAACAAGCAAGCTGTTTGGAGAAAGGTTCCTACCATTCTCAGCATTTTTATATGCCCATCTTACAATCCAAAGAGGATTTCAACTATTGGAAGAACAAGTTAATTTCAGTAGCAGTATATCTTAATTGGCAAATAATTTTGTTTATTCAGGACAGTCACAAAATCAAATTTTATTTTTTTCCCACATAATTCTTTGCCCAGCAATTATTTAAAAAATCAATTCTGTTCCATGATGTTTCCATTAATTTACAGTTGCATATTTACAGAATTTGCAGTTGTGGGTTGCAGTAGTAGATCAACAAGACGGAAAAGGCCTTTGAGAAACACTGCAAATGTATTCAGTATTTCTGAATTTATAGACAATACAATATAACCACCCAATGCCTTGCAAATAGAGTATGCAGGTGCATTTTCTTTGCATTGCTCATGGACCGACACCTAGCATCATTAACCACAAAATGTGTGATGTGATCACATCATATGTGATGTGGGTGAACAATATTCACTAGCTAAAAAGGGAGCGTGATTTTCAAATGTTCTTAATCTGTCCCAGTCTTTGATAAATATTGCCTCAGAGAAGTAGTTTGAAGATTTTTATTATTAGATATGTCTAATAGAGAATGTGCGGGTTTATTTGGCTTTGAAACTGTGTAATATAAAATCAAAGAGCACAGGTCCAAATGATTGAAATAATCATTGACTGCTCCCTTCTTAAGGGCATTTAATTATTTATTTTGAAGAATCTGATACCCAAGTGAATTAATGCGAAAGCATTTCTCTGTTTGTGCCAAATCAGTGCTTCTCAGTAGGAAGTTAGTCCATCTTCGCAAGCAAGCTTTCTTTCTCAGTAGGCAGTCCATTTCTGTAGAGTGCCATTAAGTTAATTTCAAAAAGAACCAGTAAAGGTATATGGAGCAGGCAGTAATAGCATGGAAAATATCCAAAATTACTAGACCCCAGCAACAGAACTTGGATGCCATTTTCATGCACTAATAATTTGTAGTTTACATATTGAAGGTAACTATAAACTGTCTACTTGCTTGGTTAAGGCATGCACATAATTAAAAAATGTGTCATTAGCTCTTTGCCATTCAGTGTCTGAGAACAGAGCTTTTTCCTTCCCCTTTGGAGAAAAAAAAACACAGAATAAAACTATTTACGGATCATTATCAAAGACAATGCAGAGGGTCTGTGTCACTAAGACTGTGATTGAAAAACCAATTAAGAGGAGGCACTTGAATTTAAGCTGATTTAGTTCTGAATTCAATGGGATTAAATTGTCATTAGTCCAAGTATTTTCAGGCTTAACCAGGTTGTGGACCGGTCTGTTTACTTCATCGAGATCTGCATACATAAATAGATAAAGTTCACCAGTAGATTTTTAATCTGGAAACATCCCAGTGAATTGCCATATTCCTAAGACTTCACATTTCTCTAAACAGAAAGAAAACCCTTCTAATTGAGACTAACACTCTTCCTTAATGGGAAATTCCTAGGAGGCTCTATCATTTCATATTTAATACACATACATATCCCTGGGACCAGCAATAGAATATTGCACATTATTCTCCTGAGAGGATGGAGAATTCTAGGTAGACGTTTCCAACTAGCAGTGTGTTCCATGCTTCCTCCCTAGACTGTCCTTTTCTAGCTGGTACTCAGTGTTTTACATTTCAGTCCCCACTGGGGTGCTTTAAAACAAAAAGAAAAGGCAGGATCTCCCTTAGTTTTTAGTTAAAGGGTCTGGGTTTTTTTGTTTTTATTTTTGTATTTATGCAACCCACAGGGTTCCTTGAACCCTGCTGAAAGTTTATTTATTTTTTCAGTGATCATGTTTGAATTTCAATTGTTTCATTGCTGTTACATTGAATGAAATATTTTTCATTCAATATTTTTTGAAATATTTTTCATTGCTGTTACATTGAATTGAAATATTTCACAAGAAGAGTCCTTCACTCCTCCACTCACAACAAAATACCTTATTCCACCAGACTTGAAATACTGGGATTAGACAATTTACAACTACGTCGCCTCCGATCTGATCTAAATGTAGTTCATAAAATCATATACCAAAATGTCCTTCCTGTTAATGACTACTTCAGCTTCAACCGCAACAATACACGAGCACATAATAGATTCAAACTTAATGTAAACCGCTCCAAACTCGACTGCAGAAAATACGACTTCAGCAACAGAGTGATCAATGCCTGGAATGCACTACCTGACTCTGTGGTTTCTTCCCCAAACCCCAAAAACTTTAATCTTAGACTGTCTACAGTCGACCTCTCCCCGTTTCTAAGAGGTCTGTAAGGGGCGTGCATAAGCGCACCAGCGTGCCTACCGTCCCTGTCCTACTGTCCTATTGTCCTCTTTTATCGTTACTTTTTACTTATGTTTATACAAATTACTACTATACATGTTTGACAAATAAATAAATAAAATAAATAAATAATGTACTAATAAAGGAACGGGTAGCTCCAATTACAGCTCTGGATACGTTGTGTGGCTTCGCACCCATCATATCATTGTCTGTGATGGACAATGATCCAAAATTGAATATTTTTATTTATTTTATTTTATTTTGTGAGATTTATATACCGCCTCACAGTGCAAGCACTCTCTAAGCGATTTACACCAGTAAGCAATGTTTATTTATATTGCCCCCAACAATCTGGGTCCTCATTTTACCTACCTCGGAAGGAAGGAAGGCTGAGTCAACCTTGAGCCGGTGAGATTTGAACCGTTGACCTGCGGATCAGCGGCAGCTTAAAGTGGCCTGTAGTACTGCCTCTAACCGCTGCGCCACCTCGGCTCTTATAAATATTTTATTTGAATCCAAGAATAAACAGAAATGTTTGACAGCTACTTAAAGTTTCTGTGAAACTTCTTTCATGGAATTTCCTGCTGTTTCATAGGATTCCAGAAGGAATTATATATTTTCATAGCTTTTGCATCCCCAACACTACTATTTAGTCTGTTTAGCATATATAAACAATTTATTCTGAAGTTGGAAAGCTTTTTAAAAAGCCATCACTATTTCATTGAGAAACGCCCCATTTGGCATGCTGCTAAGGATATTGTTTAACAGAAAAAGAAGAATTTGTATAAAACCTTGAACTAGATGAAAAGCATTTTCAATATTTCCAGTTGAGTTTCCTATTTCTGGGATTTGCATGTCATATGTTGCTTCTTTAGAAATAATGAAATAGACCACGTCTATACATCTATAATAAGGAGAATGGTATCAGCAGTTGGTTTCAGGGATAATTAAAATGTAGAAAATTATTAATACAATTAAAATAATAATAATTTATTATTGCAGTTTTACTGCCTGGAAAATGAAGACTGTTTTGGAGTAGCCTGTTCCAAATGCCAAGATGATCTGGTGACATGCAATAATATACAGCTGGAATCAACAAATGGAGCTGTATAATCTCAGGCCAAAAAATATTATCTTAAATCTCCTCTTTCAAACCAGTGGTCCTCTCTGTCCAGAATGTGGACTTTTTGCTGTCCTCAAAAGAGTGACCTTGGTCTTTCAAATGCAGATGGACTGCTGAATCTTGTCATGATAGGTTTGTTCTCCTATGCTGTGTCATGCGTTTGTGACGTGGCTGTTTTGTTTCTCCAATGTACAAATCTGCACATGTCTCACTGCTTTGAGACAAATCCATCAGGACAAGAGCTCAAAAGGTTACCTCAAAAGTCTGGCAGGTCAGGCAGAAAAGGGAAAGGGATTCTTTTGTAAACTAAGCATGAGAAAGCATTTATTCTCCAATAGTCAAATTGATTTCTATACTGGGCAACTAAGAGGAATCCTATGCTAGATAAATGGCAGTAGTCAAATGGCAAATATGGCCCAACAATCATTTTAGTAAACTGTTTATTAATAAGACTGGGAGGACAACTTCATGGATTGGACCTTATAATTAATTTAAATATCAAATTATTTAATGGGATGGGATGCAGCAGATTTGATGATCTTTTGCTGAAGCTTTATGTTTTTTTTATGGTTTCTCAGGCTGGCCAATATGAGCCATAGGCAACAGCTTCAAAATAATCCTGGAAGAGGAAGCATTTTTATTGTGCAATTTGTGCACCTTTGAAGAAAGGACACAAGACATCACTGTTTACGTGTCAGATTTCCTTTTGCTATCATCCTCTGCCATCAATCAATCAGAACAGAGCTGGAAGGGACCTCGGAAGTCTTCTAGTCCAACCCCCTGCTCAAGCAGGAGAATCTATACAATCTCAGACAAGTGGCTGTCCAGTCCCTTCTTAAAAACCTCCAGTGATGAAGCACCCACAACTTCTGAAGGCAAGCTGTCCCACTGGTTAATTGGACTCACTGTTAGTTTCTTCTTAATTCCAGGTTGCTTCTCTCTTGATTAGTTTCCATCCATTAGTTTCCATCCATCCTGTCTCTTGTCTCATCTACACAGTTTTAACCAAAGGCAGAGAAAGAGAAAAAGAAAAACATTTAGTAGAAATTGAGTAATATATGTGTTCCTGAGAATGTACAAACATGGGGGTAAAAGACGTAAAGATTAAGACCAGAAGCACTAACTCATATCCCTCCCATAGGGATGCCCCGTAGGCAGTGGAGGAAATGTAGTAAGTACAACTAAAATTGGATTTCATAATTGCCACTAATAAAGGGGAGAGCCTGTGCAGCAATTTACTGTGCTGTTGGCAAAATGAATTGCTCAAGGCATATTAGATAACACAAATACAGTAAGTAAATGATGATTAAAATAACTATATAGTAAGCACTGTATGTGCTACACAGCACAACTCTGTTCACAAACACTTTAGATATCTTCCCCAGTGATTGCATGTTTGTTGTTTATTACTACATTAATTGCTACATTAATTTTTAAATTACTACATTAATTTAAAAAAAAAATCAATGAACATAGCCTCACCCTGTAAAATGTTTTTGGCTGTTGTTTTAATCCCCACCCCCAAACTGCGTAGAAGGAAGTGTGACGTCATTCGGCAGCATTAAATAGCATTAAACAGACCATAACTAACATTAGTCGTATAAATTATACATAAGGTGGCATTTTTATGTACTCTGTGAATAATTGCTTCATGGGTTCTGCAATCTTTTCCAAAACAAGTTCCAAAGAAATAACATATCTGGTTATGTTTCATAGTTATATGTTAGTAACTGAATTAGCATACATTTACTAAGTTAACAGAGAACATTCGTCTTGTGAGATAATCATTTATTTTTATCAGAGGTTTAATGTTTCATGCCGCATCATTGACAAAGTCAATATACATGGACTCAAGGGCTGTTTCCAGTTTTATTCTCTTTTTCTAGGATACTTACCCGGGACTGAAGTCCTTTATTCATGTAGATACAAATAAATCCCATTGAATCAGTGGGCTTATTTATGGGTAGCCTGTGCTGTATGAAACTAAGCCTTTGCATACTTTTTTAGCCCTACTACTATGTGGAAGAGACATAACTGTAGTATTTCACAAATTTACAAGGGCTAAGATTCCTACCCAGCTGTGGTGTTAATTTTAGAAAAGGAAGAATAAATGTGTATCTTTCAGTTTAGCTGGCAAACAAGCTTAATTCTTAAAGATCAGTTTTAATAAGCTGTAAAATATGCATGTGTATACATATGTCCTGACTCATATTCCAATAAATAGAGCAATTGCTCTTTAGCAATTAGAAAGCTGCATAGCTTGTATTAATATCCAGATAACACTGTATAATGACCATATGATCTAGTGCAGCTTTTTCCAATCTTCTCCCTTCAGCTCTGTAGGAATAAAACTCCTGTGATTCCATGCCAGAGTAGACAATACTGGAGCGAATGAGGATGATAGACCTGGATTATTAAGGCAGCTCCCAAATTCACTGCCTTGCACTCTCTCTTTAAAAAAAAAAAAAAAAGCAATTCATTCCAAATTTTTCCTTGTCATTCCTGGGAGAAAGAATACATAGAGTGCTCCACCAGGGGGCATCACAAGATATTTTACTCAACCTCCTTCAATCTTGTAGTCCTGCTGTCTTGAAGGGTGTGGGGTTAAGAAATAGTGAAGCTGTAGTGATTTGGAGTAGAAAGAATAATAAATAAATAAAATCACTGTTCCAGAGAAAATGGAAGATAAATTTAGAGTAATGGGAACAGATATCAATAAAGGAGAATATTTATAGCTCAGGATTGGAATGCAAGGTCCTTGGTGCGTTCTAAGCTTGGTTGTTTTCTTGCAAATGTTTGATTACCCAAACTAGGTAACATCATCAGTGCTAACATCTATAGCGGGGCTGTCAAACTCACGGCCCGCAGCCCAGATGCGTCATGTTCTGGCCACGCCCACACCCACACCAGGTTTAGCAAAGAGGGGAAAGTCATGATACGTCACGTGACAACGCTGTGACGACGCAAGTTTGACACCTCTGATCTATAGTCATGTCTATGGTTATTTGAAGGCACTGTAGTGGACAGTTGATAGAGTGTTTGTTTCCTGGTCTTCTTGTGAGGTGTCCAAACTTTTTGGTTAATTCTTTTGCAATGTTGTAATGTTGGAGCCATGGTGGCACAGTAGTTAAAGTACACTATTGCAGGCTGACGCCAGCCACTGCCGGAAGTTTGATCCTGACTGGTTCAAGGTTGATCCATCCTTCCATCCTTCTGAGGTTGGTAAAATTGTTGGGGGAAATATGTTGACCCTGTAAACTGCTTAGAGAGTGCTATAAAGCACTATGGAGCAGTATATAAGTCTAAGTGCTATTGCTCTGTAAGAGTCCCTGGCAGTGGCGGGTTGCTCCCTTACTGGTGCCGGTGTGCTGCACGCACATCTCCATGCTTCAGGTGCGGACAGGCGTGCTACACGCACACACACCCTCGTGTGATTTTGCTTCTGTGCATGCGTGGAAGCAAAATTGCGCCAAAATCTCACGAGGGGACACGCGTGTGTGCAAGATTTTAGCGCAATTTTGTTTCCGCGCATGCGCAGAAGCAAAATCTCACCAAAATCTCACACGCACGCGCGTCCCCTCATGAGATTTCGGCACAATTTTGCTTCCGCACATGCGCAGAAGCAAAATCGGCCAAAAATTCACGTAAAAAATGGTGATGCATGCGGTGGACTGGCAGAGAGGACTCCGGAGTGGTCACGCGCAAGCCTGTTTTGTGACCTTCCTATCACACTCTTGAGCAAAGCATGTGAGCCATTTCCTCCTTTCAGTGGTCCATGAAAGTACATCTACAATATGTAGATGCAGATAATAAAGTCAAAAAAAGATGAACAACTTTTTTATAGAACTATAGATACTTTGAGGCCAGGCATGACAAGGAGTGGCTGGGAGGGGAGGGGCTGGGCAAGGCACCCCTTGACGTGAGTGACATTCAGTTGGCCACACCCACCCAGTCACATGACCACCTGGCCATGCCCACCTGGCCAGTCATTAGGGCAGTGAACCGGTTGTTAAAAAATTTGAATCCCACCACTGAGAAGAAGGAATTGTATTCAGATTCCAGATTCTATTACAATAACCTTAAAGTAAAAGTACTATTGACCTGCATGACTTTAGCTACCTAGTCTGTTCCTACTTGAAAGGCTTCTAGACAAAATAAGTTTATAATCGGACATCAGGAATAAAATATTTGCAGAAATGCAAGTGTAAATTCTTCATTGAGAAGAATTGCTTCAGAAACACAGGAAAGTATATTTTTTGATCCTATGTTTTTTTCCCATCCTGATCACACTTCTTTAGAGAAGGAAGAAATTCTCACTTTTGTCGCCACGTATGCATGGAAACCTATGTTTTAGGTGAGTTACACATTTTGATGCTTTTGTGTTGAATGGTCGGTCTCGTGTTATCCCCTGATGGCATTTTGTGGGGGAAAAATGGCAAATTGAATAATTCACTCTCTCAACATTTTGTTGTTGTTAGTCGCAAAGTCCTGTCTGACCCATCACGACCCCATGGACAATGTTCCTCCAGGCCTTCCTGTCCTCTACCATCCCCTGGAGTCCATTTAAGCTCACACCAACTGCTTCAGTGACTCCATCCAGCCACCTCATTCTCTGCCGTCCCCTTCTTCTTTTGCCCTCCCAGCATTAGGCTCTTCTCCAGTGAGTCCTTCCTTCTCATTAGGTGGCCAAAGTATTTGAGTTTCATCTCAACATCGTGCCAAGTATATGAAACTCCACTCCCTGCCTACTGAAGGTCAAATGAACTGAATGGAGTAGATACAATCCCAATCTCCCTTTCTAGTAGTTTCACATTCAAATTGCAGCTTTTACACTTTCCTACTAACATTTTTAGGGCTATGGTTGTTTGATTGCGGCACTTGTGAAATAAAGTCTAAAGAAATATAGAAGTAAATGTATGGTGTGTGTGTGTGTGTGTGTGTGTGTGTGTGTGTGTGTGTGTGTGTGTGTTGAACACATATAATAAAGCAGGACATGCCCCCCCCCTCTTGCTTTCATTTCACTTAATCAGTGCCAAATGAGTTCTGGGGGAATATTTAGCAAGCTATCACAAATTGACTTGAAACTCCTTTTGCCAACTTATCTCAGCAAAACTGTACATATTCTGAAAATTGCAGAAACCATGTTATTATTTTCACAATGTATTCTGGAACGTAAGAGAGTATCAGTGACATTTCCTTTAATTTATAGACCTATTTTTAACATCCTGTCCAGGAATTTTGCCCTTTACTAACAAATTGAATGCTCCAACATGGTTTCTTGCTTGCTCACCCTTATGCCCATCTGTCAAGATGGCTTAGTGCCTGATGGCTAGGGGGTATGCCAGTTTCATTTGGTCATGAACTCTTATCTGAAATAGTCTTGGATGAACAACAGTGCTATAGACTGACCCTGCAAAGAAACTGTCTACCATGCTGCAAGATAGAAAGGAATGGAAAAGAAAAGAAGGGAAGGGAAATAGATGGATGTTGAAAATATATATGCTATGATCACAAAGCAATTTTTTTTCTTTTAAAATGTCTCAAAATATCAGCGTGTTCTTTATAATTCCCTCCCTATAAAAGCCCCTTTGCTGTACAGCAGGGTAGATTTCTTTAATTTTTCTTTCTTTTTTTCTCCTATTTTTAGAATTTGTCTTCATCTGGTAATTGTTCACCATTTTTGAATTATTCAATCAACTTCTATTTTCAAGGTTTTAAAAAAAGCATAGTAACCAACCAAGCAAAGTGTTGCAAAGCCATCCATTCCAATAACATTCCTCAAACTCTCTTCCTTGTTTAATTATAGTTCAGTATCTAATATTTGCTATTTCACATTCAGAGAAGTTTGCATCAATATTTCACTCAACGTACAGAGTACTAATACAACCAGTGGCAAGGAAAATGGAAAATATTTTTTCTCTTCTAATTAGAAGATTCTGTGAGATGGAGATATTCTTCCTCATCAAGAACATGTCTGACTTCTGTCAAGCAATCTTTTTGACATGGGGAATTCACTTTAGATTGTCGAGTTTGATTTGAAACAAAGGTCTTTTCAATTTTCAGTATCATTGATGAAGGCTGCAAGTATATATCATATGCTGGTTTATATTACAATTTTAAACTTTTAAATGGAAAAAACAGTAGGCCCTTAAGTGAGATTTTTTTTAAAAGCCTGTCTTCTATCTATTATATTGTGTATGCACAATATTTAATAATATTCTATCAGAAGATTAAACTTATTAGTTAACAGTGAATGTAACTTTTGTCTACAAAATAAAAGGGCTAGATCAGATTAAGAACAAAATACTAGACATTCAATAGAACAATTCAAACTCTGGTTTCAAAATCTTAGATAATACTGGGGGAATTATCCAGTGATGCCAAATTTACATTCCATTCTGAATCTCACCTATCTCCAAAATAAAAAGAAAATAAAAGGGGGGAGGGAATAGATCATCTCCAGAAAGCCAAAGACCTCCAACAAGGGGAACTGTGTAAGAATTATTATTATTGTGTAATAATTATTGTGTAATTATTCAGATGAGTACTAAAAAAGAGCTGTAGTGGCACAGTGATTAGAATGTAGTATACTGCAGGCTAACTCACTGTTCACTCCAGGAGTTCGATTCTGAGCGGCTCAAGGTTGACTCAGCCTTCCATTCTCTCTCTCCCGATCGACCTCTGGAGTTGCTTAGTTGTGGCACTAGCAAGCGGAAGGTACATATTAATGAGACTTAAGCATCCAGTAAGTATTGTGTGCCTACTACCACAAATGAGGGAAATAATTATCTTACTGGGGTTGCAGCAGAAAGTCTGTTATCTCACAAGGTGCAATAGCTACTGTATGTCATCTAAGCAGCCTTTCTTCTAAATGTCCATTTACACAACCATCTTCTGAATCTTTATCAGTTTAAGCAACTCTTACAGAAAGTAATGCCTGAAACAGGAACAATGTTCAAAACCATAATTTTCTCAGAGCCTAACAAAAGCATTGGGATTTTTAAGTTGAATAGGACAATGCTTAGCAGATGCATAACGAAATACACTGAGCTAGATTTTTATATAACCACCACATTTGATAAAACATTTCTTCCTTGTTGTGGCATTTCCAACATCTATTGTTGCATGATTTATCTATCTTGGCAATTGTTGATTGAGTTATATACCATCTGTAAAACATTTTATACCAATTTTCCCTCAGATTGTGGCTTGGTGTAAGTTTTATTGATTTTTCTATAAATCTTCCCATTGATCCATTGTTGTTACTTCTTTGAAATTTTGCATCCATGTTAAAATGCAAGGGTTTTTTTACATTGGTTCTGTATCTGTATCATATTTAAGTAGCAGTTTCTAAATGCATTCTAATTAATTGTCTTGAATATATATAAAGGTCCATTCTTCTTTTTTGAGATTGCTTTTTATTTTTCTAGGTTTTTTTTGAAGATACATGAACCAGGGCAGATTTCTTACTTCATTAACTAATTCTTATTATGTCTTTAGTCTATTTCTTGAGTCCAGATATATCATGTTGGCATATGTAATCAGATCTTTCTTACTTTAAATATCTGCAATAAAAAGCATTTGACAGGGATGCTAGTGGTAAAATCACTGGATTTATTCTTGCTTTTAACGATTCCAAATTATTAACAGATTTTTCTCTTATAATATGTCCCTTGAGATTCCTGTCTCCTTTTGTTTCTTTATACCACAAATATCTGTGAAGTCCATTAACTATCGGTAAGTCTGCTTTCTCCATAGTTGATATTCTATTATTGGGAACTTTTATCCATTTTGTTATCCATGATAGGCAGATTGCTATATAATATAATGTGAGGTTAGGGAACCCTTATTAACCCTCTTTGTCTGATAACCCAGCTGCTGTGGCCTAGAGGTAGAGCTCTTGCCTCACAATCAGGAGGTTGTGAGTTCGATCCTAGGTAGAGGCAGATGTAGGGTCTCCTGCTTGGGCAGGGGGTTGGACTAGATGACCTGCAAGGTCCCTGTTATCTCTGTCAATCTTTCAAAATTTTGAAGGTTACTCTTCTTTTTTCTATTCTATATAAATAGCAATAGCAATAGCACTTAGACTTATATACCGCTTCATAGTGCTTTACAGCCCTCTCTAAGCTGTTTACAGAGTTCAGCATATTGCCCCCAACAATCTGGGTCCTCATTTTACCGACCTCAGAAGGATGGAAGGCTGAGTCAACCTTGAGCCGGTGAGATTTGAACAGAGATAAACCTACTAATTGTTCTTTGGCAACCTTCCAATTTGCCTAACAAAAAGCATTGAGCATGACATAAAATATAGCCACTCAAAATTGTTATAGTGGAATGTTAGTGCACCAGGACAGATTTAAACACATAATTTTGTAACTAATTCATAAAAAAAGATCAGAACAGAAAAAATATGGCTTCTAAAATTATTCTTTTTATTCTAGGTACCATCCGATTATTTTGCCATTGGTGCAAAAAATAAATAAATAACCAAACATATCAAAACAATATATTTGGTAAAACATTTTTAAAGGAAGAAAAACTTTGGTCCACTTTGGTGAATTGGAATTCCCAGGTCCACAAAAATAAATTGAGGTATATCAACTGAAGTTGTTTATTATATTTTTGCCAGTTGATCAAGAATTTCAAACAAGTATGAACACAGTATTTAAATGTTATTATCCTAATTATGCCCTTCTTAATCAAAGAATTCCACAAATTAAAGTAATATCCAACCCATTTCTAAATTAGTTTTTATAACTAGGAAAATGTGGCAAAAGTAATTAAATCCTTTTATTTCTTTTTCATTCTCAGTTTTGGATCATCTTCATGCTAGAGTAGAGATAATTGTTTTAAATGGGGGGGAGGGAGTTATGAAGCCTACAGAATTTAACATGGATCAAAACCATTCACTGAAAATCAGCTAAAGGAAGGGTTGTAAAACATGCCAGAATTGTAGATACAAATTCACTGAATCATTTAATTCATTTCAAAGAAGAAAATTAAAACAGACCAACAAAAAGGATCAAAAACATTACTTTTTAATAATTGAAGCAAACAAAATTTGCAAAATATAGTTAGCAAAATAATTTTTAAAAACATGCATAGAAAAATCACATTAAATTAACTGTTAATTCTTAAGAATTTTTAAGCCTTTCTTAGCAGTAATGCACATTCAGAACTACACTGATGACATATTTCACCCTTAAATATATAATATAGACATGGATGGTGTTATAACAGGAGGCAATATCAAAGTGATTTCTAGAAATCAAAGCAAGTTTGACAAAAGTAGAAAAATGGAAAAAAAGTGTTTTAGGCTTTTCAACCTAAATTTCCTAAATTTCAACTGTATAAAGCAGAAGTATGAGATTACCTTTATTAATTAATAGTATTTTAGAAGGAAGGAAGGAAGGAAGGAAGGAAGGAAGGAAGGAAGGAAGGAAGGAAGGAAGGAAGGAAGGAAGGAAGAAAGGAAGGAAGGAAGAAAAGAAGGCTCTGCAGCTTTATACCTAAAATATTCATGTCCTTTTCTTTTTAAGCAGAGGTATTCTTAACCTGGTTGATCTTGGGCCAGTCACTCACTTACAGCTCTAAGAAGGCAATGGGAAACCACTTCTGAAAAATGCTGTCAAGAAAACTTGACAGTCATCACTAGGCAGTCATCAGGAGTCAACACTGACTCAAGCCCCCCCACCTCAAAAAAGAAAGAAAGCTATTACTGAAAAATAACTGTTCACTCTCTTTTTATATCGGTATATATGCATTCATTCCTGAAACCACCTTGGGCAAGGTCTGCAGTTTTTTGGTAATATTTTTGAAAAATGGTTTTACCATTTTTTCTTCTTAGATCTGAGACAGTGACTGGCCCAAAACCAGTTAGATGGCTTTGGGCCTAAGGTAGGACTAGAAATCACAGTCTCCCAGTTTCTAGCATAATGCCTTAGCCCAGAGCTTCCCAACCTTTCCAGCTTTGCGATCTAGTGGCGGTGGGGAGGGGGAGAGAAGATGGTTCTGTGTGAGCAGCGGGCAAGCTCACGCATGCACATACAGCTCCATTTGTGTGAGCAGTGGGCACGCTTTACAGCCGCTCGTGCAAATGGAGCGTGTGAATGCATGCACTTGTCCATTGCTCATGCAAGTGGGGTGTGCACATGCTCGTATGTGTTCACCCGCCACTTTCATGGCCCAGTGTTGAACAGCTCAAAGCCTGGTAGTGGACCATGGCCCAGGGGTTCTGGACCCCTGCCTTAGCCAATATACCAAACTGTTGTCATTTGCTATTATAATTCATTAAATTATCACAGTTGTAAAATACCATAGTGAGTCATAATATCTTCTCTAATGCAGTACTTCATTGAACATCTTAAGTTTATCATATTTGGATACTATTTATATACCTGACAAATTAAAAATATTTCCTTGAATCTATTTCCTAGCTTCTATTTTTATCTTGTAAGTTTCAGATCTATATCCTTACCTAATGAACTCAGCAAGAATTCCTTCTATATAGGCTTCTATACATTTGTGCAATAATCTCTTCTCTATAGCAGGGAACTTATCAATACCCTTTCCTCCAATGCTGCTTCACCATGACTGTGTAAAATTACTGTGAAATCAAGGCATATACAAAATTATATGACAGTATTTTAGTGTTTTGCATGTTGTTTACAGCCGATCTTTCCTCATTCTCCCAATTTAGCAATATGCCATCATACAATGACCGTGACAGTCATTTACACTGACACAGTTTTCAAATGTAAGTTTGTTAGCATGCTATCTGGAAAAGATATACCATTTTATTTTTGTATGGGGGTTGGAAGGAATGGCCGTGGAAGTTTAGGAAGGGAGACATTCAGGTTTAGGCCAGCTTTGAAAAAAACAAGATTCTTTGATCAGAGTTGTCTTATAAACTATGAATGTTAGCATATATCTGGGGGAAAAGTAAGCGTAACTAAGAAATCTTTTAGCTTGGTCAATAGTATTCTGACTTGCAGTGTAAATATCTGGGAAATGGAAAGGCTAGTGATCTAACGTTAAATCTTCCAGTCATCACATAATTGGAAACAACAGGGAAAAAAGCTTGATCCAATTGCTGGTGAAAAACTTAATGACTATAAATCTGTCCACACATCAGCAGATGTGGTTAATCCTCAATGACTGCTTGATTCCTAAAATGAGGTTATTTGGTCCAGGAACTGTCCAGTTCAGTTGTCTCATAAATGTGCAAATGCTGCTTCAACGTTTCTTAATACACCACAAAGTGTATATATATATATATATATATATATATATATATATATATATATATATATATATATATATATATATATATATATATATATATATATATATATATATATATATATATATATATATATATATATATATATATATATATATATATATATATATATATATATATATATATATATATATATATATATGATATATATATGATACCCAGGCATTTTTAAGGTCTAATAGCTAATTTCTCCAGAAATCTAATAGTGAAAGCAATATTTAGAGAAGTTCATTACTCAAATTAATCAACAAACTTTACAGGATGCGATGTGTACTTTCCCAAAACAATTTAAAATCCTATTAACAGGAAGATGCTAGAAAAAGAAAATGCCAATTTCAAGAAGTTGGCATAAGCTGCCAAATGAAAATATATATTGTTTCCTGGCACTGTATTTCTAAGACACCCCAAAAGTTTCTGTGGATACTCAATCTTGCCCAGAATTGTTACCTGTTATAGAATAGAGTTGGAAGGGATCTTAGAGGTCTTCTAGTCTGACCTTCTGCTCAAGCAGGAGACCCTATCTCTGTGATGGCGAACCTGTGGCACGCGTGCCAGAGGTGGCATGCTCCGCCATCACAGAGAACCATCTCTGTGGGCACGTGCACCATTGCCAGCTGCTCTTCTAGTTTCCGGCATGCCAGCTGGTCTTCGTGGGTACCGGAGCATCAGAAAATGGCCTGAAAATGGCCCAAAAAACAGCCTGAAAATGGCCCAAATAACGGCCCCCCAAACAGCCCAAAACCAGGCATGTGCACCCCAGCCAGCTGGTCTTTGGGCTTCCGGCGCTCTGACACACGCACATGCACGCACATTCCGGTTTGGGCACTTGGTGCCGAAAAGGTTTGCCATCACTGCCCTATCCCATTTCACACAAGTGGCTGTCCAGGTTCTTCTTAAAAAACCTCCAGTAATGAAGCTTCTGAAGGCTTCCACTGGTTAATTGTTCTCACTGCTAGGGAGTTTCTCCTTAATGGCTGATTCAGATATTCTATAGCAATTTATGTCTCTCATTCATTGTCTCAGGTCCTCAGTGGTTTTTGAGGTCATTACTTCAGAGGCCTCCATATTCATTGCACAAATGAAAATAAAACAACTGGAGGAGACTCGATCCCAGTGGAACTCTTGAAATCAAATTAAGGCTGGTAGATCCTTGCCTTGACCTCCTTATTGACCTCTACACATCTCTCCATTTGGTTATCTAATGAATGGGCCATTCTGTAAAACTTCCAATTTTTAAGAAAGGGAATAAGCATATTCCAGCAAACTGTCAGCCAATGAATTTATTAAACATTAATACTACTATGTACACACTTCTACCTAAAACATATTGATTGACTAATGCAAGAGAATGTGTTGGCTGAAGAACAAGATGGCTTCAGAGCTGGACATTCAGTATGAGATCAGTGAATAATATTGCCTCATTTGGCAGAAAAAATATATATTCTTGCAGTCCAAGAAGAACTCAGCTTGAAGATGGCTTTTGATTCAGTCTCTAAGAGGGAGGCCATGGAGGAAACTTACTCCTCTATAAATTGACTTTATAGATTGACACGTATAATGGCTGATCATCATGGGTGAAATGCTACCGGTTCGGACCGGTTCTTCCGAACTGGTAGTAAAAAACATTACCGGTTCGGGTGAACTGGTATTTCCAATGATCAGCTGGGCGACAATTAGCTGTGATGCACAATTTATATTAGCTAGAATCATCGGATTTCCTGCTTTCTAGCTAATCTAAATCACATGGCACAGCGGATTCCCCCCCTGGCTGTTCTACATATCTTTGCAGACTCAGGAGGCTTAAAAATGTTCCTTTTTAGTGCTGCGCATGCACGCCTCAGGTGCGCATGTGTGCGCAAAGTGCACACTCGGTAGCAGACTCACAGAACCAGTAGCAGACTTCAGAGGATTTCACCGCTGCTGATCATTATAATTGTATGTGATAGGAAGGATGTGTCCCAGGTTGTTTGCTTCCTTCTTGGATCTTGTTTGCTTTTTGGAACAGTTTGTAGACTGGGTTTATCTTGATGTCAGTTAACAGCTGATCTGTCAGAATGCATCTAGAAATTCGCTTATGTGTTTTTATTTATTTATTTATTTATTGCTGTTCTTATATGGATTTTGCTTGACCTAAAAATGGTTACAATCTCTAAATTTATGGTTAAATTTGTATTCAGACAACCAGTTGGTAGATATGGATGCATTCTCCTAATCTTATGCCTGCAAATAAATATATAAAAAAACTTGGTGGTTGAAGAAGTCAGTGCAGCCTCAGAGTGTCTTCAGCATTCAATACTTCGCCCTCTCTCCATTTGTTTCCCTGAAAGTAAATTTCATCCTGTGTCAGGTATGTTTTTGTACTACAAAAAAATCCAAGCCTACAGCCTATATATGCTTTCTGTCTGACAATTCCCATTGATTTCAACAACAACTTTTCTAAAAGCACAGCTGGAGAATCCCTATTTGTCACATGATTGGACTCAGTCAACAGTCAATGATTGAGTAGCATGTGTTTCCATTCTTGGGACTATTGCTGATTCGCATGTTCCAAAACTCAAACAAATATGAAGCCAAATTTTCAAAAAGTAATCTTACAAATGGAATAGCTCTCAGGGGAAGATTTGAAGAATGACTGCAAAAAATATTTATTTGTGACTGGGGAGTTTGCTATACACTTATACCTCCCTTCTCCTCCCAAAGATTACTAATCATCTTGACACCTGTTGATCTCAGGACATAGAACATGCTTATAGCATAATGAGCCAATCTGGCATGGCTGCATCTCACCTATACAAGCTTCATGAGCTGGCAGCCAGACATTAGCATAGGGGAGAGGGAAAGATTGGAATGTGAAGAGAGGGGGGGGATTGAAGTCCAGCTGAGCTGTGTGAGAAGCTCCAGTCAGCCAAGGTCATTAATGATATGCAGAGCTGGGAACTGAGCACCAATTTCCTGAACAATATACAAGCATCTGATTGGACATTTGCAGATAACCTGTGGATTACTGGGAGGGGGGGAGAACTTCCCTTTGTGTTGTTTGCATGGGAAAAGCTCAGATTCAGCTTACGCTACTTCTGTAACCATTTAAGCTTCACTAAAGTATACTCTTGGCACAACCAACAGCCAAGATTCTTTCTTTGCTAGATGACTGAGTGAGATGGTTGGCACAATCACTGTACTCCATCCAGTCAACCAATAAGAGCCTGCTAGAACTCAGCAACCCAATCAGCTGTGAGACCAAAAAAAAAATCCCATCACCTCCGCTTTTATTTATTTATGAGATTTTATTTATTTTTGCACACTAAAAAGAAA
Organism: Diadophis punctatus similis; assembly: GCA_023053685.1. Classification (NCBI taxonomy): domain Eukaryota; kingdom Metazoa; phylum Chordata; class Lepidosauria; order Squamata; family Dipsadidae; genus Diadophis; species Diadophis punctatus. The sequence continues at coordinate 17,271,307 of JALIGW010000005.1, forward strand.
AAATTGAACGGGTGATTCCCCCCCTCCCACTTTATATCATTATTTACAGTGTATTAGCTGTATAAACTCATCTAAAATGCAACGGTCCATGAATTCAATTCATGGTAGAAAGTCTGCAACCATACAGTAGCATCTGGTTATGTACAACTGAAGAGTCTCAAGTAGGATGAAACTGATCATATACTGCCTCCAGGTGGTCACTATAACTGAAAGTACCACACACTTTCAAAAAAACAGAATTTTTACCCTGTCCTGCAAGAGGTGCATTATGTAATATCATGCCCTCATGCATGTAAAACCTCATTACATAATATCTGTATATCTCTCTTCCTGAGAGCTTAAAAAATGGTGGATTCACTAATTTTCCACTAATATTTATTTATTTATTTATTTATTTATTTGGTTGTTTTTATATGCCGCCCAACTCCCGTAGGACTCAGGGTGACGATGTATGATACTTAGATACGTGTATCTTGCTATTTGAAAAAAAAACAACTTGTCAAGGGGTGGCTATTATCTATAAGGAGGTCCCAAATATGCTTTTTCAAGAGGCAACTGGGCTTTCTGGTTTTTCTTTGAACACGTTTAGCTTCTCATCCAAGAAGCTTCTCAGAAAGTCCTGTTGCCTCTTGAAAAAGCATCTTTGGGACAACCACGACCTCGATGACTAAGAATCTCCATAGACTTTATAAGGGGATGTTTTTAAAATGTAAAAGGAAGTGGCAATCACTTATTCTCAAAAAGTACCTCCTTACTACCTCCATCATCATATAAAGAAAGAACTATTATTACAAGATGGTTCTTTTCAGTCTGAACAAAACTAACTTGAACTTCACCAATAAATCAAGCTCACTCAGTCCAGATCTGAAAAATATACAGGTAGCCCTCGACTTACAACAGCTCAGTTAGTGGCCATTCAAAGTTACAACTTATGACCATTTTTCACACTGACAACCGTTGCAGCATCCCTGTTGTCATATGATCAAAAATAGATGCTTAGCAACTGGCTCCGTTGCTATGTCTCGGGATCATGTGATCCCCTTTTGTGACCTTCCTACAAGCAAAGTCAATGGGGAAACCAGATTCACTTAATAACCGTGTTACTAACTGAATAACCACAGTGATTCACTTAACAACTGTGGCAAGAAAAGCCGTAAAATGGGGCAAAATGCACTTAACAAATATTTCATTTAGCCCCAGAAATTTTGGGCTCCATTGTGTTTGTAACTCGAGGACTATCTGTAAATATCATGGATATGAGAAAAACCCATTTCTCATTGAAAAACCTCTCTTGAAAAGGGATGTGTTAAAAAAGCATTCATCCTGAGTTGTTTTGAGCATATCCACAGCCTATGATGCAAATAAATTACTTCTATCAATGCCGATTGCCTTAAAACTAGTACAGATACATTCGATTCATGTATTTTAGCCCAATGTTTACCAGTATGAGAGGAAATCAGGGGGAAAAAGATTAGAAATTAATAAAATATTTTCACAGCAGCCTATTTTATTAAACAAAGATAAAAGCTTCATTTAAAAAAATCAAATTAGATTTCCAGGTGGTCTATAAAGAAGTGTGAGAACCAGTTTTTTTTCCTCCGTGTGTGTTTGTGTGTTGATAGTTCAGCCAATTTCTAATCTCTAAATATGATTAAATAGCTAAATAGAGTTTAATCAAATAACTTATGTACTCTACATTGAAAGTATTCATTTTTTTTAAAATGATGAGTTCTCACTTCCCCAACTAGGAAATTGCAAGTGTATTCAGCAACCATGTTCAACTACAAGTGGTTCAATTACATGCTAAGAAGTTGTAGTCCTGTATCTGTAACCTGTCCAGATGTGTTGGAGAACTGGGCTGACTGGAAATTTCATTCAGTAAATACTGCAGTCAGCATATCACAGTGTAACCTCAACCCAGAATTATCACTGTTTATTATAATATACAAAACTGAATCAGACCATTGATTCGTTTAATTCAAAACTGCTTATATTGACTGACAGCAGATCTACCCTGTTTTTTAAAAATATTTTTCCTAGAGATGACAGGGATTAAACCTGGAATTTTCTGTATACAATACCTGTGCACGGTTAGCGTGCTATAGGGAATAAGTTACCAGAAAAGGATATCCATCTCCTAAATTTGTGGAAGTGGAAATAATATTACTCTTCAATAGTATTTCAGTCAGTAAGTAATTTCTAATAGGACCCGAACAAGAACAGAGGAACCAACTAATAGAGTCTTCTAGTTTGGCATAAACAAATAGCTTGTGAATTTTTTTCTAACCCATTGTGAAATGCAATAAAAACATTGCCAGAAATATTTGTATTGTTTTGCATCTTCCTGTAAACTAATAAAGGGGATGACCAGGCCTAGCCTGAGGGAGGAGTCAAATGCATCATCAGTCATGAATCCCTGAGATAGTCTAGCCCATCTTGATTTCCTTTCTAGTCTTAACTCCTGCTAATTTCCCTTGACCGTTAGTAGCAGGGGTGGGCTCCTCAGGGTTCGGCAGGGTTCAGGCAATCCTCTAGCCAAGGATTGCAGGATTCGGCAAATCCCCAAATGCCACCCCTGGCTGGCAACGCCTGTCTCGCCCTGCCCCTCTCACCCCACCCTTCCCAGGAGACTCCACGCAGCCAGTTCATCATTCCAGGTAAGTGCAGAATGATGCACTGGAAAGGCAAAAAATGGACCTACCAGAGGTTCCAGAGGGTCTGGAAAGGCAAAAAATGGGCCCACCGGAGGTTCCAGAAGTCCAGAAACAGTCCTGTTTCCAGCCTCCCGAGGGCCTCCGGATCCTGGGGGAAGCTGTTTTCGCCCTCCCGGAGGATCGAGAAAACCCTCCGGAGCCTGGGGAGGGTGACTAGGCCATGTCCACCATGGCCATGCCCACCCAGCAACAGGGCAGCGAACCAGTTGCTAAAGGATCTGAAACCCATCCCTGGTTAGTAGTTCAGATTCTTGTAGAGAGCTTAAGCTTGTAATAAATCTTTTATACTGATTTGAACTGCCTGAATCTCCTGATTTCCCCAGTGCTTGACAGGAGATTCTATTATTTATTTATTAGAGTTTTATCCCACCTTTATTAGATGATTATCTTAACCCTATTACAGTTCTTACTGCAACATGCTACAGAAAATGAGTCAAAATGCTCCCTACTTTGCTCTTTGTTGCAAAGGGGCTGCAACATCAATATGTCCAAGTTTCTGTTGGGTATTATCCTTGGAATCAAAAACTATGATAGGAATTTAATGTCCCTCCCTCCCTCCCCCCTCCCCCTCTCTCTCTCACACACACACACACGTGTGTGTGTGTGTGTGTGTGTGTGTGTGTGTGTGTGTGTGTGTGTGTGTGTGTGTGTGTGTGAGAGAGAGAGAGAGAGAGAGAGAGAGAGAGAGAGAGAGAGAGAGAGAGAGAGAGAGAGAGAGAGATTTTATTTATTTCCTGAGACAGAGGCTCAGCTTGAGGACAAATATGAAGACTGAAAAAAAAATTAGCATATGAGTGTATGCTCATATGAGTATAATTATATGAGCATATGAGCATAATTAGCTAGATAATTTCTTCAAAACTGATTTTCGGCCCAAAAGCTGTTAAATTGGAAGAAAGCAAACAAGATATCTGTAATCCAGATTTTCAATATATAACTTTCACTATTTTCATTCTATCCAAAACCGCTGTCTCTGGAACTATCTCTGACACTTCTGCTTTTAAGCTGATGCTCTTAGAACATCGTTTCTGCATGGCAGCCTTTGCTTGCCACAATCACATTTAATACATGAGGCTGCTCAAATAGGCTAGCCTTTAATATCCTGCCTACCCATTCTGTACATCTCTACCATATTTGCGGAAACGCTATATCTAACACAGCAATACCAAGGGAACATAACTCTCCACTTCTGAAGTCACCATGGAGAAAGATATCCAGTGGCTTCTACTTGGCAGCCAGAATGTGAGAATTAATCAGACCTCATTGTCCCTAGGAAAGAAATGTTACTTGCCACATATCACAGAAAAGCTGTGGAAAGGAGGAAGGGTGAGCCTGGGATAGGTGAATTAGAGGAAAGAGAAGCCTATGGCCATTGTGCTCCCCTGAGTCCATAATTTCTCTCAAGATGCCTGAAAAAATCCCAGGGACCAACCAACAGAGTGTAAATTGCAGCCAGGAAGACAGAGAGTGACATATATTTAAAGCTGCATAGATATGTTGCCATTCGGGAGCCGTCAAGTGACAATGGTTTGTCCCTTTTTTTTTTCACTTGTCCATAAGTAGCAAGTGTGTCAATGAATTTATGCTGCTAATAATAGTGGACATCACAGTCTGCTTCTTCTTCTTTTTAATTCTCCCTTTCTCTCTTTTTTCTGACTCCTTTATTGGACCCATTTAATGTTTTGGAAAGATGCAAAGTTGACATACTAAAAAGCAGAGCTATGTATACTTGTGATATATACATACCATATCCAATGTTCCCTGTAATATCAGAAAACGACGCGCGGCAGTTAGAAACTGCCGCACAGCGTTCTCTTTTCATCTGCACGGCCATGCAGGCGCGCAGCCTCTGCCATTAGACAATGCCGCATGGAAGTTAGAAACTTCTGTGTGGCATTCTCTCATTACGTGCGTGGCCACGCGGCCGCGCACCTTAGAGGGAACAGTGATATATCCATCATTGATTTGGGCTGAGATAAATAATAGCAGTGATATATGCAGTGGTTCTTTGATGAGGCTAGATATTATTTCAGTTTACCTATCCATTCATGGTCCTTGGCTTCTCTTTGGGGAATTTTACCAACTAGATCTGGCTTTTAAGCCATTTATCTGTCAGTGGAAATGTCCTGTCTGGTTCCTTTCAATTGTGTTGTTCTACCAAACTATTATTGCATCCATTTAGTTATGCAAAGATTAACATTTATGCCTTCATCAAGTTGTTGCAAAAATGATGTGTCTTAAATACCAACAGCTCATTTAAGTAAAGTGTTACTTGCTAAATGCATAGGACTGGTTTTAAATTATTTTATTAAAGAAGAGAGCTGTTAAAGAATCCTTGATTATACAGATGTAGCGGCTGTTCTGCTTTGTACAATGATACCATGCCTGATCATAGACTCCTTTATCTCTTTTAATTAAAATACATCTAATTTTAATTCTTTTTAATTTAGAAAGTTAATTTGGTGTATTAGTTAAGGTGTAGGCAAAAAACCAGGAGACTGTGAGTTCTAATCCCACCTTAGAAACAACGCCGGCTGAGTGATCTTGAGTCAGTCACTTTCTTTCAGCCCTAGGAAGGACACAATGGCAAACTACTTTTGGGGTGGGCGGTGAACTTCCCAAAAATACAGTAGGGATTTGTCTAAGCAGTCTCCAAGAATTAGACATGATTGAATGGAAGACAAAACAAAATGTTTTTACATAATCATTTAGTCTTAAAATACTAAATGCAAATGTTCTGCTTGGAATAAAATTGAGAAAGAAAGGTTTAAAAGAAGTAATGTACACGTTGTTTAGCCATTGACTTTTAATTGGATGTAAGCAGTTTACAATGTATCTGAGAAAATCTGTATACTTGCTAAATTCATCACTCCATTGACCTGCATGAAACAAAAGTAATAACAAAAGAAACTTGAGAAATAATTCTGACATAAAAAGTTTTTTTTAAGTTCCAGGTTATGAAAATAGTTTTGAACATTTATTTTTTATTTTAATTTATTTTTTTATTTTTTTATCAAATTTATATATAAAACAAGATGATCAAGCCAACATTCAGGATATAAACATGATTGTTTCTGTGAAACAATGGAGCTGACTTCCCTGTTTATAGTAATGTGGTAAGTTAAGGATTGGTACATGTGGAGCAATAGATTAGAAAAGGAACAATTTCCCTACTCTCCCTAATGTCCGTTCAAGACTCTCTTGTTCCTTCATTTTGTTTGCATATGTGTTAGGGTAGTGTGTGTGTGTGCATGTGCGCACACGTGTGCATGTGTCTTTGTGTGTATATTTTATACCACATTACTATAAACAGCAAAGTCAGCACCATTGTTTCACAGAATTGTTTCACACATTGTTTCAAAACTATTTTCATAATCTGGGACTTTAAAAAAACTTTTTATGTCAGAATTATTTCTCAAGTTTATTTCTTCATGCGGATGTTTCAATATTATGTTTGTTTGTTAAATACTTATGAATTCAGGGTTAAAAATATGTAGCTATTGCTTTATTGTGTCAAACCAAGGCAAAAAAAAATGCCTTTTCAAATATTATACTTTATTCATTTGCAAAGTATATGCTCATTTATTTACAATATTGTATTCAGTATTTGTGTGATGTCATCTTCCTAATGCTGTCATAAGATTCCCTTTGTGACCCATGATGGTGTGGGATTTAACTGTATAAATATTGAAGGAAAGAGGGAAAATAGTGAGGGAAAGAGGAATGGAAATTATTCTAACTTAGTAGCCCTAGGAAACAATGAAAATACTTGCTATGGTATATTTCAGGACAAATGTTTAACTTGCTGAATTTTCAGTTTCTAAGGAAGATCGAAACTGGAGAATATTCATTGTGGCTCTAACAGTGATTCACTTTTACCTGAATTCTAGTTTTTTATCAGTGACCCCATGGCAATAAATTCCACAGGCACATTATGTATTGTGCTAATACACATTTCTTTACATATACATTTTGTCAGTGGCCACGTCTTTCTTTGACTGCCCCTTTGCATTCTCACATCAGGCTTGATCCTGTTGCCAAGACACTGTGGATCTTGAGACTCATAAATAACATTAAAAAAAAAACCTTGCTTGCTTATTAGCAAACAATGCAGTGCGGTAAACTCTTGCTTACCGCTTTTCAGGAACTTGTAATTTCAAATGGATGCAAGTCAAATGCCTAATCAAAAACAGACCAAATCAAGCTATCCACTGTATAATAAGACATCGCTCACTCCATTCCTTATATATTTTCAGGCATGTTGTTAGCAGCATCTATTACAAAAGTTAGATGCCTATTTGGAAGCTTTCACTTCTGTAAGCTTGTGATACTTTCTCTGCAAACAAGAACCATAAATCATACGGCCCTGAAAACCATGTTTTCCCAGATAACTAGCACTTGTCACTAGATTGTCTAAAAGGAGGGATCAACCAAAATTTAGAACAAGAAGAAATACAGACATGTTCAGTGGAGTGGTTGTTGTTGTTTTTTTCCACCAGCAGCAAAATGAAAGTACCATATACAAAATAACTCTTATTTTTAAAGAAAAAGGTTTATTCGCAACAATATTCCAATCTACTCATCATTATCTAGGCATAAAAACAGAAAGAGTGAGAACGCATTCAAAGAGTACACCTTTTTCAGTATTAAATTAAACAATGGGAAAAGACACAGACATTATAGTACATGTTTATAAAATATTCTTTAGCCTAGATAAATATTCAAGATGGTAACTTTAACACTCTTTGCATTTACCATACGCTGTTCAAGCTATTCCCTAGTCTTTTTTATTCTTCTTCTTCCATTTGGGACAGGTTTTAAATAAAATAGAAATTCCTCCTGCTTCTTACAGATAGTGGTTGATTAAATATTCCACTGATAAAGGGTAAGCAAATGTCAGATTCAATATAATAAAAAGAGAAATGAGAGTTCATACAAGCAGCAAAGCAAACACTCCATTTTTGTACTTTATTAGAAACATTTATTGCTATAATGACTGCATTATACTAAGCAAGCAGGTAGAAAGGTGCTACGCACAGGAGATTCGCAAATATCTTTATTTTGAGGATTTTTTTATATCTCTAATATTTAGACAGATGTTTTATTTCTTATTATGTAGTCAGGGGGTGAAATGTGGTAATTTCTGTTACCACATTAGAGGATCAAAACTGTACTTGGAAGATCATGGCCTGTCATCGTGATTTCTACAGTGATGGTAGACCATTACATGCTCAATTTTTCTGCTTTGATTTTTATATTCCCAATTGGGAGTGGTGGCTGGTTTAGCTATAAGACTGCAAAGCACAGAGCTCATTGGCAGGCATTCTGCTCAAATTTGCACAAACACATTTTCGTCTCAATTATTTTGTTTTAGACACAATTTTACAGATAACTAAGTCAGATCCAGAGAAATTATGGAGATGGGCACATTTCTTCACTTCACATCTATGTTGCTGCCCAGTTTCAGAAGCAGATAACCCAGGAAGCAAGCAGTGTTTAAAGCAAACTACTAAGAAGAATTACTCCCCATCTATTTCTTCTTGCAATATTTATTGAGATTAAAGTAATGGGGCTAGAAGAATGGCACTAGCAATAGCACTTAGACTTATATACTGCTTCATAGTGTTCTACAGCCCTCTGTAAGTGGTTTACAGAGTCAGAACTTTGCCCCCAACAATCTGGGTCCTCATTTTACCATTGGAAGGATGGAAGGTTGAGTCAACCTTGAGCCGGTCAGGATCAAATTCTTGGCAGTGAGCTGAATTAGCCTGCAATGCTGCATTCTAACCACTGCACCACCACGGCTCATGGCACATGGCATAGCTAGGTGGATTATGCTGAGTTGAACGTGTTTACTGTCACACTAAGAGATGAGAGAGAGAAAATAAGGGTTCTGCTTTCTGTCCAGTAATTCATTTTCAGGATGATTCTTTGCATGCCTGGCGAGAGCTAGAATCATTGAATGGGAGATATATGAGCAATATCTGTTTACTTAGTCCCATTCTGTATTTTATTTAATTATTTTCTTAAAATATTTTATCGTACTAATCTATTAGAAATAATTGAAAGTCAAATTTGAAATATTGTGTCTGTGTTGTTGGTTTATTTGTTGATTTATTTACAACATTAATCAGGAGAAAACTGCCTATTAAGGGCAACCTATAGATTATGTTAATAATATAATTATCCTTTGCATATAATTAGGAGTCACAGAGAGATGACAGCAAACCTGATCAGGTTCAATGAGTGGTGTACATGTGTGTGTGTGAGAGAGAAAGAGACAGAAAAGAGGGAGTGGAGGTTGAGTTTTCAGTCTTCTATTATGCATCAATTTCGTTACAGAAAAATTCTGAATCCTATTTGCATAGACAGGTAAAATCTCATTAGTTCCCTTGAAAAGATAATTGGAAGAAAATAAAAGCCAGGTTTGGGAGTGATGGGGATCAGGACCATAATAGGAACAAAGGATTAAAACCTTACCAGTCTCATTCAAATGTGTCCACCACCACCAGGGTTATGTGATAATTGGGTATTAGAGCTGTCACTCAAAGTATTGCAACATAAAGCACCTCCTCCTAGTATTTAAGAAGCAGAGAAGGATTGAAAACAGAGAGCTATAGGAGAGTGACAGGCTTATTAATATACATTTAATGCCAGGGAAAGCAAAGATTGGCAGTGTGTAGATATCCTGCAATATTAAAGGAAGCTGTTTATGTTAAATTTTTTAATGAAAGTTAATTTGATTCCTTGTTTAAATGTTAATGAAATGATTATGGTGTTCTGCTTTTCCCTATGTTCCATCCAGTTGTGTTATGATAAAGGAATAATAAAGAAAGATAGATAGATGAGGTGATGGATAGATGGATAGATAGATCACCTGTGTAGCAAAGAAAAAAAATACCCCACGGAGGAATCATGAAGAATGACTCACATCTGTATTGAAAATAATTTGGATATTTTTCCCTTTGAAATTTGTCGTTGAAGTCATTCCATTGTCATTCCATTAACAGTTATCAGTAAAGCATATAACATTATTTTGGCTCATTCTGTTATCTGTAAAGTACAGTATATCAATTTTCAGGATTTATTATAGTAATATGACAATAGTAAGTATAATACTACAGGTTCATATATTTATTAAGGTTATGTGCCAATTGCTTAAAGCTATGCTTTTTTTGCAAGATTCTACAAAGGTAAAATCTGAATTGGCAATAGATATTCAGGAATAAAAAAATAAGTAATGCCTCAAAAATTATTTCACCTACCTTAGAGCTTAGTCAGAGGGATAAAATAGCATTTTTAAAAAATTAATATAGATTTTTTTGTTTCTTTCAAAAGTATGCAGTATTTACGTTTATTATCGTTGCATTTTCTGTCATTTATGAATGAACATATTATTGTTGGTTTTGGTATTTATATGGCTTAAATGTGTATCTATTTATTTATATCGCTTAAATGTGTATCTATTAAACATCTATAAGCTGTTTTTGTATTATAGTTTTATTCTCTTCAAAACAGTTGCATGCTTACAGTATGACTACAAGAGCAGCTAGCACAATTGCTAATAGAGAGAATTACCAGATCTGGATGGCAAATAAATGGATTACCACCAGATGGAAGCAAAGAGGCAAAATTTTCTGTATCATTTTGTTGCCCTCTACTGGTACCCTGGTTTCTCGCAGTTCAATCCCTGAGTTTCATGTAAACTTTTACTTCTGTTCTTAGAAATAACATTTCTGAATTGTATTTAAGGAACCTGTCCCCAAGTAAGTACAATAGGAATGGGAAAACTGGATTTGGGCCTAATTTTACTTAGGCCATTAGTCTAAGTTCAAAACTTAGATGTAAGTGACCAGTTTGGGCTTCCAAAACACATGAAGAGTTAATGAAGAGTAGGAAGAGACAAAGAGATGGAGGAACAACAGAAGAATAAGAATACACCAATCTACTTTCATTCTATCGTACCAACTAGTAGCTTCCATTTAAATTATTATTGGGGTTCCACAAACACTACTAGCTGGTGGTGTGGCATTAGCTAATTATTTTTCTGAGACAAAACTGCAGAACTTGACTGGGATGTCTAGAAATGGGATGTCCTGTATTCTACCTTTATAGTAAACTGGTTAAGCACAAGCCATTATGTTGACAAGCTTCCTTTCTGTGACATGGGAACACAGCAGAGAATCAAAAAGACCCTGGGATATGAAGACAGCATGTAATTACACAATCACTAAAGGAACAAGCAGTAGAGAATGTTCTTTATATTTTTAAATGAAAACAGTGGGTAGCAAGCCATATAATTTACACAGACATTTGCTTTTCAGGTTCCATTATCCACAATTCTTAAGTTTACCCAATTGTTTCTCTTGAGAATATGGTTCTTCCTTTGTTCTTTTTGGTTTGGTTTGGTATGTATGTATGTGAGAGAGAGTGAAATGGTAAGTGAATAGATGGAATAACCCCGGGGATGTTTGGGTTATTAAATTCCCACATGTTTACAATTTTGCAATGAAAGAAGCTGAGAATGTTTTTTCAATGGTTTAAATTGTGTTGACTTATTTTCTTGCATTGTTCAGTTTTCAGCCTCCCAAATTTTACAAATATTTCACTGTCTTTCTGAATGCTTATTTTTGCACTTTTTAGAAAAAAAAAAGAATGACCGAGGTCATTGCTTTTTTTCCTTTCTTATCATGATATATCAAATAATAATAAAATCCTTTGTAAATAAGGAATAACATATATGCAATTTATCAAGTTAGGGATGGTATCAAACTGATTGATGTGGACCATGAATTATCTTTAGTTAAAGTCATTTAATGATTGTATTAAAATCTATGAAAAATATTGACTAAATATGGTTTTAGCATCCAAAAATAAAGAAGAATATAATGGAAATTGGCAACTAGGTTTACTTCTTGGTAATGTCTTAATAGCCTCAATTTCCCCTGCTAAAGAAAAATGCTTGAACTCCTATTAGGAGGAGGAGGAGAAGTCCATTATCAAATATAGATTGTTGCCCTTTCTGTTGCCCTGCTACATTTAGAGTGAACAAGAATCCAAATTAACTCCTAAAGTAGAAAAGCTCTGAAACAAAATGTTAATCAAGTAGATAAAAGCAAAACAAACTTTAATGGAAAACATACTAAGGCCGGTGAACATTAATATCAAGTAGAATAATGATAAGAATTTTGTAAGAATTCAGACATTTCCCCCAGGCTGCTTGGGAATATTTGTAGCTCAGGGTTGAAATGAGGGGTCCTTGATGATCTCTCAGCTGGCTTGTTTTCTTGCAGACATTTCATTATCCAAACTAGGTAACTAGGTGACTAGCATTGATATTTTTAGTTTGAGTAATGAAATGTCTGCAAGAAAATAATCAAGCTCTGAGAGCACCAAGGACCCCTCATTTCAACCCTGAGTTACAAATATCACTTTGCTTCTTTCAAACCTCAATGCTTTTCAACTTGCCAATGAACTGGGGGGAAGTAAGAGGGAAATGGAATGTACGCGGAGATCATGAGAGCATACATTCAAGATCACCACTGCAGGTGTTTGAGAAAGAGATGGACTGTTCCCATAACAAAAGGATGTCTCATAATTAGACAATGTGATCACCCAGGGGTGGGGAAAAAGGGAAGCTATTGTTTAAGTAGGCAAGCATTTGTGCGGGATAAACCAAAGCTGGTTTTGTTTCTTCAGTACCAATATGGTGTATCCAATAAAGTTTTTACTTTTGGAAATTCCAACCTCCCGAGAGTGTTTCCTTGTTTTAGGTTCATTAGTTGTACAGCTGATCTCTCCTATAGTTATTTTATTTATATAAGTCCATCCTGACCTTTCATCTTCAGTCACATGACTAAATAACCCTTAAGATATATGTCAGATCCTATCCATCTGTGCTCAGTATTGTAATATATTTACTGATAATGCATTGCCTGGAAGTCTACATGAAATGTGATGCAAATATACTATCATCTTCTTGACAGGTTTTGATTTTGGTTTGGTCAGTGATAAGCATGCTGAGGTTTGGTCATTTGTCAGAATTAATGGCATCACACTGTTGGGGAAGAAAGTAATCTTCAGCCAATGGAGCATGCCCTTAAGCTCTGTTTGGGGTATTCATGTCTCACGAATGGCTTTGAGAGGGCCTGCATTGCAGATGAGAAATTCTGATTGAAGTTGGGTTCCAGGAAGCAGTTGGGTTTGTTGCTGCTATACTGGCCACTTTGGTGTGCAGCAACCTCCTTGCCTGGGCTGCTTGATTCCATTGCTAAATTAACAGAGGAATCTCTAAGCCTGATAGTTCAGGAAACTTTAATCCGCCTTCATCCAGTGTAATCCATATAGGTGGTCACATCACACATTTGCTTCAGGACATTGATTATGTGGTCTGGAAGAATATTACCATGACTCAGCTTTCTATCCTTCCAAAGTTGGTAAAATGAGGACCCAGATTGTTGGGGACAATATGCTGACTCTGTAAACTGCTTAGAGAGAACTGCAAAGCACTCTAAAGCGGTATATAAGTCTAAGTGCTATTGCTATCAGTCTTTGGCCATGGTCAGATCACTTTGTGGTTACTATTCATCTAACTGATGCTGCTCCCTGTCCTCCCCAACCACAAAGAGGGAGAACCTATATTTTGGGTCTATACCAGGCAACTAATAAACTCAGTAAGCTTGAGAAAGAGTTTGGGGTTTTCCCTCTGAATTTGTTATACAGTTCAATGGGGACCTAAATCTCCCTTTGGAACAGGTGTGTTTGTTTATGGCCCTGGACATTTGTCTTCTTAAATATTGCTGTTATGGTTTTAACCCTTGTGCATAAGTCAGTCACTTTTGGGAGATGGGTGACCTTACAAATTATAAACAAACAAATAAACAAACAAACAAATAAATAAATAAATAAATAAATAGAGGCTACAGCTGGTCCAAAGGTAGGTGTATGAGCAGCTATGTATGTATAGGTAGTCCTGAAATTACAACCATTCATTTAGTGACTGTTCAAAGTTACGGCAACACTGAAAAAATGACTTATGACCATTTTTCACACTTAGAACCGTTGCATCATCCTCATGGTCACTGTGATCAAAATTAAGAAGTTTGGCAACTGGTTCGCATTTATGATTGTTTCAATGTCCCAGGGTCATGTGATCACTTTTTGTGACCATTTTTTGCTCCCACAAGCAAAGTTAATGGGGAAGTCGGATTCACTTAACAACCACCTTGCTAATGTAACAATTGCAGTGATTGAGTTAACAACTATGGAAAGAAAGGTCATAAAATGGGACAAAACTCACTTAACAACTGTCTTCCTTAGCAACAGAAATTTTGAGTTCAGTTGTGGTCATAAATCGGAGACTAACGTCAATACATCAATGTGATACTTCTATTATCCAAGGTACACTGGTTGACAATAAGTTCCTTTTGTAATTTATTTATTTATTTATTTATTTGTGAGATTTATATACCGCCTCACAGTGCAAGCACTCTCTAAGCGGTTTACACCAGTAAGCAATGTATATTTATTTTTCACTTATAAAGCTCTTTCTGATGTAGAACCTGGTTCTATGAAGGATTGGCTCTTTCCCATCAGTTCAGCCTTCCCCTTAAGATCCAATAGAGCAGGGGCACTTCATGTCCCATCTTTTTAAGCAATGATGGGACAAAGGAAACATGCCTTCTCTGTCACAGCACCCTTGAAATGACATCCCTCTTGAGTTTCAGACCACTTAGCTTTCTAAATCTTAAAAAAGTCTGGTTTTATTCCCCAAGCTCCAAAGTAAACTGATATTGTGACCATTTGGGGTGTGATTTGTCTGGGTTGTGGTTTCCTGTTATAAGATTTGTCTGAGTTGTTCTCCCTGGTATGTTTGTGGAATGTTATTGTCTCTGTTTTTGTTGCATGGATTTTAAGTCTGCTTGAGTTGGGTGGTTTTATAAATCTAAATTAGTCTGACAGATGATAGGTAGGTAGGTAGGTAGGTAGGTAGGTAGGTAGGTAGGTAGGTAGGTAGATAGATAGATAGATAGATAGATAGATAGATAGATAGATAGATAGATAGATGATAGATAGATAGATGATAGATAGATATGATAGACAGATGAGAGAGAGAGAGACAGGATAGATAGATAGATAGATAGATAGATAGATAGATAGATAGATAGATAGATAGATAGATAGATAGATAGATAGATGGATGGATGGATGGATGGATGGATGGATGGATGGATGGATGGATGGATGGATGGATGGATGGATGGATGGATGGATGGATGGATGGATGGATGGATAGATAGATAGATAGATAGATAGATAGATAGATAGATAGATAGATAGATGATAGATTGATAGATAGATGATAGGCAGACAGATGAGAGAGACAGATAGACAGACAGACAGACAGACTGGATAGATAGATAGATGATAGATAGATGATAGATAGATAGATAGATAGATAGATAGATAGATAGATAGATAGATAGATAGATAGATAGATTAGAAAGAAAGAGGGGGAGATTCACAGATTCACAAATATAAATAGATACATTGTTTACAAATAAATATCTGAAGGGTATATAGAGGTTATTATTAAGTTGCAGGAACTGAGCTTGGCCAGTCTGGCGAAGAGAAGGACCAGGGGTGACATGATAGCAGTGTTCCAATACTTGAGGGGATGCCACAGAGAGGAGGGGAGCAGGCTGTTCTCTATAGCACCAGAAAGCCAAACAAGGAATAATGGATGGAAGCTGACCAAGGAGAGATTCAACCTGGAAGTGAGGAGAAACTTTCTGACGGTGAGAGCGATCAACCAGTGGAACAGCTTGCCAGCGGAGGTTGTGAGAGCCCCAACACTTGCGACCTTCAAGAGGAGACTGGACTGCCATCTGTCTCAAATGGTGTAGGAACTCCTGCTTGAGCAGGGGGTTGGACTAGATGACCTACAAGGTCCCTTCCAACTCTAATAATAAATCTAAGTTCTTGTTTTTGCTATTTTCATGAGATACCTTGTATACTACCAATGGAGAGAAAATAAATTCTTAAAGTAAATAAAATTTATACAGTTGATCAGTAAATCCATTTTTGCCAATTCTGCCACTAGAACTGTGGCATTGGTGGACATGAGATTGATGCAGTCCAGGCATCACAAGTACAGTCACTCAAGTTATTCCATCTTCGGAACATCTTAGGTGAGGGAAGGAGGAGGGATTTGGAGAAATTTAGAATATTGCATACTGCACAACTATATTTTGCCTACCTCTTAATATAAGGTATACAGTTACATGTAACATTTTCTGACTTCTGAACATCACTTTTATACTGTTATGCATATATATGATAACCCCATTAAATGAGCTTAATGGGGGGGGAAATAGCCATTGTAATTTTCCATGTGTGTTTGCTGTTTCTAGTCTACTGAAAAAAATATTCAGATTCTGAATTGGTATTTTCCTTCCTTCCTTCCTTCCTTCCTTCCTTCCTTCCTTCCTTCCTTCCTTCCTTCCTTCCTTCCTTCCTTCCTTCCCCTCCCTCCCTCCCTCCCTTCCTCCCTCCCTCCCTTCCTTCCAAAATATCTTGGCCCCTAATAGACTATTGGTGCCAAATTCTGCAGCAGAAAAGAAGTAATTGGTGTGGCAAATTCTCCTATTGATCGAGCGATTGATTCACTTGTTCAATCTACCATATAAGTATCAAGGATGCAAGGAAGGTGTCACTCTAGGGAATGCAGATACTGAAATGTCATTTAGAGGGAAAGCACATGTTCCATGGAAAACAGCACAGAGTTTGGTGACTTTATGATCGATGAAAAGAACCCACCCAATAAATACCCAATAGTTTTCTTTCTAGATCACTTGCCCAGCCAATGTACAGCATGTGTGAGAGAAACATTGCAAATGATACTAAAATAGGCAAAGCCAAGGGATACGTTCCTTATATTTCCCCCTGTCCCAGTTTTTCTGCAATGTCCAGTGCAATTTTTCAGATTTCACTTTCCTGATTTCAGTGCATGTCACCAAAACTGGGATTCCCAGGATTCTTTCTATAGTACCTAGAAGCCAGTTTTCTGTTACCATAAATTTGGAAAACAACCTTTTCTTTCTTTTTTTGCAGGTTTTTTTTTTTTTTGCAAAAGTAGCACTCAATGAAAATGCATGCTGTTCCTGTTTTGCAAAGTTTGCTCTGAATAGAAACTCAAAAATGTCAGTGTTTGTTTTCTATTCTAAAAGTTTTATTCAGATGTGTAACCTATAGATCAGGGGTGTCAAACTCACGTCGTCACTTCATCACATGACATATTACGACTTTTTTCCCCTTCACTAAACTGGGGGTGGGCGTGGCCAGCGCATGACGCATTTGGCCTGTGGGCCGCGAGTTTGACAGCCCTGGTATAGATACACTTTGGTCCCTTAATGGTTTTAGCTCTTTTCCCATTTGGGTCAATGTTGCACACATATTTTGTATAGAGGTATTTCTACTTTCATGAAATAAAACTGATATGATGATATCCCAATTAAAAATTAGCTTCTACAAATCCATAATTCTAAATGCACCTAAACTGCAAACTCACCAAGTGTCTTTGTCAAGGTTCATGTAAGTCTCAAATTTTTTTCCCATATTTTAGAGAAAATATCATCCTTCCCTATAGATTCAAAATCTTCCTGAAATAACTCCTGAACATTTGGGAAAATAAGTGACATACTTCACAGTATGAGTGGCAAAACACCGTCTCTTTGGCAGAAAATCTCTAAGGATCCTATTGTAGCCGCTGGCGATAAAAAGCTTGATTTTATGGGTGGGATCATGTAGATCTTTGCAAAATATCCCTATTTAGTTTTTATTCCCATATTATTTCATGGGACTGAAGAGTGGGTAATTTAGACAGGGTTTACCCACTGATGTTTGGGATAATCACATTTCAAACTTTGATATTCCTCTTCCCCAGAAAGTTGATTTTTCATGTTTATTTTCTACACTCCCTCTTCCATTCACTACATTCCCCAAATAAGGAATTTTGGCTCAGAGTTTATAGATATTATACTGTATTGAGATGGAAAATAACCTTTGTATGATAGGAGTTTACAAAAGGAAGTGGTTACAGTCTAAATTCAAGTCAAGATTTTTGGGAAGTTTGAGCTAGGTAGATGTGTTTCTATTATAGTGATGCAATAGGCAAAACCCTATTTATTCTATTTATTATTGGCTGATGAAGCAGAACTGACATAAACCATCAGCAGAGATCTCATAATATTGGCTTATAATTATTAATGCTTCTCTTTCATTTTGCATTATTTCAGACACTAAATTTACTTTCACTCCAAGATCCTGTTTGCTGTTTTTCTTTATTTTTACAGAATGATGGCTTTCTCAAACCTAGAAAAGCAGAACTTGAAAACTTTTCTGACAGGAGCAATGCAAATAACTTTTTGATGAGATTGTCTTTGCTATTTATTTTATTTATTTATTAAGCTTATTTGTTGCCCATCTGGACGTATCGAAAGGATTCTTTGTTAGGAACTGCAGGGTATAAATTCAGTATTTTTTCTCAGTCTTTTTATAGATTTTATTCTAATAATTTAACACAGCCCTTCCAATGTGTCTTTTGAAATTTGTCCCCCAAAACTCAGTATATTTGCTTCTTGAATAACAAAATTAGAAATGAGGTCTAAAATAAAAGATTGCAGTATGAGATATTCCTGTTCTAATTTTTTACTATTTTCTTGGATTTTTCATCTACGTTTTTCAGTCCCTGCTCGCCATAATAGTATTTCATACCAAGTGAACACATTCTGATCTCACTGAGCTGTTTCAATATTTTTCCCTTTCTTCATCTAATTGCTTTTGTAATTTTTTTAAAACTTCTGTAAACTACAGAATCTAACTGGTTATGAATTGTGCTCTTTCAACTACATATGTATTCACAATTAGGGAAAACAAATTATGCATTTACTTTGATTATTTTACCTTACTTATGCCTTGAATTTGTTTTCCCATGAACTAGGCTGTCGTAGTGCATGATAAGGTCAGGTCAAATTTTTTTTCAAATGGGGAAGTCATTTCTGCCTTTTAAGTCACTGTATTCAGTCATGGTAAACTTGCACTCAACAGTCCAGAACATCCTGCCTTCTCTAATGTAGGCTATTCTTACATTATAGCAAAAAGCAGACTACCATAAAAAAAGACATATGCATGAAAGCTGTTCTGCATTAATGGCCAGAGCTTATATAAATTGGTTATCACTACAACTGAGAAAGTTCTAGCAAACCTTTTGCAGCTGATCTAATACCTGACTCTGAGCTCAGCCGTGATCTTGTATTAAATCATGATGTTTTCCCCAAGGGGAAGGAGATCTCCAGCCATTCAGTTGCTGAACTTCAGATCTCAGCACTGCACAAATGATTACAACTTGTTAAATGGTGTTAAAATTATTAACTTCCCTAAAGACCTAAAACATTTTACAGCAAACCTAAAACAAAAATCTTTCAGGATGTTAGACATAATTTTCTGCAGAGATCACATTCTAAGATGAATCTTAGAAATCACCTAACAAATCAGTGTATTTTTAATCAGAAAATAAGCTAAAAAGGATGTTTTTTTATTAGCACAATCTATTTTAAATATAGAATACTCTTAACCGTGTTACAGTTTTATCTGGATTAATTACAATGTTTAGAAACAGATCCAGTTACTCAAATTTACGGTAAACCATATTTACTTTTAGGAAGAAAGAAAAAGATTCGTGATGCTATTAAAATAATTGCATGTCCTTGTGATTCTTACATAAAAATAACTCGACTAACAGTGAAGTCTTAGTAACAGAATTTAATTTGAATTTAACAGAAGAAAGGAATGCCAACAACTGTTCTCCTCCTGTGTCTGAAAGAACATCGAGGAATCTAAGAGTCTTCTGTCATATAGCCAAGACTTTCAAATTGGCCTTTGATTACCATGGATCCTACAATTTATGATTTACAAGTCACCCAAATGTCATCATGATTTAAAACATCGAAATTCTGCCAAATAATTAGCAGAACAAAAAATCAAGGAACACTACTCTGGGGTTATCATTAAATTAGCCATTTATGGATATTATAAAGAAAAGAGACAAAAATATTTTATAGTGTACTTTAAAAATCATTGCATGTTTCCCTCATGTCGAACATTTCCTAATGTCAGAAGCAGGGTGGATGACACTAAAATCATAAATCCAATGGATAAGTGTTGAATATTACTTTATTTTGCCAACATAGAAACTGAATAAAAATATGATGGGTAATATATCTGTGCAATGTATATATTTGTATAGCTGCTCAGAGTCACGTCAAACTGCGAGGTGGGTGGCAAATAAATTTAATAATAAATAAATAAAAATATTTACATGCATGCAATTCTCCTTGTATATTGCAAAACAGATATAAAGAAAAGGAAAAACAGTTACATAAGCAACTTGGAAGCATAGTTGGGAGACACAGACAGATTAAATTAGATTATCTAGGGAAAATCAATGGAGAAGACCTGGTCTAAATATCAAGATGCAACTGCAGTTAACAGAGGATCCTTCTAAGAGCTGATACTTTTAGGATTTTTTTCCCTGAACCACTTGAAATGAGTGGAAAATCATGAGAGTAAGGACAGCCAATGTACTTGAACAGTTCAGCTCATGCCATTGACCTTGGCTCCTGAACAACTATAGTAGGACTACTTCAGTCTGAGAATAGTCTCCTCCTAAATTTTGTCATTTTTGTCTCAAAATCCTAGGCCTCCAGTGCTGCTGTTTAACTTTTCCAATTCTTCACCCCTGTAGCTCCTAAGAGAGCTAAACATCTAGGAAAGTGATGGCAAACCTTTTTTTTGCTCGGGTGCCAAAAGGGTGTGCGTGTGTGCAGTAGCGCATGCGTGCATGCCCACACCCATAATGCAATGCCCTCCCCCTGCGCATGTGCACACAACCCCCCACTCTTGCCCCCGTGCATGCGCGCAGGCCTCACTGAAGCCTCCGGACTTTCGGTAAGCCCATTGCACTGTTTTCGCCCTCCCCAGGGTTCAAAAAAGCCTCTGGAGCCTGTGGATGGTGAAAAATGGGCTCAACGGGCCTATCGGAAGTTCGTTTCCAAATTTCTGGTAGGCCCGTTGGGCCATTTTTCACCCTCCCCAGGCTTCAGGAAATCCGCCTAAAGCCTGGGGAAGGTGAAAAACGGACTCAACTGGCCAACCGGAAATTTGGAAACGAACTTCCAGTTGGCCCATTGGCCCGTTTTTCACCATCCACAGGCTCCATAGACTTTTCTGAAGACTGGGGAGGGCGAAAAATGGCCCAACGGACCCACCAGAAGTTTGTTTCCAAACTCAACAGTCCAATGGGCCTACTGGAAGTTTGTTTCCAAACTCAACGGTTGGCCCGGTGAGTCCATTTTTTGCCATCCACAGGCTCCGGAGGCTTTCCTGAAGACTGGGGAGGGCGAAAAGTCCTCCCCCTGCCCTCTGGAAGGCCGAAAATCAGCTGGCTAGCCGCACATGTGCACTGGAGCTGACATAGGGCAAAGCCTCGCGTGCCCTCAGATATGGCTCTGCGTGCCACCTGTGGCACACGTGCCATAGGTTCGCTATCACAGATCTAGGAGAATGAGACTGGCAGAGGTTCAGTGGATGCATGTGTAACTCACACAGGGAAAGAAAAGTAGCAACTGGGAATATTTAACCAACATCTCTAGCATGGTCACCAGACCCTCAGTAGATGGAGTATTCATCTCCAAAAGCTTCAGGGAGCCCCATTTTCTGACTCTTCCTGTCATCCCATGTTAGAGAACAAGCTCCAGACATGGGAAAAGGAAGATTACATAATTACATAAGTGATTTCTCATGTGGGACAGAATGAACAAAAGATCACAGTCCAGCTGACAAGGATTGCCCTTGTTTTGTGCTCAGCCAGGTGTTCCAGATAATTTACACACACAAAAAGTCCCAGAAAATAAGTCCCAGAAAATTGTAGATACTGTCAGAGGGAAGTGCAGATTTAATCACATATTACAACTTGTTCCAGCTTGCCCAGAACAACCTGTGCAAAGTGTAACAACTTCTGGTTAAATGGCTAAATCTGAACTCTCCTTTTCCCTAAAGCAGTGACTTTTGAAAGAGTACTGGAGCCTTTACTCTCTTGAACCCAACCTCTCTGCAGTTTCATTGCTTGAAAATATGGGAAGCCTGGAACACTTCATATTGCACCCCTCCCATAGCTCCATGTATCACTCTTTTCATAAGCATAAACAAATACAATTATAATATTTATAATAATACCAATATTTGAGGACTAATAGATGTACTGTATATTAAGATATTTGGACTAGCTTTGGTAGGTTCCTGACACAGCCATCACAGATTTCTTCCAGAACAATTCTTTATCACAGCATTTATCTATTATTTCTGTCACTTCACTTCCGTAGAGACACAATCGGTCTTGGGTACTTTGCATTGTGCTCTTGCCCAAAGGCGCTAGACATGTATATCTACTGTCCAGTATTTGCAAAAATCACAATCTGGATTTCAATTATAGTAGAAGCAGCTTTGATCTATCCATGTTCTCCAAATAGCTCTCATAGAAAGATAGATATGATAACACTGTCATTCTGCTTATTGGGGAGATTTCTTCCCCAAATTGAGAGGAAGGGAGGGACGGAGGGAGGGAGGGAGGGAGGGAGGGAGGAAGGAAGGAAGGAAGGAAGGAAGGAAGGAAGGATTTTCCAAAAAGATCTGATAAAAAATAAATGATAGTTAGATAAATACATTTAATATATCATGACTGAATGAATCCTTGTAGGTTCCCTGTAAGCATTCAAATGCAGATTTAGTTTAGGTTCCTTTCCCACTTTTCTTCACCTCCTTACATATATTCACCCCAGATCTATTGCCTGAATAGAGTTTAATTTGGGTCAAAACACAGGGGTTAATTTCATCCTTCAAAACGATGCAGGAAGAACAACATTATTTAGATTGTTAGCAAAGGCCTACATGCAGACAAGAAAGCTGTAACAATACGCTTAGAAATTCAGAATTTATTCCATGCTGTGCAGCCACCCAGGAGATTCACAAAATAATGATATCCTGAGCAGCAGCTGTGGAAAATGACTAATGTACACTATTCCTTTATTTTCCCACATTTCTTTTTACCTCACCTGTCCCATTTAGCGTTGTGTATTCAATTCACTTTTTCACCTCATGTAGTGGGACTTTGGAGAGGTAGGAAATGACAAAAATACAGCTTTGTTTTCTATCTGAGTTCTTTTCTAGCCAGCTTCCTCCAGTGCCTGAATCTGCTTCTTCATCAACATATCCAACAGAGCCTGGGGCAACGCTGAAAGAAACACCCAGTGCATTCAATTTACAAACAGAAATAAACACCTTTTCAGCAGGTTCTACATAATCACTAAACAAAACCAGGCAACAACAACAAAAATGTTTTTTTGATGTCGCTGCAGTGTGACTATGACCCTGTATTTCCTTCAAGAAATAACACTATTACCTAAAGATGTCTAGCACTGGGATCTCAGACAGAATTGCAATTTCCTTTCTTGTTTACTAAAAAGCTAATATTTTGGTTTTTGTGTCACACCTAGGCATATTGCTTTGCTATGTGTGTGCTGAATTCTATTCCCCTGTTCTGTGGGGAACACACAGTTGCTCTCTCCAAGGACCATACCTGAACCACGGACTGAAAAGAAAGCCATTTCACGGTGCCAGGTATTCTCAGCTCAAAGGATAGTGAGGCTGGCAGAAGCTGAGAACTTTGTGGAACGGCAACTGAGTGGGTGAAAATGGATCAGATATGAAAATGTCTGAAGCAATAAATTAGCACACAGCAGGTGGGGTGATAACTTAATCTTGTCTAGTCCAAACAGTACCTGACACCCATTATTGTTATAGGAAGTGGTGCACTGTAATGGTACTGGAGCGAAAACTATCATTCCCCAGTGATTTGAAGCAATGGAATAGGTATGTAATGTGATTCCTCAAAGGAACCTATAAGGCGATTTACACTTATTTGTGCACTGAATCTAGGTTAACCTGCCAATATACTCTCTGACATGTTTGCTGGGTTTTGACTTCTGAGTAGACTAACTTTACACCATCTCTCTAGATTCTAAGCATAGATGATGCTTTGGTAGGCAATGTTTTCAAAAGTAGCATATTCGTTGCAAAATGTTATCTTTATGTCTTGAAAGATATATGACATATAATGTTGCAGTTACATGTGCTGCAAGAAGACAAGAAGAAGTGGAGAGCAATATGATAATATCAGAAGGTTTTATTATAATCACTAAGATTCCATTTGTTTCTCCTACACATGTGATGTACAACACCAACTTCTTAGCAAGGACACTTAGCATACAGCATTCATTTGAAGTAATGTAAGAATTTTCTCTTAAGCAACAAGATTTAGGAAACAGTATTATTCAGTAAATAGAACAAAGAACAATATCAGATCTTTTAATTTTTGTTTTGTTTTGTTTTGTTTGGAAAATCCTGGTTCAAGCTAGAAATTGCTCAAATAATATCAATGTATATAACAGGTACACAGCAAAATGGGAGTAGAAAGTGCAGTTGTAAATCATAACTGATAGTCAAAATATTTAGATCATACAAAAAAAAGTTCAATACACATGCTATTCCACTTAATGTACCCATAACTATAGGAATGACTGCAAGATCTTTTCTATAATCTACCCATTTAATTTGATAGATTTCTGTATTTTCTTCAATGCTTTTTGGAGAAATCAGTTTGAGAATATTAAAAATCTCACTATGTAATTTTTAAGTTTAAAAAACTACAATATATAAAATTAAAGATAAAAAATGAACAACAAATAACAAATTCAAAGTAAGATATGTCCCATTGATCTCTTTCTCTTACACTTTTGTTTTCTTTTTTCCAGGAAAATAATTTTACACTATTGTTTTACACTGAAATCTAATGAGCAAAAATGTTATAGCTCCATATTTTATTCCAAATTAAATGTGTTTATTATGAAATAAATTTTATTTGATATTTATCCCTACCAAGTAGCCAAATTCTACTTTCAGTCACAGCCATGTGATCCTAAAATCACAATATTTATTATTCCTATATCTAGTTACATGCTTAGTGTAGCTATTATACTACTGTTTATTATTCCTATTATTATATTTGGTAAGAACAATATGCAACCTATCTGTTGTGGTCCGCCAGCAGCCTGTGCAGCTGGCAGCAGAGTCGGACAGTGAGGAGGCTAGGAAGGAACCTGGGCCAGGCCTGGAGTCTGGAGTAGGCTTAGTGTCAGAGGCAGGGATTCAGCCAGGGTCATTGGGGAGGTCTGTCCCACCTCCAGAACCTCCAGAACCTGACATGAGCAAGGAAGAAGAACAGAAGGAGCCTGTTCTCAATGCGCGCATGCGCAGAGCTGCCAAAAAGCAAGAACAGTTCCAGAGGAGAAGGACTACTAGGGAGTAAGGCTTGGAGATAATTGGCCCCTCCCATAGGCTTTATAAGTGAAGCAAACGAAAGGGTGAGTTGCAGGAAGCAACTCCATTCATTTCCAGAACTTGTCTTTGCAACTCAAGCCTCCGTGTTGTTCCTGTTTGAACTTGGCAAAGTTTCCAGCAACTGTTCCTTGGCAGCTTGCCAAAGAAGAGCAAGGTTCGTGTGTGTCATCTGCCTTTCCCTGAAAGACTTTTAATCGGACTTGTTTGATTTTGCTTGGACTTATGCCGATTGCTAATGACAATAATTAGCAGATGTTACAAAGAAAAGATTTGCTTTACTTTATTTGGACTTAGGATGACTGTTAATGAAAACAATTAGCAGCCGTTACACAATAAAAAGAGGTTTGTGAGACGCTGTTTGTGCCGTGTTATTATCAGGAAGCCTAGGTCAGAACACTATCTCAACAACTGGCTTTTGTTTTTTCTCCCGACATTATTGTGTTACTCATCTGATAACCAAAATCAATAATTTTATCAAGAGGGAGAGGGAGAAGGATCTTCCTGAAAGTCTACCACACAGTCCTTTCAGCAGTTCCAAGAAGGTTCCATACCTATTTGCATACTCAGGTGACCCTAAGCGCACAGTTAAACCTCCAAGTGGCCTCAACGACTCTCTAAAACAGGGCTGTCAAACTCCTGGCCCACATCTGGCCCACAGCCAGATGTGTCATGCGCTGGCCACACCCACACCCATTTTAGTGAAGAGGAAAAAAGTCCTGATACGTCACATGACGCCGCCATGACACCGTGAGTTTGACACCCCTGCTCTAAAAGAATGCAAATGACCAGCTCTCTGTAAGGAGTATAAATCCTTCCATTGAGTCAGAGCTGAAGAAGCTTCTTGGATGAGAAGCTAAACATCGTCAAAGAAAAACAAGAAAGTCCAGTTGCCTCTTGAAAAAAGCACCTTGGGAGGATCTTCCTGAAAGTTCTGTTGTTAATGTCAGGCAGTCCTAAATTTCTCCTCTACTTCATGAAGGTGAGAATCCTCTTATCATGGCAAAGTCTTTCCCTGTACGTGAAATGAATAAAATGTCAAGGAATATCTAAATCATTGATAATAAGAGATTTATATGAGCAACAAGGGCCTTTCCATTGACCCTTGATCTGGCTTGCTAAGGCTTGATTTGGCTACTGATGGTCTGCTCTAAGCCAGTTTTCCCTGATGAGATATTCACCAAATGAATTGAGACTGCAATTCCCAATATTCCTTAGCTAGCATGAGAAGCTGCAATCCCAAAACCAGTTTGGCTCATCAGGAAGAGAAGGAGGATCTATGTAAATGAAGTGCTTCTCTTGTTGCTTTCTGTTCTAATAATGATGATGATGATGATGATGATGATGATGATGATACTACTAATAATAACAACAACAAACAACAACAATAACAACAACAACAACAATAATAATAATAATAACAACAACAACAACAACAGAGTTGGAAGGGACCTTGGAGGTCTTCTAGTCCAACCCCCTGCTTACGCAGGAAACCCTACACTACTTCAGACAGATGGTTATCCAACATCTTCTTTAAAACTTCCAGTGTTGGAGCATTCACAAGTTCTGGAGACAGGCTGTTCCACGGATTAATTGTTCTAACTATCAGGAAATTTCTCCTTAGTTCTAAGTTGCTTCTCTCCTTGTTTAGTTTCCACCCATTGCTTCTTGTTCTACCCCCAGGTGCCTTGGAGAATAGTTTGACTCCCTCTTCTTTGTGGCAGCCCCTGAGATATTGGAACACTGCTATCATATCTTCCCTGGCCCTTCTTTTCCTTGAACTAGACATACCCAGTTCCTGCAACCGTTCTTCATATGTTTTAGCCTCCAGTCCCCTAATCATTTTTGTTGCTCTTCTCTGCACTCTTTCTAGAGTCTCAACATCCTTTTTACATCATGGTGACATCTTGTAGGATAAACATTTTTCCCCCTTATAGCTTTTCTGTGGAAGGAATATGATTTTCACTTTGCTGACTACAGTTATATTTGAAAAGGATATGGATGCTAATATTTGAGTTTTGAGAAGTACTGTAAAAGATAGGGTGAAAGCCATTTCACTTGTTCTAAAAGCTTTTCTATGGCAAATTAGATTTATCAGATGATAATAGGAGCAAAACTGTTCTTCTTGAGAAATGATGTTATTCTTGTACACCAAGATACTTTTCTGAATTCCTCATGATTAATAGTAGAAATTATTCTGTTTTATATCTCGAAAACTAAGGAGGCAACTTTGAGAAATATCCTGAAATTATTCCTAGGAATAAAATAGTAGTTGCTTGCAAGTCAAAAATACCATAGCTAAAAACTGGAGGAAAGGATGAGTCAATAGCAACTGTGTTAAACTGTTGTTAATCGATGTGTTGGCAAACTATGTTTGTCTGATCCCAATAAGTGGCACAGGTAAACCTGGATAACCCTCTAGAACACGGGTGTCAAACTTGCCGCATCAACTTGCCGCCATGTGATGTTTCGTGACTTTTTTCCCCTTCGCGAAGCTGGGGTGGGCATGGCCTGTGTGTGACACATTCGCCCCACGGGCCACCAGTTTGACACCTCTGCTCTGGAAGCGTATGTTTCACAAATTTAATTTTAATTTACCCTGGGCTAAGGGACTTGCATCTATTCCAGCTCCTGGTTCCCTCAACTTCTGATGCAGGTACCCATTTTGTTCTCTCTACCTGATGAAGAAAAATATTCACTTGCTCTGTACTATTATAGATTATTTTCACTCTACCCCACTCTAAACATAAGACCAGGATAAGCATAGATTCCATTCCTATTCTTGAGCTCAACACAGCATCAAGTAGTTAAACCACTAATTTACATTTCAGAAGAATACAGTCAAACAGTATTCAGCAATCCATTCGATTAAGAAAGATAACCCTAGAAGCATTTTTATATGCTACATTGTGCATTGGGGAAGGTGCATGCAACATATATTTTCTAATCCTGGAATAGAGACCGTTTTGGAAGATACAGAAGAGTAGAAAGATATGATAATGCAATAAAGGTATGATAAAGAAGTTTAAGACACAAAGCAGACTTGGTTAGCTTCACTGATTATTAGTTCTTTATTCTATTGGTCCTCTGATCTCCACCATATTAATATCATAAGGGACCACCAATTATTGATATTGAATAATTCCGTATCCTCTGTATATTAATTTGCAGACCAGGTGAATTTTTTCAATAAATTTTAGGAGGATATCTCTGATCTTTTTTTCTTCCAGGTTAAATAGGTTTCTGTTTTTCACTTACTAGTAATAAAATAAAGTCATCATCCTATCTTTTAAATTGTATTTAAGGAAAGAATAGGATGTGGTAAAGACATCTATAATTATATTTCATTTTAACATAATTGTTTGTTCAATAGCATCTCATATACATGGCCTTTTCTTATTATGCAACTACTATTATGCTATTGATTCTACATGCTTTTATAGTATTTTTACATTTTATGTTATTCAACTT
>JALIGW010000005.1:17302500-17417500 GCA_023053685.1 Diadophis punctatus similis
CAAGATACACCCACGTAATACCTATCTTCCGCCAGCTGCATTGGCTGCCCATTAGTCTCCGGATGCAATTTAAGGTGTTGGTTATGACCTTTAAAGCCCTATATGGCTCAGGACCAGGATACCTTCAGGACCGCATCCTGCCACATATCTCCCTACAACCAGTTAGGGCCCACAGAGTTGGTCTCCTCCAGGTCCCGTCAGCCAAGCAATGCCGGTTGGCGGGTCCTTGGGGGAGAGCCTTTTCTGCGGCGGCTCCGTCTCTGTGGAACCAACTACCGCCGGAGATCCGACTATCCCCACCTTGCTGGCCTTCCGTAAAGCCGTTAAAACCTGGCTCTTCTGGCAGGCGTGGGGATAGAGAACAATGAGAATATATGTGGTCACCCCTGTGTATGAATGATGGCAAATGTTTTTAACTTTTGTATGTATTTTTAACCTTTTCTATTATTGTTTTAATTGACTGTTCATTTTTTATGTTGTACGCTGTTCAGAGTCCCCTGGGAGTTGGGCGGCCTATAAGATTGAACAATCAATCAATCAATGAATCAATAAACCTATTTAATCTGTAAGTCATAAGCCATTCTATATGCCATACTTTTCAAACTTGACAACTTGAAAATGTCTGAACTTTAAAGACCAGCTTTCTGGCTAGGGAATTCTGGAAGTTGAAGTCCACACATCTTAAAAGTTGCCAAGTTTGAAAAACACTGTGGTATGCTCTTTCCTCTTCCAGGGTGTTGGTTTCACCAGCTGTGAATCAAATGAGTGGCATTGTGGCAAGAGGCAGTTAAACCCTAGTTAGGCATGTTAAACTATATAACTCCTATAATTATGTAGGAGAAAGGCCGGCAAGCTTCTAAAACTTTCCTTCAATCTTGCTATCAGATTAGCAAGTGTTTTTCTCCAGCCAAGAAATGTTGATGCTGCTATTGCAGGAAGGCAGCCTAGCTTGAGATGTTGGCACACTTATCCAGGCCAAGCTGGCAAGCTCACTGATTTTGTTTTTTTATTTTATTTTTAAATCTCTACAACCACTAAAGGAATGCATAGGAAACTGCTCTCGAGCTAGACTTGAAGCGCAGCGGGAGAAATACACCTGACTTTCCTGGAGCTGCTCTTTCCTGTGGTTTACTTGGTAGGGTATATTTAGTAGCAAGATTATATGTGGAACACCTCAACGTGTTTCTAGAGATAAGAATGTATTGGGCTACAAATATATTGTATTACAGGTATCCCCTGCTGGTTCAAAAGTCTGGAAGGAAAAATGGAGGAAAAATTAGAAAGGAAAGGCATAGGAAAAAAAGCATTTTTCCCCTCCATTCAACATTTTATGTATGTGTGTTTGTGTGTGTGTGCATGTGTGTGTGTGTGTGTGTGTGTGTGTGTGTGTGTGTGTGTGTGTGAACCTGCAGATTTTACTTCACTAGTTGTTGCTGAGTCTAGGGGGGGGTGCTCATCTTTCAAGGACATTGAACCAGCACTGTCTGAAGACATGTCCATGGTCAGATGGCCAGCATGATGTCATGGAGCACTATACCTCCCCACCAAGGTGGTACCTATTTATCTACTTGCATTTGCATGCTTTTGAATGGCTAGTTTGGCAGTTAGGGCAAGTAACGGGAGCTCACCCCATTGTGTGGAGTTCAGGTCTTGAACCTGGGCTGCCAGCTTTCCAGCTTTCCAGCCATCAAGCCCGGCATCAGAACCACTGAGCCATTCTGCAGCTACACACACACACACACACACACACACACACACACACACACACACACACACACACACACTGGTTGCTAAAACCTGTTGCTCTCCTGCCTTTCCATCTGTGATTTCTTTGTTCCAACCATTGGCCAAATTATTACGATATCATTGACTATTTATAGGTATTCTAGTTGATGAACTATACCATGGCAATAAAATGTTCAAGATCAATTGCTTTATTAAGGGAAGTGAAACGTGAGCATGAGTAGGAACAGGAGACACACTTTGAAGATAATCTAAGAAAAGAAATAATCTTTGAGCAGAGTAGGAACTATCTTGATGAAAGGAAAGGGAGGTAAGGCAAAAAGATCACACCCTTGGTGAAGGAATGAAATTTGGCATCCTATTCAGAAACATGAAAATAGGTGAGAAGTGGAAATAACAAAGGTAGCAAGTAAACAATGGCAAAAGAATCTGTGAGTTGAGAAAAAGGTGGCCTATTTCCCCCCACCACCGCCCCCAAAAGCGGGAATCCCACTAGAATATCATTTCAGTTAAACATGAAATTTGTATCTTAGAATCATAAATGAGCACCATGATAATATCTACAATTTGGAACAGTCAGAAATGATTACTTAGACCTAAAATATGTCCATACTTGATCTATCTGTAGAATGATGCACGAGGGAAGATAATGTTTTCATTTAATCCAGTAGGAATTAATTATTATTAGGGTTGGCCCTTTGAAAATATCCCATCTCCAATTCTACAATCAGAAAACTGGCTGAATAATTAAGTAAGGAAGGCAAAGTTAAGCCACTTTTTCTAAGGCAGTTCAGTGATGTTGCAAAGTGTCTCAGATAAGACTGCTAGTAATTACTCAAGAGACAAATACTGGGCAACCCAAATGGATCGGTCAGTTGAAATGACTCTCCAGCTCCAAATTCAGCTATTAGCTACACTGTTGTCACACTCCTTCTGCCTTTTTTTTTCCAGCCAACATGCTTATAGGACTTTTTCTCAAAGCATTGCCTTTGGGCCTAGTAGTGCTTGAAAAGCAACCTGGGGCCTTACTATGAAAAGTCTTCAGAGCAACACATCAGGACTAACATAGTTTGTCAAAGCTACATAATGTTTGGTTCTGAAAAAAGTGTTGCATTGTAACTTAGTTATATCCATGCTGCCATCTTATCTGACTGCTACATTGTTCCTAACAGAAAAGTCAGTTCTAGTCAAATCTCTAGATGGAACCACAAGGCCATTTTATAGAATCAAGTGAAATGTCCATCTTTTCTATTTTTCCTTACATTGGTAGTGCCAAGTGAGTAGCAGACCAGATGCTATCTGTTTAACTGAGCTATGATATAGAAATAACTGACTAACACAGTCCCTGTTTTGACCTTTGGTTCAGTAGTGGGTTCTAAATGATTTTGCTACTGGTTCGCATGCGTGCTCGCACATGAGCACAATACTTCTGCGCATGTGCAGAAGCGTCCCGGGCAAGTGGGCGGAGCGTCCCGCCACCACCGCTACCAGTTTGCAGAACCGGGCCGAACCGGGAGCAATCCACCGCTGCTTTGGTTGTTCTCTTCCTTTGGTAAGTGGAACGTTTTGTGCTTACAAAGGGTTTTATGTATAAGGCAGGTTTTGTTCAGGTAGTCACTGGAGAATATCTTTCTATTTCTTTCTCCTAAAACCATTTTTATGTAGATATATTTGAGAAATCTCCAATGTACAGAGAACTAAACCTGTCCTTGCTAGGTACAGTTTTGCAATCCTGTTGTGATGGGATAATCACATTTGTGAGCAGAAGGAATGCTACCTTCCAAATTATATCTATAAATAACAAGTGTCTACAATGGTATCACATATTTTTAAAGTTAAGCTGCCAGCAACTACTATTAAATATTACCTAATACCTCACTGAAAATTAAATCAGAAAAAAAATTCAGTGATTTCATCTGCAGTTATTATTGCAAACCTTATGCAGTACTAACTTGTTTAGTAGTTCTGATCATTCTAATTGGAACATTATGCTTTTCCTAACTCTCATAGACTTCTTTTTCTTGCATAGTCCAAAACCATGAAACACTCATTTCCCAATGGCTAGACCTAACTGTGTCACATGACTGGAGTGTTTCCTTCCCCATCCATTATGGAACCAAATTGGGATATGAATAATTGAATAGGGGAGGAGTGGAAATACTAACAGGAACTTACCAGCCAAAAGATGCAAAGCAGAAAAAGTGATGAGCCACCAGCAGGAAACAGCAGATTTGAGGTTGAGGAAGAAAGGCCACAAGGATGCATGCTGTGAACTGTCCCTGTGGGACACAGAGCTGAGTAGAAAAGGGCTTCTTTGCAAGCTGTGAGGCATAATATAAAGTTAAAGGGAACAAGGTGGGTTAACCATAGATAAATAAAGTCAAAGTTACCTTTTGTGCAATATCTTTGACTATCTACATGAAAACCAAGTTGCCCAAAGCACCTTTGTAAACACAATGGAATCTATGTTGAAAGGAAAGCTGCAGGATCTGTCCCTATCACCTTTTAGTTTGTCAGCTGGGTATCCATCATGTGTCCACTCTAAAAATTTGCTATGTAGCAAATCAGATCAGGTATAGTCAATTTATTTCTAAAGGGGTTGAATTTCTCCCTGGATAGCAATGATCTGTCCCTGTAGTCTTTCTTGGCTGTGGTACAGCCAAATTGGGATCCTCAGTGCTTATCCCGTGCAGGATAACAATGAGTTAATAATGACTAAAACAGCTTTCTCATTGGACTTGGCACCTTTGGGATACTTTTCTAGGTCAATTTCCATCTCCTGGCCCTGAAATGTAAAGGTTAAGTGTACATCTCCACTGAAGATCACAAATGAAATTCCAATCTGATTGATTCTAGTCAGAGAACCCATAAATACGTGCTCCAAATGGTAGATAGGTTAATAAGTCCACTCATTTCAACATCTGATATTGAAAATGCGCCACTTTCCCCTGATCAGTACTTCTCATATTTCACCAGCAAAACTGAAGTGATGAGGAATCAACAGTGCATCTCAAGTATCAATGATCATCACTTCCTTCCTCCCTCTCCCTGTGTGATTCTTCAATGGACCTTGAATCTTTCACCCTGTCACTGCTTTTTTATCATTATCTAAGGTGATCGGTCAGCTCTGTGCCACCACCTGGCTCTTCGATCCGATGCCAAATGTACTACGAAAAGCTGTCATTCCCAAGCTCGTTCCATTTCTAGAGAGTCTCATTAACACCTCTCTTCCCTCTGGCTATGTGCCACTACAATTTCAGATGGCTGTTGTTACCAAACAGACCGAAAATACTATGTTAAAATACCTCTGAGAATCTGAGTTAAATTTATAAAAGCCTGGTAATTCAGGGCTAAGTAAAATATCCCATCTTTTACACACTACTTCATTCCAAAAGCCTATTTGTTCTATTTCATGTGAAAAGAGAAGCTGATATTATGGGTTTAATATGTCAAACGTAACCTAGGCTACACCAAATAGTAAAAACTATCAAGGAATTTTTTTAAAAAAAGAAAGGAAATAGGACTATCAAATAGAATGCATTTAGAACTGGGGATCCGACAGTTCCTCTTGAAATATACCCTTCAAATACTTGAACTATATTAAAGAAACTGATGGGTGAAGCTTCGTTCTCAAATTTCTACTTCAGAATGTCATCTGTTTCTTCCCATTTCCACTCACTTAACAGTGTCAATGAAAGGTGCTAGTGAAAGAAAAAACCTGGGAAAGTTTTGTTAGGACAGTAAACAATTACAATTCTAGATAGAATTATCAAATGCAAACTTTGTGCAAGGATAGATAGATAGATGATAGAGATAGATAGATAGATAGATAGATAGATAGATAGATAGATAGATAGATAGATAGATAGATAGATAGATGGATGGATGGATGGATGGATGGATGGATGGATGGATGGATGGATGGATGGATGGATGGATGGATGGATGGATGGATGGGTGGGTGGGTGGGTGGATGGATGGATGGATGGATGGATGGATGGATGGATGGATGGATAGATGGATGGATGGATGGATAGATGATAGATAGATAGATATGCTGCAATGACATAATGTGCTCTATTTTTTATTTTTGTTGTATTTTTTCACTTATTTTAAGCACCTGTTATGTATTTTTTTTACTAATGTATATGTCTTTAGACTTTGTTCTTTGTTCTGTTATTATGTTAATAGCAATATAAATAAATAAACAAAGGTTATTTTTTATTTCATTTTGGTTTTTTATTAAGTTATGGAACTGGTGAGATGAGAGGTTTTGCCCTTGGATGTATTTGATCTTAGCTTTATAACATTAATGTACAGGAATAGTGGCATCATTTTTATGGTCCATTTCTTCTGTTTGGTTTATCATTCTGTTTAGTCTGTGACAATTGCAAAAATAGATCTGCACTGAAAACATAGTCTACTTGTTCTTCCCTCTATTCAGATTAGGACTTTTGCAGTCCATGGATGTATGTCAAAAAAATAAAAAGTTCTTTATATTCCCTAAGCCAATCTATAACTCATTTTTTAAAAAAGAAACAGAATAATAGCACATTAAGATAGCAAAATCTTGGAAATATAATTGTTACAAATAAAAATAATCCTATGTTGTAGCCAACAGAACTGAAAGCATTGCAGTTTTTAATTCTTCTACTTTACTGTTCCCAAACCAAGGATCTCATACAATGAAACCTCAGCTATTACACTTACAAAATTCAGCTGGAGAACTGCCCACTATCATAGTATGAGTTGAGGATGGAAAGAACATGTGAAGGGGTGAGAATGGAAATAGTTTCCCTTTTAAAAAGCCTAATACTCTGTTTCCTACCCTAGATTTTTTTTAATGGGAGGAAAGAAAACAAGCTAAACAAAAAATTAGCCCTACCCTTATGGTGATATTTTAGCATCTCTAGAAGACCTCCTGGGTCCTTCCCAAAGGTCAGGAGACTACAAAGCAACTCTCCATTTCTCAAGCATTGCCCATCCAGAGATTAGTTATGGAAAACATGCTGCTGCATACATTGATGAGGAAACATAATAAGCCAAGGCAGAAATCAAACATCGTTGTATATGGAACATCATGAGTCAAGATTTCTGAACCATAATTTACTGTCTGCTTTTTTCCCCTCCAAAATGTATTGGGCACAGACATGAAGAGTTAGCTCTCATCCAATTTATATGTAATTTAAATTAAATTAAATTAATTAATAGGATCCTTCTCAAATCACCTATTTCTCCTACCCCATTAAAACGACAGTTTGAATGCAAGGCTTTGCATGGGGGGAAATTGCTTCTCTTCAGTAGTTTCTTCTTATTATATTCTTCTCACAAGTTAGCTAAAACACATATAGGAATGTTGAAATGTGGCTAACGAGTTTTTCACAGCATGTCATGCGGTATTCAACACAACTGAAAGTTGTGAAAGGCCATTCAAGTGCAGGAGATGAAAATTATTGAAATTATTTCAGGGATGTCACTCCAAAGTGTAATATTTCATCCAATGTGTATCAGCGACAATAGTGCAGCAGGCATTACTAAAACAGAGCAGCTTAAACAATAGGCATCAAATCAAGAGCTCGTGCAACACTTTGGAACCACAAGCTAATGACCCTGAAGCAAGAATAATATTAAATTAGCCATACAGAGGCACAGAAGTTGTTCAGTGACTTCCAGCCTGTTTTTTAATGTCATCTCAGCATACAGCTCTTGCCGCAATTGAATATTGAGTGGCATCCTTCTGTCATGTCAATGTCTGGAATTGTATTTCAAGTCTTGAAGTTTCCTTTCAAGATTACTGATCATGTAATTTTGCTCTGCGACCTGGAACATGTCTGCCAACAGTGTTTCTTTGTATTATACTGGCTGAAGTTGAAAAGGTAAGTTACTGCCATGAGTTCAGGGAAAAGTCACATTGTATGAGTAGTCAAATGCTAGAAAATGCTTTTAAGCTTGACGGTTTACCAGTTGAGACAATTGTAGATTGTTATCTGTTTGCTTATAATGTCAAATCTCAAACAATCATTCAAAACAATGATGGAAATTTTGTTTTATAATAAGACAGAAATTATACATATTTTTATCAGCATAGAACCATAGATATTGAAGTGGAAAGGACAACATTTTGGCATGTTGTAGGTACTCTCAACATGCAACTCTTCCTTTGAAGGAGCGATTAAGAATTGCGGGGATGTGCATTCAAACAACCTCCATATATTTGAAATATTATGTCTCCCTTTTCTCTAAGTCCACTCTTAATGCTGATCTTTGTTTTAGAAGAGTTGTCAAATGCTATAATTAAAGTTGAATTTCAGCTTCCATTGTTCTTCCCCTTTTTTCATTTGCTCATAATTAAAAAATCCTCTGTGCTAAAATTGTCAGTACGTGATCTCATCCCAAAGGTAATTCTTTGTAAAAGAGTGAACCCAAAATTAGTTCAACTATTTTTTTCAGTTATACAGACATTAAAAATTACCCTATTCCACACTGCTTCAATTGACAGTTTTATAATATATCTGAAAGCCAATTTCAGCTAAAATTCTGACCCTGTAGGGCTTTTATGAGTACAAAGAGAGCTAAAAGCCATTCAGATTTACATAAAATCTGTTTAAATTATGTTACAGTTTTCAATGCTGTAAGTATCCAGGTTGGTGTTTTGATTTTATCCAAGGCAAAAATCTGCCTTGAGCCACACTCATCAGGCTGAAATGAGTATGCCATTTTATTTCACGTACACAAGAGCTTAAGAGTGTTACAATGTGGTCCCAAACCTACCCTGCGGTTCCAGGACATGCGCATCCACACACTTGTGATGTCACACAGAGCACCTAAACAGAAGCTCCAAAAATGCACAGCATCTGATTTGATAAAATTAATTGCAGCCCTGAAGATGTGGGACACTGTTTACAACCAATATTGTGTATAGGCAAGGGAAGCATATGTTTTTATTCCTCAGCATGATCTCTCTAAATTACCCTTCTGGTATGGCTAGGTCACTGAGGGGGAGAAAGAAATGATGGGGCTATTTAGACTTTCATGGCACTCCTCTCCCCATACGGAGTTTTGTTTTTAAAAATAAATATTCCCCTGCACACCTGTAATTAGCATTACCAAAAACGGAGCATCAGCTTTTCAATCTGATCCACGAAAGCCTTATGCGCAGCCCTCTGTGTACTTACTATCCAGTCTGATGCAGAAAGAAAAAAATCCTGCATCTGAATTTGACTGCTGAGATCTCATATATTGGTGGAGACAAGTGGAAAAGCCAGAAACGATAAAATGAAAGGTAGAGCTTTCCTTTTTAAGTAAGCAGTGTTTTCTCTTCCCTTGTCCAACTCTGCTTAGGAAAATCACCATAGCCTGATAGCTACCATCAAGTAAGAGACAGTAAACTTGGAAGGCTTTCAGACAGAAGCTTAGAGCTCCATCAGTATTCCAGACCTAGGCAAGAAAAGAACAGCTGCCTAATTCAAGGAAGAAGAAAGGTAGCTATCATTCCTTACCATCTAAAGCTGAGAAGGCTGAATTCTTCCCCTCTGCTTTTTATTTCCAGATCCTGCCGACTGCAGAAGATGAATGAAAATCTCAGGGCTGCAAAAACTGTGCCTCGTAGGATCACAATACTTTGCTTATCTTCAAACAGGGCGTGCATCTTTTCCCAGCTAGGACTATGTCCGGCCCTTAAATGACAAATACTAAATTTACATTGGACTATACTATATTTCATTCAACGTATGTATAAGAAATGGATCTGTTTTTGAAATGCTGCGCTGATATGGAAAAGGAATATAGAAAAAGAATAGTTTTTAGTGTGGGACCTATCATTTCAAAATGTTAAGAATTCACAAGTCAAAAACAATTGTAAAATATATTGACTAGGCATGCTGTGGTATTTAGGCTAATAAGAGCCGAGGTGGCGCAGCGGTTAGAGGCAGGTACTGCAGGCCACTTTAGCTGACACTGATCCGCAGGTCAGCGGTTCAAATCTCACCGGCTCAAGGTTGACTCAGCCTTCCATCCTTCCGAGGTAGGTAAAATGAGGACCCAGATTGTTGGAGGCAATATAAATATACATTGCTTACTGGTATAAACCGCTTAGAGAGTGCTTGCACTGTGAGGCGGTATATAAATCTCACTAAATAAAATAAATAAATAAATAGGCTCTTGTGTAATAAGCAGGGTCCAGGTAGCTTGAACGAAATTTCACTAATGATCCAAAAAAATAAGGCAGAGAGAAGAATCTGTTCATACATTTGACATGATGCTGTAAAGAAAAAAAGAAATTGTATATTTCTAAGCAAAATCATAAAGAGCTGTAATGCTCTCTTAACATTAACATTCTTACATATCAAAAGTAGAGAAGCTTATTATACAAAGTATAGTTATTTTTCCCAAGATTTTTTAAAACCAAATATAAAGATATGATTCTTCCTATTGCTGAGTCATTTTTCTCATTCTCAGTGTATGTCCTTCCACATTTACCTAGTCATCCCCCCTAAACAAAAGGATAAGTATCCTTATAATGTTTTCAAAGAGAGAAAGCATATTGTAATGCCTTTTCTCATTTTTTAGAGTTAGCCCAAAACATTTTATCATCTAGAATTTAAACATTAGGGCTTTAAATGTGAGTATCAGTACTTTAAACCAGATAAGCTAATGAGTGTAGTGGTTTCAAAACCAGTGCAAGTAGGTTTCCAATGGTAGGTTCTTATTACTAGCTGAAATCTAGAATAGCTCTACATATAAAATGCTCCAAAAATGTATTCTGAAGATTACCAAAGCATAAATTATTATGATCAGATTGTCCTTATACAAAAAGGATCATGGCTAATACATCACAACTTCTCCCCGCCTCAACTATCATTTCTCCTTTAGCTGATTGAGTAGGATCTATAAGGACCTTGAGACTGCATAGCTGATCTTTCCAGAAAATATATTATCTCTTCAATAAAGCAAAATGTTTTTGCCTTTTTGTTAAAACTGTGCTCAGATTGCTGCTTCTTGTTCAAATTTTCATTTCCATATAGGAAAATAAAGCTGAAAAGTTGTCTTCATCTTGATAACACGTCATCTTGACAGAGGTTTGAGTGAAGCACCACAGTAGCCTGCTTCTAATTGGTGAAGCAAAGCTGTGGGGCA
This sequence comes from Diadophis punctatus similis, assembly GCA_023053685.1. NCBI lineage: Eukaryota > Metazoa > Chordata > Lepidosauria > Squamata > Dipsadidae > Diadophis > Diadophis punctatus. The sequence continues at coordinate 17,313,379 of JALIGW010000005.1, forward strand.
CATCACTTCTTAAAAATAACTTACATAGAGCACATGTAAGGAAGTCACTTCTATTAAAGTGAAACAACTGATCTAAATAGGTTAGCATAGCACCTTGCTTCCTGCAATGATATATGAGAATGATTATGAAAGATGGAGTGAAGAAATGGGTCAGATAAGAGAAGGCATAATCTGCAGCTGCATAATGGATGGAAAAAGAGACTCTTCCTAATTTCTCAAACTGTAAAGGAAATGGTGTGAGATTTGTACTGTAGTAATGTAATGTAGCCTTACAACAAAGTAGAATTAACTTATCTGGTTGTATTTCCTGTCTTGCCTACCAGGGAAGGCTGAAACTTGCATACAAAGGTCGACCAATGCAGCTCAATTATAAGTCTGTTGTTGACACTTCACTCCAAAGCACCATTTATATTAAGAGGTTTCACATATACATTAAAACACATGAGACAAAATGTAATCTGTGTAACTGGTATAGAGACAGAAGAAAAATAAGGAGGTGGAAAGAAATAGAAAAAAGCTGAACAAACAGTGATTCTGGTCTGAGAAAGCTGAATTTGGTAAACTGTGTGCCGAGACAAATGATTGGAACAAATTCTAGAATAAAACATAAACATAACTGCCTTTGTTGCTCCCTTTAGTTGCTTGTTGTTTGCACAACACTAGTTGTCACTTGCACATTCCTAGTTCAAAAGTTGAGTGTATGTATACGTGGGTGTTGGTATACTTGGCCAGTTTGATTTAGCTCCATGTGTGTTATTTGTACATGCACTCAACTTTGGAACTAGGAATGCGCAAGTGACAACTAGTGTTGCACAAACAACAAACAACTAAAGGGAGAAACAAAGGCAGTTATGTATATTGCTAAAAAAATTTATTCTATAACTCATTCCACTCATTTGTCTTGGCACATTCCATACTAGTTTCTTGATGAATTGAGCCCACCATTTTAAAGATTTCGTTTCAGATATTAAGTTACAAAGGCAGTAGGGTTAAAACTATTTATTTTTCCTGCTCCCTATTTTTGCCTACCAACTACACTAGGCCTCAAGGCTGAAACGTCCGTATGTTGAGTTTTTTTTTCCATAATCCTTTGAGAAGAGAAAAGAGACTTTTCACTCATTAAACAGTAGGAATCTCTCATCTACAGCTAAAGGATATGTCCTATTAAGAGAAAACAGAAGCCCATTTCTAATTCAGAGCAGTTCTGCTATGTATTCTCTAGGACCAATAAAAACTGCTGATTAACCAATGGACCAATGGATCTCCATGTGCTGTGCAGCTGTCACATCAGCTGTTTCCTTTGCCACATTTGGGGTGTAATTTGCTGGATATAAGTGCAGGACAGGGGAATTTCCTTATGACCATACAAATAATTCATCATTGGCTGCATTTCTTAAGATTCTTACGGTTGGAATGGGGAGAGAAATATCTCACATAGTTCATCCTAAATCTGACAGAGGAGCAGCTGATACATTCAGAGAGACTGAAAAAATACTTTAAAATAAGGATTTCTTTTTCCACATTATTTCAGGAAGATGCATTTCACATTTTTCAGCATCATGGTGCTACAAAAGAAATGTAGATGAGTTAATTTCATGTGATTTCCCCCACCAACATCCCAAATGTTTCCTCTGTTAATTTTAAAGCAAGCTCCAACTTCTGCCATAACAAAGAGCCCAAAACACTCAGGCTTGCATTCTTATACAGCACACTGCAGTTTTTATGCATATATGCTACGTGAACAAGAGGGTTAAAAGTTAAACAGTAGCCTGAGGGAAGCACACTTGCAAGCTGAACAGGTACAAAATAGGCTTTTGTTACTTCCAAACTATTACTGTATGTCTCTTGCAGAAGCCAACATTAACAGGAATCCTGTGTTGAAAAAAGGAAGGGAAGGGAAAGAGGAAAGGAAAGGAAAGGAAAGGAAAGGAAAGGAAAGGAAAGGAAAGGAAAGGAAAGGAAAGGAAATTGTTTTAAGGTTTCAGATATTATGAAATAGAGTTATTTTAATGGCCTTTGACCTTTAATCCAAAGTCATAAATTTGTCAGTGTCGGTAAATGACAGGACATCATTCTTAATGAGGGCATTCCTTCCCACTCTTCCCCCCTCCCACACTACACTTCCACACATGTGCCAATTGTGTAATTCTGGCAATTTAGTTCATACTAGTTTTGAGTTCTAGAATTATATACGAAAGAACAGTACAGATACGGCAGGTCTTTTTAAAAAATATGTAAATTAGAGACCCTTATAACTAAAGCATTGTTACCGTTTGGCTTGAAGCAATGAAGAAAGCTCAGAAAGCAGAGTTTATTCTCCATTTCACAAAATGATAAATAACACAAGTCATCATGTTTATGTATAATGAATTACAATCCGGCTACATTTACCTTAGTAACATTTTACTGGAGTAGTATTTTACTCCCAACTACCAATTATGTCATCATCCTGGCATTTACCTGGACATAATGATACACAGCAAACCCATTCTTGTAACATAATTCATGGCTTAAAGTGTTTGTAAAGCCAACCAGGATTCTACATACACATAATGATGTGGAGATTGCTATTAAATTTTACAGATTAAAGTTTAGTAAACCTTAAAAACCCTACCCTGGTTTGTATGGTATTTATTAATCCTGAAGGAGGAGATGTTCTGCTATTTAAATGTCAATAACACATAACCCCTATTAAAATATCCCTCCCTCCGAAAATGCTATTATATGCATCTCGTTATTGAAAACCACACGTTATAATGCTAGATATGTTGCTAAATGCCCAAAAGACACTACATTTATTGTTTGTATAGCATCATAGAAGAACATTAGATTCACTATCACCATTTTTTACCATTAAAACAGAGGAGAACGAAAGCAAACTCTATCTCACATCTATTTTATACTAGAAACATACATGCTGAAAAGATTTCAAAGCCTTGGGTGGAAATCTCCACTGCTACATCATCTCCCATTTATTCAATTTAATTTCAAGTTGAGGAAGGAAACATATAGTTCATTTTATAAGCTTGTAAGGTCGTCACATTTAAATTAAACTGACCTCTCTTTAAAGCCTATTAATAACAAGGACTATGCAGAGGGAAATTTAATATGAATGGTTAAAATGCATAGAATTCAGACTTTACTGCCCAACAGCTCAATTAAACAAATTGATTTTTTTAAGCAACAAAAGGGAATTGAATCAAACAGGAATAGTCTGGGATCCGAAATGTGGACATATATGAATGATGGTCCGAGGGTTCTTCAGCAGGCAGTTGCCTTCATTTGTTGCCTCAGCAGTTACAAGGGATTGGGCAGGCTGCAACACAAAAGGATAAAAATGTTCACCAGTGAAACACAGGGTTTGGCTCCCAATAAATCATCTGTCACTTCATCACAGCCCAGTAGATAATGAGCAATAAAGTTTTCACACTCAGAATGAGGAAGCAGACACAAGCAGCCCAGCAAAGCCTCTCTCTCTCTCTCTCTCTCTCTCTCTCTCTCTCTCTCTCTCTCTCTCTCTCTCTCTCTCTCTCTCTCTCTCTCTCTCTCTTCTTTTTTTTTTTTAAAGCCAGGACACATTGTATAATAAATTATCACTCTGTCTCAGGGAAAGCATGACCCCGACATCAGTAACATAAACAATTTAATGCCGTAAAGAAGCCTGATATAATTACTTTTACCTACACTTTTTAATCACTGAAATAATTCCCACAGCTTTACATTTATAGATATATTTTTTTTAAATGTGAAAATTGACAATCGCTGATTTGTCTGGAAATTACAGATGTATGACAGAGACTGATTCAAATTGAGATAAACTTCTGATGATTACAATACATTCATATAGTTTTTGTGGCCATAGTATAGAAGTAGTTGGACATCTTTCTTTTGGAATAAGAGTATAGAGTTGTAACATTTTACCTGTAGTGAAATCGAACAATAATACTGTCAGTTTTCCTCTTGGTTGTGTAATTAATTTATAGATAGTAAAAGGAATCTTTGATGTGAAATCAGTGTGTTGGCTGGGAGCATGCATATGACTGATGCACTGAATTTTTAGCAGGAAATGTTAAATAGAATGTGTGTTACAAAGAATATGGTTCCAAACACTGATATTTTACAGATCACATGGGAAATGAAGTTTATACTTAAATGATAAAAAATTAAGCAAAATGGATAAAATTGTCTACTTTGACAAAAATATTGAAAACCAGATGGAGAAATATTAGGAAATGAAAATGCTGAAGGAAGTTGGTTGTATGCAGTGTATAACAAAAAAAATGTTTATAGAAAGCAATTTAAATTGTTGTATTTATATTTCTATATTCAGAACAAGGGAGCAGGCCTAACCAATCTAAATATAGTCACTGGTTTTCATTCATTCATTCAACTGTAAATTCATGTTTTAGCTAACTGTCTTACATGAAAGCAAGAGTTATATGTCAGATGAAACTAAAGTATTTGCATAAAGAGGAAATGGGTTACTTAAAAGTATGTGCTGTCAAAGAGAAGTGGTAGAGTCAAAAGTAAACTGGTTTTTTAAAAACTTTTGTAGTTTTTTAAATTTTTTAAATTGTATATTTTAATTGTTCTTTTCTCTGTTGTACGCCGCCCTGAGTCCTACGGAATTGGGCGGCCTATAAGAACAATAAATTAAATTAAATTAAATTAAAAGTGAATAAGTGATGAACGAGCCTGGGTTCACTACAAAACTGAAAGAATTACATTACAAATCAACTGAATGGTTAGGTCATGTCAGAGTTCTGGGAGTTGAAGTCCACAAGTCTTAAAGTTGCCAAGGTTGGAGACCCCTGATGTAGAAGGTATGGAATTTAGACAAATGCATGAAAGAAGAATGAATGGGCTGAGAGGAAGTGGAAAACCAAAGAAGTTATAGTTGGATGGAATTGAGGAGATTGTCAAAAAGAGAAAGAGGTCAGAAAGGCAAAGGGCAATGCAGGGAGTCCTCGACTTAAGACCACAATTGATCCCCAAATGTATGTTGCTAAGTGAGACATTGGTTAAGTGAGTTTTGCCCCATTTTACAACTGTTCTTGCCACAGTTGTTAAGTGAATCACTGCAGTGGTTAAGTTAGTAACACAATTGTTAAGTGAATCTGACTTCCCCATTGACTTTGCTTGTCAGAAGGTCACAAACGGGGTTCACATGACCCCAGAACACTGCAAGCATCAGAACTATGACTCAGTTGCCAAGCATCTGAATTTTGATCATGTGACCATGGGGATGCTGCAATGGTGGTAAGGGTGGAAAATGGTCATAACTCACTTTTTTCAGTGCTGTTGTAATGGTAACCAAACGAAATGTTGTAAGTCAAGGACTACCTGTATATTCATTAGCATAAGGACATGGTTGAAGCAAATGGAAACAAAGTGTAGACTAAATTTCATTTTCTATTCTGTTAGCTCCTGCTTTTACTTTAGTTGGCTTACTTCTTATAGGGTCAGTAGTCTAAATGGGGTCCTTTTTATATTTGCTAATAGGCACTTCCCTATTTGAGTTATAAATTAATTTTGCTGAGAGCTAGTTTGGTATAGTGGTTAAAGTGCTGGACTATGAATGGAAAAGTTGAGTTTCAAGTCTACCAGCATGGAAGCTCATTGGGTGACTTTAAGCAGCCATGCTCTCTAAATCCAGCCTTCTGTACCCCAATAGATTTCTTATGGAGTAAAAGAGAGGAAGCGAGTCTACATGCCCTCAATTTCTTCAAGGAAGGACAGGACATACATTATACAAATTAACATCTGACTTTTTTCTGCACTTTGCCTGACATCCCCTACCCCAGTGCTTCTCAAATAGTGGGGCAGGTCCCCCTGGGGGGGGCATGGAGCAATGCCAGGGGGGGTGTATGACCCCGGGGAACGTGCTTTTTTTGCAGCAGGGAGTAGGGGTTTTTTTCACTGAACAATAGCACACAGCACAGAACAGGAGATATGGAGTGCAGATAACAAACCCTTAAGAGACATCATGGAAAAATATTTAACAGGGATGAAAAGAAAGGAGGAGAGAGACGGAGATAATGAGACAAACATAAGTCTCCCGAAAGCTAAGATGAGGAAATATGATGAAGCGTATGTAGCGCTTGGCTTCACTGTGACTACGGTGGGAGATGAGGAAAGACCGGTATGTTTACTGTGTCTAAAAATGTTGGCAGTGGACAGCATGAAGCCAAATAAATTAAGGTGTCACTTAAACACATTACACCCCAATCACGCTGATAAGCCGCTTGAGTTTTTTCAGTGAAAACGTGCCAAATATTGCAAACAATCATCCCGGCGGAGAGTTGGGGGGTGCAAAATGTTTACTTCTTCATGGGGGGGGGCATAACAGAAAATAATTGAGAAGCACTGCCCTACCTCAACAGCTTATGGAAATATATGCATCTACTGTATGTAGATAAAATCTTAACTGGTGCACCTTTCACAGATGAAGACTGCATTGGTCCAGGGTGCTGAAAACGTTGCTATAATCATTGGACTGAGCATGAACTGAAAATGTTCAGCAACAAAGCTTGTCTAAATTTGGGAATAAGGCTCCTAATGTGAAGATGAGTATAACAATTAGCTCTATGCTCAAAGTCCTGTCTTCCCTTTCATAATGTTTAGCAGTAAAGGATCACCACTCTCCCCCATTTCAAACGTGATCTGATGTTCAGCTCTGTAGGACCTTCCAATTTCAGAAGTATATTATATAATTTCTTCAGAAGTGAGCATATGGAAAGGAGTCTTTTTCTGCATCGTAAAAGCTATGGAATTCTTGGTGACCTTTCTCAATGGCTCTGAAAAAACAGACAAAATGTATTCCACCAATTTAATATTAATATATTAATATTGATTAATATTGATTGTAATCTTTTTTATTTATTTATTAAGTCATGACAGTTTAAAAAATAATAGGAAAATAAAACGAAAAGGAACAAAACACAAAGATGCATGTGTTGTCAGAAAAAAGTACATAACAAGTGCTTAAAAATACATGAAAAAATACAGACAATTTTTTTAAAGTGTAATATATCGGTACAACATAAACAGTTGGAGTGATATGTATAATTAGCCAATGCAAATACAATACGTTTGTGTGTGTGTGTGTGTGTGTGTGTGTGTGTGTGTGTGTGTGTGTGTGTGACTTACATAACTATTATGGTGTTTTTTTTAACCTACTGTATATTTTATATAAATGAATCCAATGTTTCATTATATTTATTCATATACCATGACTATAAATATTGGCTATAATCTTTCATTTTATATTGTATCTCATACTTTAATTCTTCTTGGACATTATAGAGTATTCAGCGCAAATAGAAAGGAGGAGTATAAAAAACAACAACGAATTAATAGTAGAAAGCACTAATTGCTCTTTAAATGGAAAATTGAGCTGGATCTAAATTTCTCCGGAAAATTGGGGTGTCTACTTCTTCTGAAGGACCTTTGATTATCATCTACACAGAAACAATTTCATTAACAGAATCCAGTTTCAATTTATAACAATGGTTTTCCGTAAACTGGAATTTTAATATATATCGAGAACCATATTTGTAATCCTGTTAGAAGCATTTCTGTGGTGCCTGGGTTCGAGAGCCAAGGGCCACGCAACAGGGTAAGCTCCCATAGTCTCTTAAATAGTTTTAAAAAAATAATAACAAAGAAAAGAATATGGACTTCTTAACAATTAACAGAGTATAGATGCATACAAAGGTATATACTGCATTCATATCCAACATTTGAGATATATTGCTTTTATCTGCGGTAATAGCGACACAGAATATACAAATAGGGTTTGTGTAGCAACCACAGTGGGGGAAAAATATTTGCAAAGAAGGCAGTCTGGCGATATTACTTGTTAAGGCAAGCTATTTGTAAGCAAATTTATATGAAAAGTATGCAATCCCTAATACTAAACTACTCTAGCCCCCAACTGAAGGGTGATTTTACAAACGTCCTGCAGCACTCAATCATTCCTTCATTTTAATGTCTTTATTTTATGATTTTGTTGATGAAATACTACTTACCCGGTGCTCAAAATTCCTTTTAGGCTTCAGGCAGTGGCTAGTTGACATGGCAAGCCATATTTTACAGCTATATATTTCAGCTTTCTCTGTCCAAGTTGGAGGACATAGTAGCCAAGATGGTTTTTCATAGTGGAAATATATTTTCATATTTATTTATTGATTTGACTAATGTATCTATTTTTCAATTCACATGCTTATGTTTCAATCCATTAGAGTGATTCATGGTGAAATAATATGTTATTGCGAGTACAAAGAGGAGATAAAGCCACTATATGCTAGCTCTAACACCAGAAGAAGAAGAATAAAAAAGAAATCACTGAGTGGATAAAGATTGGCCAAATAAACAGGAGTAATAATGATGTGATTTGTTTCATGATAATTTTAAATGGTTTTTTAAAAGTCTATAGCTCATAAAATACATTTATTTTTAAAAGCTATCTATAGATCTCTTTCAGTTACATTAAGTTCTCAGATTCCCATCAAAATTAAAGTGTTTTAATTATAGGGATTTCCAGACCAAGTAATAACGCAGAACGAAGCCTCTCACCTTATCTTGGAACACTGCCCAAAATGGTAGTGACCAAAAGTTGTAATTATAATAACCAGTAGCTATTTGGAATCTTGAATTAAATTATTTTTGGTCTGGTTCCAACTCTTAGTGGACAGATGCCCATATAAAAACGAACCGCCATCTGGTGAATTTCTATACAGAGTCAGAGTTCTAAAGATGGAGGCATCCTATAGATCCTTGGAAAACAACTGACAGAAGTGACAATAAGTTAAAAACGGATGTCTAAACTGGATAATGGCTGTGGTCAACCTTTTTCGTTTATGAAAATGTTTTTCCATGCCTTGTTTAGCACTTGTCTTGATATCTCTCTGCTTTTCTGAATCTATGGGCTCCATCCACTCAGAGAAAAAGCAAAGGGAATGTTTCTCTTGTTTTTAACGTTGCTGTACATGATTCATAATATAGCATTCAGCCATGCCTCAGGACATAAAACACCAAAAGTATAAAGAAGTTCTTATGGATAAAGAGTTCTAGACTAACTAAAAGTCAATGAATCAGCAGGAACAGTAGATCAAACAAGCCCAATACCACATTAATTCCACTAACATGATGAGGCAGCCCTCTATATGGATAAAGCTAAGCGAGGAAGGCATGCATTGAGGCCCTGCCTTCAATGACCTAATAAAACTATTGTGATCATGTTTAATGAATGCATTTATCCAGAGGTGGGTTCCTACCAGTTCTAACCGGTTCTTTAGAACCATTAGTAAACCGGTGGTGACATCACGGAGTCGACTCTGTCGGCGCCGGTCTGTGGGTGCCGCCATCTTGGATTTAGCTTCTGTGCATGTGCAGGAGCTATTTTTTTATTATTTTCCGAGAAGGGACATGTGCGCGCAAAATGTGCACTTTCATCGCTATGCGAACCGGTGGGGAAGGTAAGTAGAACCCACCCCTGCACTTAACCTCTTTCAGATCTTTGGAATGGGGAGTGGCATGCATGAATATCTTGTATGACATTTCTTTTAATTCTGCAGATGTACACCAAAATGGGTTAGTGTTGGGAATTAGATCAGGATCAACAGACAACAGACAAGAGCAGAAGTGCAACAACAAATGAGGACCTCTAGAACTACAATTGTGTAGTACCTAAAATTCCAGTCTGAAATGAGACTTGTTGTGGGATCAATTTGGGAGATTTTAAGTGACAGATTGGTAATTTAAGCCTAGCAGAAGGTTAAACCCCATGTATCACCCTTTAGCTTCCGGAAATCTTACCCTGGATTTGTACTTTTACTGTGTGTATGGTGTTCAATAAACACATCATACAGAGTTCATATAGCCCTTCAGCTCCAGATATGTGGCACGGGAGCGAGGCAAAAAGTTAAACTATAAATGGCCATTAGAGGGATGGACAGATCTTAGAGCACAAATCAAAAGTAGTAAGGAGTTGTAATCCAAGTAGCAATTTAAAAAAGAATACAAAAGGCAAGTTGGTGTTTTTGTATTCCAGACAGTTACCCAGATGGGGACTGATGAATTGCAAAACTCAGTATAGCACTGATTCTAAGAATTTTCATCAGGATTTTTGTAAAAGTAGTACCCAGCCTTCAAAAATGTTCCTTTTCAATGATAATCCTAATTTTGAAGGTGTTTTTTAGAGGACTTTTAGCTGAGCTCTGAAATTGACCGAAAACAATTAACGGAATTTAGCAAATTTCCATGAGGTTTGTTTTTTCCCCTTAGAAGTGAAATAAGAAGGAAAAACAATAACGGATAAGTCTGGTAAATTATAAACATTATGTTGCTGAAAACAGTCTAACTTCAGGCAAAATGACAGCTTCCAAACAGGTAAATTTATTGCATTCACCATAAATAGTTTCCAAGAGGTAGGAAATCAGAGCACATCTGTGCTCTGTGCTGGTCAGGTTGCCACCAGGAGAACACTAGGTCCTGTAACCATCATACTTCAACATGTAGATAAATTAGAGGGGAGTCAGAGAAGGGCAAACATGATAAAAGGCTTAGCAAAAGAATGTTGTACCAAAAAGATTGCAGTCGTGAGTCTGTTTAGCCTAGAGAAAAGAAGATTAAGGGGGGACTTGATAACAATCTTCAAATATTTAAAAGGCTGCCACTGAGAAGATGGAGAGGAGGTATTCTTTGCTGTCACTTGCAACAGAGCAAGTGTCAACATAGGAATATTTTATCCCTTGGCAGGTCCCTAATGCAGTTCTGTCCAAGAGACAATAGCATCTAGCAGATTCTCTTCCATTTGTTCTATTAAGGGCTGCATTTCTACTACTCATAATTTATATTAATTAATAGGATCCGATCCTAAGTTGAAGGTTTGCTGAAAGCAAAGAAAAGGAAAATCAATTCAGGTAGTCCAGCTGGTTCTGTTCAACTGGTACAAAATAGAAAACAACAAGCGAGCCAAAGAGAAAAAACATGAATATCTCTCCTTTTAAAAAGCCATTAAAATGCAATGAAGATTTCTTGCAATGGTGAAACCAGGGTAGAAACTTCGAGTTTGAAATAGGGGTCCCCAAGTTCAGACTTCAGCAACTAAGTCAACTTAGTGAACCAACACCCCCTCTACCTCCACCCCCTAAAGATGATGAGAACTTTAAAAAGGCCTATTGGGAATTCTTGGTCTGACATAACGTAATGGCATCTGGGAAAGAGCTACCATGGTTTGTGCTGCCATGAGTTGGGGCTAATTCTGTCCCAGCTAGTGTTGGAACAGCTAGTGTTGGGACATAGTGTTAGTAGTACTATGGCATTTTGCAATTTGATCATCTGTGTATCCACTTGCTGCTAGGGTTGCAACAATGCTGTTACCAGATGTTCCATGGCTAGTGGAGTTCCTTGAGGAATTTCCTTAAATTCCTCTCCTTGGAAGAGAGTATGAGACTTCCAAGAATGATGTCAGCCTTCCCAGATAGATCAGAAAGGAAACACAACCAGATAAACCAATTCTACTTTATTGTGAAGCTTGATTAACAGAATCCTGCAAGTCTATAAGTACAATTGCCCAGCTGTTTCCTTTATAGCCCGAGAAATAAGGGAAGGTCCCTCTGCTGAGCCTCTTGACCCAACCACTATCCAGCTGCAGGCTATTCTGTTTCTTATCTGGCCGTTCTCTAGGCAGCATCTCCTTGCCCCATCTCCCAAAGTCATTCTCACATACCAAGTCATCACATTATCGTTATTACTATTGTTGAAAAATGCATTCCATTTCCAAATGTTAACTGTATGATTTTTAAAGAGTATCATTTCTTTCTGCTACAAAACTGTCCCGATACCTAAATTGTCAGCTCAAAATCACCAAGTTCAGGTCTTTGGGAGGTACACTGTCATTGTCAATTAAATTTACTCCTTCAACTCAAGTTAGCCGTGACTTTACTGCACTTGCCATGCCATGCCTGACCAAACTCATTGTCCTGGGTCAGGAATCCTGATCACCTGGAATGCTGCTGCATCATACAACTGAACCTGGTTAATTTTGCAGGAACCAACCAGGGGAAAATGGCAAGGAGAGGCCCAAAAGTGACCAGTTTAAGAGAGAGGGGAGGGAGGAGGAGACTCCCATAGGAACTTGATTTATTGCAAAATGCCCAAGGCATTTCAGAGGATTCCCTGCTTCTTTCGGGGACAATTTTTGTAGCTTTTTTAAAAGGAAGAAGAAGAAAACTTTATTTATTTTATTTTATTTTTATTTATTTATTTTATCAACATGTGTACAAGATAACAGGTATGATATAAACATAAACAAAAGCAAAATATGTATAGGTAAATTTAGACAATAGGACAGAAGGGCAGGGACAATAGGCATGATGGCGCGCTTATGCTCGCCCCTTACAGACCCCTTAGGAATGGGGTGAGGTTGACTGTAGACAGTCTAAGGTTAAAGTTTTGGGGGTTTGGGGAAGAAACCAGAGTCAGGTAGTGCATTCCAGGCATTGATTACTCTGTTGCTGAAGTTGTATTTTCTGCAGTCGAGTTTCGAGCGGTTTACATTGAGTTTGAATCTATTGTGTGCTTGTGTATTGTTGCGGTTGAAGCTGAAGTATTCATTGACAGGTAGGACATTGTGGCAGATGATTTTATGAACTACATTTAGATCAGATCAAAGGCGACGTAGCTCTAATTTGTCTAAGCCTAAAATTTCAAGTCTGGTGGAATAAGGAATTCTGTTGCGAGCAGAGCAAATCAATGCAAGCTTGCTCTATCTCAGAAAAGCACCAACCATTAGCCATGAAGAAATAGGAAATCCTTTGAAATACATTGGGCATCCCGTACCCAATAAATAATTACATCCATGACATTTTTTTCTCCTATAATTTCACATGAGGACTTCCCTGTTGACACGGAATGATCAAAAGTAGGGTAACAACATGCTCTCCTTATTTCTACACCACAAGAACATTTTAACAACCTTAATTTTTATGTCTTCTTTGCTTTGTAGTCTAGTAGCCACATAAGCTTATGTAAACCAAATTCTTCTTAGCCCCATTATCCTCATTTATGAAAGTACTAGGCAACTTGTATAAATGAAAATACTTTTCCTTCTTTCTTTCTTTCTTTCTTTCTTCCTTCCTTCCTTCCTTCCTTCCTTCCTTCCTTCCTTCCTTCCTTCCTTCCTTCCTTCCTTCCTTTCTTTCTTTCTTTCTTTCTTTCTTTCTTTCTTTCTTTCTTTCTTTCTTTCTTTCTTTCTTTCTTTCTTTCTTTCTGGCTTCCCTTTCCCTCCCCTTCATCATCTACACCATGTACTTATTTTGGCCTGTTATAATAAAGGCTTAGCACCAAATAAGGACTTAAGTAGTCACAATATTTTACACTGATGATCAGAGCAGTCATTATTATAACTGAGCAGTGAAATAAACACCCCTCCTAATTACAGGAATTGCATGAGGCTCACCAGGCAGTGACAGGCATCAACCTTAACAATAAAGTTTGGTTTAGAGCATAATGTTGGGGGAGGGGAAAGGAAGAGATGAATAATAGCACAATGGTACTGTGTATATTTTAATTAGCTAAAGGTAACCAAATGAGATTTGCCACTATTATATTGAGGTCAGTTCTCCACATGGCTTCAAGCATAACACATTAAGGCAGGCAAGGTGATGCCAAACCGGGAGTTTAAAAGTAATCAACATAATTAAACATAAAGTAAGAGCATGTGTTAAAAGCTACACCCATTTTACTGATCACCCTATTTGCATTAGACTTGTACTGTAAATATTAGCACCAAAGAAGTGCTAATTAAATTGTTCCCTTACAAACAGAAAAAAAAGTCTAATCTAATTTGATGCTTTTGAGTAGCTACACCACATCTGAGTCTGTGGAAGTCATTCCAAAGAAATATTCCATTTGTGCTGCATTGTCTAATTGGTTTGAATGCACTCACACACTGGTGATAATATTTGATGGTTAAGATAGCCATTGATCAAAAAAGGCAGGGGAAATCAGCAACAGAAAAGAGTGATGCAGAAAGCGATATTTTTTTTCCCCAAGCTCATGCACAAAATAATAGTTCTACTTCTCAAGATCTAAAGCATTTTAAAAGCTTTTGGTAGCAAGAACATGGGTTCCAATATCTCTTGAATAGGAAATGGTCTTCCAATATAAATAGGATATCCTTAATGTGTACAGACGTTCCTGAATCAATACTGAATCTCATCTTCCAATCATCTTCTGGGTTCATCCTAATTTAAATCTGCAGGGCATAAACTAATGACAGTAGAAGGCATCTTTCTCCTTTGCATGTGCAAAGAGTTTCCATTGTTTGCAATCATCAAATTCTGTGAGAATCTGTGGTTTCCATTCGTCATATGCACCTGTGATCAGACAGGATTACAAGTATTATAGGAACCTTGCTCCATTAATTATTCTAACTTTTTTAAAATTTTGCCCAGATACCATTTTGAATACAAATATCCAAAACACAAATACAGATATGTTTGTGGTGCGTACATGCGTATATGTATGTGCATATGTATGTGGAGTGTATGGGGTGCTCAGGGAGGGGTAGCACCTCCGGTGTAGGGGCATGTCGTGTCCTTTTATGGTAGTTCATTCTAGGGCAGCTGTTAGGGCAGCTCGTTCACCTTTGGTCCCCACTGTCACTCAGCTCTCACCTGTGGCTCCTAGCAGCTGTAGCATGCACAGCGGCCACACCCCAGGCAACAGCTTCGACAGGCTGGCCAAACCAGGTTGAGAGTAGCCGTTGGGTCATTGATCTTCGGTGAGATAGGGACTTGTCTATCCTGAGCATGTGAAGTCAGATTCCGGCGGACTGAGCGGATGAAATCTACTAGGATAGGACAACGGTCATGAAGGCAGTCTCTGCAAGCGATGTGGTATGCTAAGAGCATGGCAAGACACAAAAGACACCCTGGTCAACCACTGCACCCAGCCCATCTCCAACTGTCTCAACTCTTGTCCTGCTATTGGAGCAAGATGGAATCTGGGAAGAGAGAGTGAGGCTGACTATGCACACCTCTCCCTCACTTTAATCCAATTCATGCGCAAATCTTGACATCCCCCCCGATTCTCATAGATGTCAAGATCCTCTTCGAACACGATATTTATTTATTTATTTATTTATTTAGCGTATGGCTATAGACAAACCATAGACGAACATCATCACATGTGTATGTGCATGCGCACTGTTTTGAAGCTTCCTTTCTTTTTGCTTCTTTCTTGTATCTTCTTTACTGCATCTTTCTTTCTATTTCCTCCAATTCTGCCAAAGAACACCCATACACGGTCACGCCTTCCCATAATTCACAGAACTGTATCTTAATAACAGTTAGTATCTTGTAATCTGGATAAGAAGCAGCTAACTTGGGATGCCACGATCAATGTGGTGAGAGGGCTGATCACTTGGGATTGCTTGTAGGGACAGGCTGTTGTGAAAAGCAGAACTACTGAATAATGAGCCCTGCAACTCGTCAGATTTTCAGTCCCTTCCCATCCAATCCGGGCAAGGGCTGGCATTGAAAAGACCCCCAAATGAGCCAGAAGTCTTCCACTCCATCATGAAGAGCTGCTCTCTGGAGTATGCACCAGTGGGGAAATGCTTAAAACACTTACCATATGTGGTTAAGAAAGGCCTAATTTGTCCATTTGGAAATTTTGCCTTGCTTGTGAAAAGGATAGTTAATTTAAAGTAATTTGTTTTGCAGGTGAGGCTTTATTCAGAGTGGTTAATACATCACCCTTGGTTGCCTGAACAATTAGAAATTGTCACCAAAGAAAAATGTTGCCGTTCATGTAAATAACTATTTACCTAAAGGAAATGTGAATCCACAAGAGTCAGCATACTTTAATGAGGCATGACAACAGGAAAAAAAAAACAGCAGTATGCTGCATCTGTTAAAGCTGACATCACTTATGGTAGAAATTGGCCAAAACAACTATTATTTGTTTTGTGTGTATGTGGGGTGGTTTTTCTTTTCGTTGTCAGAAATAATGCAGCTTGAAATTTTCAACGGGCAGCATGAATCCAGGCCATTTGTTATTTCTAATGGTCTAATTGTTCTCTTGGCAGAAATAAAAAATTGGGCCACTTATGTCATTTACCTAAATTTCTAATTAATGCAATGCCAGTAGAGAAACTGGAACATGGGAAGAGGAACTAAAAGGTCAGATGACAAATGTCGGTGCTAGCCTATATGCAGTTTGTCTTGACTTTATGTTGTCTCTTTTCCCCCATGCTTTAACAGCAACTACAGAGTTTATTTCATAGATGAGGCAAGACCTGGTTGAGATATGGATTCAAGATCTGACTTAGTAGGCAGCACGAGGGAAGGCTGTCTTTTCCCAATTAAAATTATTTCAAAAGCAATAAGCTACATCATTGCTTCTTTCATAAATGAATGTTGAAATAGGACAAGAAGAGACCTGACAAATCACACCAATAATCTACCTGACACAGTATCCTTGTTTTCAGTATCACTAGGCTGATGGCGCAATAGTTTTTTCTACTGTTACTGTGCAGCATCTGGTATTTAAAGGCATGTTAACTTTGGTCATTCCCAGTAGCGGTTCATTCCATTATTTTGTTCTATTATTTCAATATTCCAGATTGGTCATCACTAGGCAGTTTTCATGTTGAATGTCATAATTCCATATAAGTTGTGTAATAGCGAGATGGGTGACATATAAATTTAATAAATAAATAAATAAGAAACAAATTTGAAATCTATTTGTGAGAAAGAGGGGAAGTTTCTAAATATGATAGATAGATAGATGATACATTATAGATGATGATGATGATGATGATGATGATGATGATGATGATGATGATGATGATAGATAGATAGATAGATAGATAGATAAATAGATAGATAGATAGATAGATAGATAGATAGATAGATAGATAGATAGATAGATAGATAGATAGATAGATAGATAGATAGATAGATAGATAGATAGAAGATAGATGATAGATGATAGATAGATAGATAGATAGATAGATAGATAGATAGATAGATAGATAGATAGATAGATAGATAGATAGATAGATAGATAGATAGATAGATAGATAGATAGATAGATAGATAGATAGATAGATAGATAGATAGATATAGGCTGCAGAACTATCTATGTTTCTTTTTCCCCCTAAGGGTAAGATAGTCATGTGATGAGTTAAGAGAATATATAGGAAACAGAATAAACACATATTAAGTAATTAAATAAAAATAATAACTTTTAGATTCAATAACTAACAATGGTCTGCTGAAAAAGATAGCCTTTTCTGGAGCTTCCTTCCATCTCCTCTAAATCATGGTAGAGCACACCAACTTATCTGATGAGTAACAGAATTAATTCAGTCCCCTTTTCCAGTTGAACACACCTATTTTAGAGCCAAGGAGAAGAAGAGTCAGAAATATTTGATTGTGATTTAAAATAGTAATAGCAATAGCACTTAGAGTTATATACTGCTTCATAGTACTTTACAGCCCTATGTGTCAGCATATTGCCACTAACAATCTCGGTTATTTTACTGACCTTGGAAGGATAAACAACTGAATCAACCATGAGGATTGCACTGCTGGCATTTGGCAGAGTTAGAATTAGCCTACAATACTACATTCTAACCACTGTGCCGCCACCACTTATTTGTAAAAGATACAAATAAAGAAAACATATTAATTTAAATGTTAGGAATGTATCATCAGGAGAACAACTGTACTTGATTCTTTGGAAGCTGGTCAGAAATATATACCCAGCTGCTGTGGCCTAGAGGTGGAGCTCTTGCCTCACAATCAGGAGGTTGTGAGTTTGATCCTAGGTAGAGGCAGATGTAAGGGTCTCCTGCTTGGGCAGGGGGTTGGACTAGATGACCTGCTGCAAGGTCCCTTCCAACTCTGTTGATCTGATCTGAAATAATCCAGAGTCAATAATACTTCAATAGATTCTTAGAGGACATCATCTAATGATGTCTTCATTGACAATCAAGCTATCTGTTCCAGAACAAAGAGTAGAAGCAAATTCAAGAAAATGTTTTTTTTTAAATAATAGCAGAATATTTATCTCTTATTTGTATTGCTGCTCTGTGACCATAATAAACAATAAAATCACTATTGCTTTATACCTCTTGAGTACTGGGCTCCTGTTTTTTTTCCCACAAAAGTGGGGGGGGGAGTGACAATAATGTGTTTAGTTTACTGGGCATGTGGAAAAGCCTGCCATCAGTGGTAATAGTACCTTGGATTCCTCCTGCCATGCCAGGAATTTTTTAAAAGTGGATAAAAGAAAGAGTTAGGCGTTGCTTTCTTCACAACTCCTTCTCAATTCAAGGAATTCTTGAACCCTAGCCCTTCAAAGTTTTATGTTGGGTTGTGCTGGGTAATCAGAGGGTAAACCAAATGTATTAACAGAACCCAAAGCTTCTGGAAGAAGAGACAGCATTAGAAGATATGATTAAAAGGTCCATCTAGATACAATCCACAAATTTCAATATTTATAAGTTGTTTGCTACAGAACTCATAAATGGATTTTAAAAGAATTTTATGTAGCTTAATAAATATGATTCAAAAGTTGTTTCCATATTTTCCATATTGACATTCCCATTATGCATACAAAATATTATTACACTACAACATATAGCAACGTATAACAGGCTCCGAAAGCTTCTAAAGCTTCTGGAATTATTTTAAACATATGATCTAATAACCGCCTTTCTGGTGGAGAGGTTATTGAAGAAACTGTTGGTGACCTATACTATAAAGATACTTGTGAGTGAATCTTTGACTTCATTGAGGAAGTTAATCTGAATTACTGTAATGCCATTAGAATACAGGTATCCAGTGATGCATGAAAACTGAAATTTCAAGGGGATTTTTAAAAGGCTTAGTTATTTGGAACTGAAGTCTGCCCTAGTCACCAATGGGATAATAAAGCAACTCTGTTGGGAGTGGAAGGTTGTAGGCAGATACTGATAATAGAAAAGTAAAAGCGAAGAGCGGCTGACTAAATTCATGCTGAGAACCCATAAAATCCAGAAAGAATAAGAGTTGCAGACTTGTGACTTTGAGGGAAAAGATTAAGAAAAGCTGGTTATGTCTAGCCTTCAGAAAAGGGGACTATGATAACACTATTTTATTACTTGGAGGTGCATCATAGGACAAAGCCTGCATTTTGTTAGTCCAGACAGCAGGACAAAGAACAACAATCTTAAATAATAGGAAGGCAGAAGCCAGTTGAATATTAGGGGGGGGGAGGATGATTTCCACTTGAGGGCTTTCATTGGGATGTTGTTATTCATGTCTTTTCATTCAAAGAGAGAATTCCATGAAATACAGTATCTTCAAGTGCAGGATCGAGGAACGGAGACAATATATTATATAATCCACTGGGCTTGTACTTGGCCTTGCTAGATTACCACAATACATTTTCACTGGTGCAAATGAGGTGAAGAGAATGGAGAGTTTATCTGGCATAAATTAGGGAAGAAACAGCAGCATTTTTTCTGGAAATTGGAGGCAGCCCCAAACCAATACCACAAGGTCGATGTCTATTATACAACTGCACAAATCAACAAACAAATAGGTAAATCTCTCTCAGGCCCACCCCAGAATGCCATGCCAAATTTGTTTCATATTGATTTCTAAGGTGACTTCTTTGCCAGCACTGTTATTTTATACAGATACAGTTTGAGAAGAGCCTTGAAAGACCCCAGACCCCTGTATCTAGCACTCCAATGCTGGAAAGGAACAGAAGGTGAGCTGTATCGTACTGTGGTGGGACTGCATCTCCCTACCAGGGAACAGTTTGTAGCAAACAGCCTGCGATATGAAAATGTATTTAATGCAATTAATAATTTAAGAAGTGAGAGCATGTGCTCTTGGAGAGTTAAATGCTTGTCAGAGTGATAGATGTACGCTTCAGCACCAATACATTTCCTATGAAGAGCAGAGGGATTTTGCAAACTTGTGTTGACCTTGGGTTGCAGGATATAGGAGGCAGCTTGCAACGGCAGGCCTGCTTAGGGTAGGAGAGTGTGTCAGTTCACAATTTACAGCCCTTTTCCCAATTAAAGGACTGTAAAAACATTAAAATTAATGCCGTCTTAACTCCAGAGCAGGCTCTACTTTCTTAATTAGTGCATAATTATTCAGTTTTTGATATCCTGGAAAATTATCACATGGAAATTATTTTAGGCACTGTAGCAATAGCAAAAATTGCTCTCCGTCCCCTCCCCCCCTACTCTATTAACATGTGGAAGTAATTAACACTTTATTACAGGGAAAATACTATTACTGCTAATGTTTAATGATTTTTTTGCCATTGCATCATAAGCAGGAAATTTAGAACACTGTAGAGCATTCATCAGACGATCATGCTAGAAATGTATTGCAAAGGTTATGGAACAGCACCGAACGATACATATGAACAGGATTTAAGATGAAGTCCCCGCATGCAATCAGTTCTCATGACATCTGTGTGCAGGAAATATGATTTGAGTGGAGTTAATTGCCTCCACAAAGTACGCTTCACTGTAATGTTGGTAAATCAGGGAATGAGCAGCAAAGATAGGGATTCAATTCTGGTTCCAATCCAAAAATCTATGGTATCATTTTCTCATGATTATTCATTGTGCAAGAATTACAAATCAAAACAAAAACACTCCCCCCCCCAAAAAAACCCAAAGAGGTTTTAAATATACAAATACGCCTAATATGAAGCGGCGGTAATTTTCATGTGGGCTACAGATTTCTACTTTTTGTGACTCATAGCAAATATCTAAGAGTAGGCATCCTATAAATGTCTGAAAAAATTATGCACCGGCTTCAGATGATTCACACCAACAGCAATTAAGATGCTGAGTCTACATAAGTGTCGAAAAGGTCAGTGCTCAGGAAACAGCATTTCATGTAAACTAGTGTGACAGAGCCAAAGGTATTGAAGACAAAGGGGGTGAGAGAGAGAGAGAGAGGCAGGGTTCTTTCTCATGTAACTCCTCTGTTTGGTTGTGATGAAGCTGTAGCAGTTAAAACTAGAATATCATTGTTTACAAAATATGTCCCAACTATCAAAATGTAAATAAGGGGGGGGGAGTACAGTTAAGGCCAAAGCTATTTGGTTTGAAATGTCTTTATGGAAATGTTTGTGGTAACAGCACAAAGCAATGAGCTACAGAGCTCTGTGTTAAATAAATCTAGAAGGAAATAGAAAACAAGAATGACCCAACACAACCTCTGTATACATCTGCATCGAATTTCATTCTGCATATGATCTAATCAAGATATTGTCGGGGTCACTTGTATAGATGATAAACATGAACGGGGTGTGCTAATATGTTAATGTCAATCTATATGGATTTGTTAAAACAGTTGGAGGGGGAAATCTCACCCCCTTCATTTATTTTGTATTATTATTTTCAAACTGAACGTGTTCACATTGTACATTTATTTGTGAATTCACTTACATATATATGCAGGTAGAATTTGTCCCGCAACATAATATATACAATGCATCGCATCGTGGCAATTTATTTCTCCTGCTATTGAAAGCATTTCGTTGAATATGAGCCTATTATCCAATCTTACGTTATCTTGCTACTGTTGCCAGAGGAGTTTATCAGGATATCCGTATAAATACAGTATAATATGGAATGATCAGGCTCATTTACCATATAGTTCTATTAATGAGAAAATAATCATTTTGTAGTTATAGATTAAATCAATAATCACCTAATTGAAGCAGAGAATAGAATAACAATATGTTTAACGCTGATTGTGCCATAGTTCTAGGGTCTCTTGTAATTATTTTCTTCTATAATAATAATCTGGAAATTGCTCCTAAGATATATGTCACAACAGTCATACATTTGTTTTGAAACAATATAAGCGTGAGATTATTTGGTAATCCAACCACTGTAAATGGGACATCTTGATATTTACAAGACAACAAAAATCCTTATCTCTGTCTCTTCTTTCCATCAAATAAAGTTCACAATGTTCTGAATCAGTGTTTGGACCACATAATAGACTGGAGAAAGACCATTTATAATAATAATAATAATAATAACAGAGTTGGAAGGGACCTTGGAGGTCTTCTAGTCCAACCCCCTGCTTAGGCAGGAAACTCTACACTACTTCAGACAAATGGTTATCCAACATCTTCTTAAAAACGTCCAGTGTTGAAGCATTCACAACTTCTGGAGGCAAGCTGTTCCACTGATTAATTGTTCTAACTGTCAGGAAATTTCTCCTTAGTTCTAAGTTGCTTCTCTCCTTGTTTAGTTTCCACCCATTGCTTCTTGTTCTACCCTCAGGTGCTTTGAAGAATAGTTTGACTCCCTCTTCTTTGTGGCAACCCCTGAGATATTGGAACACTGCTATCATATCTCCCCTAGTCCTTCTTTTCATTAAGCTAGACATACCCAGTTGCTGCAACTGTTCTTCATATGTTTTAGTCTCCAGTCCCCTAATCATCTTTGTTGCTCTTCTCTGCACTCTTTCCAGAGTCTCAACATCCTTTCTACATCGTGGCGACCAAAACTGAATGCAGTATTCCAAGTGTGGCCTTACCAAGGCATTGTAAAGTGGTATTATTACTTCACGTGATCTTGATTCTATCCCTCTGTTAATGCAGCCTAGAACTGTGTTGGCTTTTTTGGCAGCTGCTGCACACTGCTGGCTCATATTTAAACGATTGTCCACTAGGACTCCAAGATCCCTCTCACAGTTGTCTCAAATTATTTGTAAAGAAGATGGAAATCTTATTTCTGGACTATTTGTATGTTCAAGATCTGAGGATGGGAGGTATACATTATTCCCAAACAAGTTGGTTAACTTTATTTAAATTACATTCATCACTAGAAACATAGCTTAGATAGCTTTGCCAACTCAGTTTACTGTAGTAACTGTGATTCTGTTTGACTTGCAGCATTGATTTGTTATTTGATACTCTTCGGATTGCATTACTATAATGCATTATATAACCCTTCATTTGAAAGCAATCTAGAGATTCCAGTAAATCAAAATCACAGAATTAACTTTATTTTATTTGGCTAATAAAATAACATTACACTAATAAAGTGTAATATTCACTGCCCTCATTGAGTCTTCAAGAACAGTTGAAAAGAAAGAAAGGGCTTCAGGCTTTCTTACATAAAGGTTCATTTCTCACATAATTAACTATCTAGAAGCTGAGATCATCATCTGAGGGCCGTCTTTCAATGGCCCTGCCAAACAAAATGAATGGGATAATTATAAACATCTGGAATAATATCACTTTTGCAATTTCTAAATGTAATTATTTTAAACCCCCCCACCCACCCCATGCTTGATGCAACCATAAATCCTGGTAAAGAGTCAGATTCCAAAGCTTTGGTATATAATTCAACATCTCAGTAACATCTTTAACATTTAAAGATTTTCCCATAAATCTACTAATATTAAAATACCATTCCAAAAAGATACCAGATGATCACATAACCATACAGTATTATATGGGTCAATGAACCCTCAAATGTTTTACACCTTCAAAAAAGAAAATCTGTTGTTCATGCATTCAAGTACTTTCTGTTGGGAGTCAAACACACACAATTCACATTTTTATGAATCAAATTTAATTTCAAATCTATTCACATAATTTTAAAATTTTAAGGGCATTAAGCCTTTGATGGGATATTATTGAACATTCCAGTTATTTATTCCATGTTTTGAATATTTCAGAAAAGTCCACTTTTAAAATATTACTGAGCTTTCTATAGAAATATGTTATGGGATTTACTCTTGTCATGGATTCCATCAGAACATAAAACCAACTCTATCTGTTGGCCCTGATGGATTATGTACCTACTTCTTTAAAAAGCTCTCAACTACCATAGCAGAACCTCTTAGCATAATTTATGAAATATCTTTCAGAACCAGCTCCTTGCCTAACTTATGGCCACTAGCCACGGTCATCCCTATCTTCAAAAAGGGTGACCCCAGCCTAGTTGAAAATTACAGACCAATCTCATTATGTTGTGTCACATGCAAAGTCATGGAATCAATTATAAACCAATTCATTACCGTCTACTTAGAGAAAAACTACCTACTCTCTAACAAGCAGTTTGGCTTCAGAAAAAAATTGTCCTGCAATCTGCAACTCTTACACTGCAAAAACATATGGACTTCACAGCTCGACCAGGTAAAGCAATAGATGCAATTTACATAGACTTCTGTAAAGCCTTTGATTCAGTAGTACATGACAAACTACTTCTAAAACTAAAATCTTATGGCATTTCCAGATTCCTGCATAAATTGATAACTGCGTTCATATCAAAAAGCAACAAGTAGTCAAAATAAGGAACACCCTATCAAACCCTACACCTGTTAACAGTGGTGTCCCCCAAGGAAGTGTTTTAGGACCCACACTCTTTATACTTTACATAAACGACCTTTGTGATCATATTATAAGCAATTGCATTCTCCTCGCTGATGATGTAAAACTATTCAACACCACCGACAATGCTGCTACCCTACAAAAAGACCTTGACTATCTGTCAGAATGGTCAAACAATTGGCAACTCCAAATCTCAACCAACAAATGCTCTGTCTTACACATTGACAAAAAAGATCAGAACACAAAATTTAATCTGGGCGGATACGACCTCGTAGATGACCTTCACTCTGTCAAGGACCTTGGAGTACTCACCTCAAATGATCTAAGTGCCAGAGCTCACTGTAACAGCATTGCCAAAAATGAATTAAAAGTTGTTAACCTAATCTTGCATAGCTTCTTCTCCGGTAATATTGAACTACAAACTAGGACATACAAAACTTTTGCTAGACCAATTCTTGAATACAGCTTATCTGTCTGGAACCGCACTGCATATCGAACATTAATACAATTGAATGAGTCCAGAGATATTTCACGAGAAGAGTCCTCCACTCCTCTGCTCGCAACAGAATACCTTATGCCACCAGACTTGAAATTTTGGGCTTAGACAACTTAGAACTTCGCTGTCTTCGATCCGACCTAAGCATAGTATATAAAATTATCTCCTATAATGTCCTACAAGTCAATGAATACTTCAGCTTCAACCACAACAATACACAAGCACACAATAGTTACAAATTTATGGTAAACCGCTCCAAACTCGATTGAAGAAAATACGACTTCAGCAACAGAGTGGTCAATGCCTGGAATACACTACCTGACTCTGTGGTTTCTTCCCCAAACCCCCACAACTTTAATCTTAGACTGTCTACTGTCGATCTCACCCCATTCCTAAGAGATCTTTAAGGGGCATGCATAAGCGCACCAGCATGCCTACCATCCTTGTCCTAATGTTCCCTTTTATTCGTATCCATTTCATGTATTCATAATTATGTTTTTTATATCTGTTATCTAAAACATGCCTGACAAAATAAATAAATAAAATAAATAAAAAATAAAAACATCTCAGGAGTCTTTGAAGGGGCCTAAGTGTTTGACCATATTGATTGACCAAAACATGCTTAAATTGAAGATGCTGCTATTGTTGTGACTTGAGAAGACCAAATTCAAGTTAAAATTGATCAAAATCTTTAAATAGTAATTACATCATAATTGCTATTCAAACATTCCCTGGTAAAACGTTTTTCCACTTCTTTACAGACTAGAATTTTTTTAAAAAGTTAAATGTTCATAAGTTTCATTATTGAAACCCAATCTATACCTCAACATGACCCAAAAATTGCCTACACTTCTGAAAATAGTTTTTTAATGTTGTTCCAAAAACTTACCAAGACTACAAGGCAAATATATAATAGCTTTCAGACTTAGCCCATAAAATCCACCATATTTTCATTTCACATACTGATGACTGATAATATACAAGCCAAATGATATTTTTGCAAAACAGACAGATTAAAACCACCTTCCTCAAATGGTAATTGCTATTTGCTAAATAAAACTTTAGTGGTTCACTATCACAAATGCATTTCCTAATCAATCTGAAGGGAATATTTATTTGATATTAACACAGGAATTCCTCTATGGACATAAATCAAGCGAGAGACAATATTCATTTTAATAATTAATTTTTTACCCCACAAACTTAAGGGAATTTTAACCCATCTGTTTACATCCATTTCAACCTTTTATAAAAGTTTCAACATATTTATTTTCTGATATCTAAAAATATTTTTACAAAGGGTATGTAAATCCCAAATATTTAATATAATCAGTTGAAATCACAAAGCCCAACTCTTTACATAACTGTGTGGATCTATTAGGACCTAAGGGAAGTAAACATTACAGATAACTATATATCTTTAGAATTTGTGTCATCAATTCTTCTTACAGTATATACAGTATGTTTTATTTCACATAGGATGTTTGTGGTAGAAATAAGGATGTTTTGCAAGAGGGGAGAGAGAGAGAGAGAAAATGAGAGAGAGAGAGAATGAGAGAGAGAGAGAGAGAGAGAGAGAGAGACAGAGACAGAGACAGAGACAGAGACAGAGACAGAGACAGAGACAGAGAGAGGAGAAAAAAATTTGTTAGTCTAACTCAGACTCAGTTTAAAAAAAATCTCTTATTTTCTGCATTTAATATCATTTGCTTGGTATTTCTTATTGTATCTGAGGTTGTAATGTAATATTACTTATCCCAAAAAAGAATAATTAAATGTGTATGTATATAATGCATATATTTGTATTAGTATAATTGTATCGTGCTATTAAATGTTGCAATAGGCAGTACTCTGGCTTTCTGATTTCAGCCAAGTAGCCTTTATATTCTCCTTCCATTAATGATTTTCCATTCTTCCTCTCTAACTTTCATGCAAGCTTCTAAGATATTTAGTCTCCTGTGAGGTTATTTGGCATTTCCATTTCTTTCATTCCTACAAACACACATGCCAGTTCTTTTGTAGTTCTGCAGAAGTCAGAGTTTCCCAAATCTGCTCATATCTCCTCTAATCTGAATGGTAACATTGTTTTCGCTATATAAAGATAAAAATGCTGGTATTAGCATTGTATTAATTGCTGGCAAAATTTATCAGACATTTCAATTGTAAATCTAATTTTGTTGCTTAAATCAGGGTAATGCCACAAAGAAGAGGGAGTCAACCTACTCTCCAAAGCACCTGAAACAGGACAAGAAGCAATGGATGGAAACTATTCAAGGAGAGAAGCAACCTAGAAATAAGGAGAAATTTCTTTACACTGAGAACAACTAATCAGTGGAACAACTTGCCTCCAGAAGTTGTGGATGTTCCAACACTGGAAGTTTTTAAGAAGCGAATGTACAACCACTTGTCTGAAATGGTACAGGGTTTCCTGTCTAAGCAGGGGGTTCAGTTGGAAGAACTCCAAAGTCCCTTCCAACTATTCTGTTATCATATAAATCTATATACACAGATATCTACAGAAATATTCAGTAACGAATATGAAATACTATATCTAAGGCTATCCGGAGTGAAAGGAGAGTGATGGGAATCATATGTGTAGGGATGGTCATTTCATTTTCTATTAAAAATAATTTGGGTTTAAATAACTAACATTTCTAATACTGACTATTATTAAAAATGAATGGCATTAAAATGTCACCCCCGAGTAATTAGTTTGAGGGGGTGCTATTAGCATCTAATCAACAATACATGAACACGTAATAGATTCAAACTTAATGTAAACCACTCCAAACTCGACTGCAGAAAATACGACTTCAGCAACAGAGTGATCAATGCCTGGAATGCACTACCTGACTCTGTGGTTTCTTCCCCAAACCCCAAAAACTTTAACCTTAGACTGTCTACAGTCAACTTCACCCCATTCCTAAGAGGTCTGTAAGGGGCGTGCATAACCGCACCACTGTGCCTACTGTCCCTGTCCTACTGTCCTATTGTCCTCTTTTATCGGTACTTTTTACTTATGTTATGTTTATACAAACAACTACTATCCTGTATATGTTTGACAAATAAATAAATAAATAAATAAATAAATAAATAAATAAATAAATAAATAAACAAACAAACAAACAAACAAACAAACAAACAAACAAACAAACAAACAAACAAACAAACAAATCCTGGCAACATTTTTCTGACCTGCTGCAATGATGTTGCTTGTATCTCATCCTTAGCAAGGTTTACTGGCTGCATTGGTTAAAGTACTGCATTTCCTCCCTTAACTCAGCAGCACCCAACATCAGCCACAAGTTACTTACAATATGTTATATTTTGCCATTAGAAGTGACTGGTAGTGGGTAGAATTAGAATTGGCAATTCTTGGCAATTTCAAACTGATGTGGACATATGCCCTCTCTTCCAGTACAAGTCCCCCATTTCTGCTGCCATTTTGTTGGTATCTAAAAGAGTTAAACAGTGCCACAACTTCTACTCCATTTTGTCAAGTCCATGATTGCTTGGAACAGAAAGAAGGATAGTATATTTTACAAAATCCTACATGATAGGCCAGAAATGTAAGTTTTCAACTGGCCCACTAACTGAAATGGCTCTCAGCAACATTTGTTTATAATTTTTCCTGTCTTCTTCTTTGTTTAAATATGAATTATTGTTAGTTAAAACATTTATTATAAAAGACTGAATTTACCTCAGTTAATTTAATTTGGGAAGACTGAATGGCAAAGCAGTCTAAAGTTCAGTTTTTTGCTTCTTCTGATTAAAAGATTTCAGTAACAATTGTAAGATCCTGGAAATCTGGATTACACAGATCAAGAGTCAGATTACTCTAAGGCAGTGTTTCCCAAAGTGTGGTATGCGTACCCCCAGGGGTACGGGAAGAGTTTGGTGGGGCTACGCGTTGCACCGGAGTTTGTTGGGGATCACGTGGGAATATCCACTGCACCGTGCTTAGCTGCGCCCACAGAACAAGGAAAGAAATAGGCACGTATCACAGTTTTTACATGGGAACTGGGGCCATCGTACATTGTATCACAATTCATTATGGCGGGAACTTCTGCGCATCCTTCGCGCAGCTCGGCCATTTTTAAACTGTGGGAACATTAACAGTTGACGTTGAGCTGTTTAAACGCTGGAGAATTGCAGTGTTATCTAACAGTTAGACAGTCTTGTGAGGCGTGACATGGCGTGAATATACTGCACTTCGTTACAGAGACAACTTACTTCTTTAATAGTTAGTTCCGGGCGCCTGTTATCGTACTTTAGTAAGTTCCACTGATTTTGATTATTTTTATAAAATACAATTTTTATCCCTAACAGAGATTATGGATCGCTGGAAAGAAAAGATAAATATATTTTGATTTTTATTAAAGCATATGTTTTTTATGAGGGGTACTCAGCGTTACGAAAAGTTGGCATTTTTTTATCCAGCTGACCTTAGCAATAAAAATGCGAATTGTAACATAATAAATTGAGGGCTCTCACCATGATACCCCAAGTAGTGTCCATGCACTCCAAAAACCAAAGTTAAACATTTTAAATAGATAAAAATAAATTGTGTGTGTGTGTGTGTGTGTGTGTGTGTGTGTGTGTGTGTGTGTGTGTGTGTGTGTGTGAGTGAGAGAGAGAGAGGGGGGAGGGAGAGATGCAAATATCTAGATACAGCTTTATGACGAAAATATTTTGAATGGACATTCACTGACCTCAAAATAGTGCAGATCTGTATTCAGAACATTTCTACTGAGTTAACATATTAAATCTGGCTTCATTTTAAATATGTCTGTTTGGTTATTTTTATATATTCGCACTAAATAAATTAGTATTATAAATACTATGCTTTTTTAATATTGAAAATAGAAGTTGATTGAATAATTCAAAAACGGTGAACAATTACCAGCTGAAGACAAATTCTAAAAATGGGAGAAAAAAGAAAGAGAAATTAAAGAAATCTACCCTGCTGTACAGCTAAGGGGCTTTTATAAAGCAGCCAATTGTTATGATTCCTTTTAATTAAACACAAATGAATTAATTGATATAAAGTACTGCTAGGCAATTATTTTGCTGACATTTAGTCTCTTTTGAGACATATTTTGTTTACTGCATCTATCATCTCTAAGAATTTACTACCCATTTCTGTGTTAGCTATTTTAACCATATATTTAAACAATTAAAGTTTGTTCTAATCCAAAGTTTTATATTAATTTAGTATTTGTGTTAATGGGACACATATTAGACCCAATAGTATTTACATTTTTTAATCCATCTGCTGTCCCTAGGCCATCATTGTACATCAGATATTGCATCTTAATGAATTTTCCTGGTTAAAGATATTTAAATAAATGAATAACTAAATAAGTAATGAAATGCTGATTTTCATTTCAGTATACTCAAGTTTACTGACAGCCTTTTGCATTCTGATTTTTCAGTAAGTTATTTTAGTTTATTGATACCATTAAGGAAAAAGGAAAAAGCAATTATTAAGGTGATCAGCTATATAAATTGAATGAATGAATGAATGAATGAATGAATGAATGAATGAATGAAGAAATAAAGAAAAAACAAGATAAAATTTAAAATTCCCAATAACTGAATTTTTTGGAACAGTAAAACAACAGTAATATGTGCCAAGCTCAGAATGGAAAAACAAAAATACTATTTTTTCTCCATAGTCCACTTTAATGAAAGAATTTCCTTTTCTTTCTATTTTTTAAAAACTAAAACAGGGTAAGCTAATAGAATATGAATTAAAAAGTAATCCAGTGTAATATTTTAGCATACAAATAAATAACTCAAATGAATTGTACACAATTTCCTTTTGGATGAATCAAATATTTTATCTTGATATGTTCTAAGATGGGGGGGGGGATCCTTATGACTAATCCATATTTTAAAAGTGCTAAGAGCACTCCATACTCTTAACAGTACATATATGCTTAGAAGTTGAAGTGATAAATGGAGGAGAAAGTTAGTCATGTAATGTATGTAGTGCACAATTAATACCTGCAAACATCAAGTATTTCTTGAAGGAGCTATCATAACTACAAAACTGAGAACAATCACATTTCTTGTTTATAATGCACAAAT
Organism: Diadophis punctatus similis; assembly: GCA_023053685.1. Lineage (NCBI taxonomy): Eukaryota > Metazoa > Chordata > Lepidosauria > Squamata > Dipsadidae > Diadophis > Diadophis punctatus. Next base: position 17,344,361 of record JALIGW010000005.1, read on the forward strand.
AGGATTGAATATTCTCTAACCCAGGCCAATCTCAGTTTGTTGTGAGAGATAAGGGGTGACACCAACTTGATGGCCCAGAATAAATCAACTGAATATATTTATCTCTCCACTTATTTTATTTTTCACATTTCTGAACTGTCCAGCTGCCTGGAAAGTGGAGCTCTGGGTGGTGCACATTAAACATTAAAATATAAAAACAAAATATAAAAATTAAAAATTTAGAATTAAAAATTTAGAAGGCAGAAAAATAATTAAAAGCTATTAAAATTGGTTTAAAAAACAAGCATGATGTTTTTCAAAATGTATTGGTTTATGTATTTTGGTTCATTGGCTCATGAATATTATTTTAAATGCTTTTTTTTTCAAAAATAAAAACTTTTGGGAATGCTTTTTAAATTGAAAAGTGGAATATACTATTTTATATGGCATGTTTTACTTGCCAGCCATTGTGAAGTCAGATGTAGTCCTCTGAAATCGGTAGTCTATTACATGTCAGTAGAAAAACACATCAGACAATATTGTTATTCAATATGTAGGAAAGAGTAAAGTCAATTCTAGATATGCAGTTAAAGATAGGAAATGTCAAGAATTTTGAAAGATTCAGGATGCAATATTTGCCTAGTTAGCATAAAGTTTTATTTAATTTTCTCTAGGGGTATTTTCCAGTTCAGTCTGTATTTACTATATGACTGCTACAAGGAATATAAAATTCATAACCATTGCCATGTGATTTTAATAATTACACATTTCCAAGAAGTATGTAGTATGTAGAAGTATGGTGCGATGTAGACCAGCGGTGTAAAACTGGATTTATTTTAGGGCCAGATCAGCATTGTAGTTGTCCTCCGCAGGCTGGCTGGGTGTGGGGGAGACTGGAAGGATGCCTCTTCCAGCACCCTGTTGGCCAAAATGGGGTGCAGGGGGCCACACGACCCATTTTAGCCAACAGAGTGCTGCAGGCTGTCCAGGCTGAAAACAGGGCAGGGAGGGTCTGCGCGCACCCCATTTCGGCTGCCAGAGGCACCACGGGCCGGTCCTTTGCTATTTCCAGGTCAGCCCCGCAGGCCAGATTTAAGCAGCCCAGGGACTGGATCCAGCCGGGGGCCTTGAGTTTCACACCCCTGATGTGGACCTTCAGTTTTATTTTATAGACAATCTTATTGAACTGAATATTCACCCACATAGCCTCAATTTTATTGTGTTGTACAATCATTTCCAACTCCCAATATTATAAATAGTTCATGTTGTTATTTGTTACATATTGTTATTCAAAATATATATAGACTTTTCATATTTGATACCAATGTCGCAAAAGCTATAATCAGATATATCTGACATTACTTGGCTCACATAAGTAGATGTATTTTTTGATGATTGCATCATCCTGTGATTCTGGTTGACAAACAGAACTGGAATTTGGTGCTACTCAGCTCACTGGAATGTTCTTTGAGCCAACTAATATGATATTCATTTTTTTTTCTTTTTACAATCTTGTAATCCCTTAATTCAGGGTAGAATCAGGGCAAATGAAAGGAGCTGAGCATTTACTGGCCGGATGCCCTTCCTGATGCCTAAGCGGAGTTTGTTGGAATATTCATGACTGGGAGAGCCATGTGATTGAGTCAGCCAATCAGGCTGAAGTGTTAATTGAGCATGTCCAGAAACTTAGCAAGAAGAAGGGTGTGGTTTACTCTGTCCACCATTAAAGCTTGCTGTGAAAACATCTCAACATGTGATCTGAAACAAAGTGTGGTATTGTTAATGTTTTATTCTACTTATAAAGAAGTTATTTGAATCAGCAAAATGCAGTTATCTTTTGAAGCTTCTGATTTATTGCGTAACTCTGACAGGTTATGGGCCCAGGAATCGCTCAAGAAGTAAAATAAAAACTGCATTGTAATTTAAAGCTGATAAGAAGCTGTCTGTGTTGTTAAAGGAACAGGCAGAGAAGAAAAATAAAGCAGGATGGCTGCTGCTATGGAATTTAAAGACAGTCCAATACCCAAATTGGGGAAGAAAAATTATTTAATTTGGGCTGCAAAAATGGAATGTTTTTTGAAAGCAAAAGAATTATGGGACATCGTAGCAGACCCCCCACAAGGTGTGCTTGGAGCAGCAGATCAAAAGGCTCATGACAAAGCTATGGCTTATATTCTCTTAAGTCTGGGGGATGATCAATTCTTAAATGTAGCTGAATTAAAGTCTGCAAAAGAAATATGGCAGAAATTGAAAGCAGTACATGTCAATGTTTCTGCGTGTAATGTGGTCCAACTTTCAAGAAAGCTTTTCAGAATGAGTTTGCAGACAGGAGATTCTATGGAAGATCATTTAATGAAAATGCAGTCTAATTTTCTAGAATTGGAGCAACGTGGAGTAAAGTTTCCAGAGTCCCAGAAAGTTTTATTAGTGTTAAACAGTTTGGATCAGAGCTGGGAGACTGTATCAGCTATTTTTGAAAGTAAGCCAGAAGCAGATTTGAATTTGGAGGCTTTGAAATCGTGTTTATTGAATGAATATGAGAAAAGGCTTTTCAGCCATGCTGATGGAAAATTCCACAGGCGGGGGCTCAACAAGGAGTACAGTGGAAACTTACAGCAAGTCTCCAGCAAAATTTTCCACAGGCTGCCTATCTCTAGCAACAGCCGAGGTGTCTGCAGACAAGAGGAAAGCAGAGGCAGGAGAGATCAAGTTACACAGCAACAATTCTTCAAGCAAGTTAAAAAAGCATGTTTCATTTGTGGAGAAACCAATCATCTGCAGAAAAGCTGTGCACAGAGAAGAAATATGCAAGACAAGAGACATTATTTGCAAGGACAGATTGCAGTTGCAAAAGTTTGTTATAATAACAATAGAGACAAATGGTTGATTGACAGTGGGGCTAGTCAAACAATTGTTAATAATTCTGACTTATTTTCCAGATTTTTCCCAGGAAACCATGAAGAAGTGGCCTTAGCCAATGGTCAAAAGGCTAAAATCATTGGAAGAGGCGATGTGCAAATTCCATATTTGGAATCCAGGTTTACTGATGTGTTATGTGTACCTGAAATGGAACATAATTTGTTAAGTGTGTCTAGTTTAGACAAGCAAGGTTATGAAACCACATTTGTTAATGGGAAGTGTCTCATCCAAAGAAATGGGAATGTTTGTGCACAGGGCATAAAAGAGGATAATCTTTATGTATTGCAGGGACAAAAGGTCCCACATTGTTCCCAGATAGTTAAAAATGTAGCAGAACACAATTCATGTGTTCATCTTCTGCACAGACGACTTGGTCATGCTAATTTTAAGGTTGTTCAACAAATGAAAGAATTTGCAGAAGGATTAGATTTGAAGGGATGTAAGGCATATTTGGATTGTGCAGTATGCAAAGCATCGAAATCTAAAGCATTCCCAGTGAGCAAGTTTAGCACAAGACAAACCACAAAAGCTCTAGAACTGGTGCATGCTGATTTAATTGGGCCTATGCAAGCCAGTTTGGGAGGAGCAAAGTATGCGCTGGTTATTGTGGATGACTACAGCAGGTTTGGGTTTTGCTACTTACTTAAGAGTAAAACAGAGGTGCTACAGCAATTTAAGCAATGGTTAAGCTTTGTAGAGAGAAGGTACAAACAACAGGTATGTCAGTTGCAAACTGACAGAGGTTCTGAATTTATGTCAACAAATTTTCAACAATGGTTGAGACAATTGGGAATAAGACACAGGCGCACAAATCCTTACACACCGGGGGAGAACGGAGTGGCTGAAAGGAGGAATGGTGTTTTGCAAACAATGAAAGACTCCTTACTGGAGGATTCTGGTATGAGCAGGTCATATTGGGGTGAAGCCATACTGACTGCCAATTATTTAGTAAATAGGTTGTGGAGTTCATCCATCAATAATACTCCATATGCAATGCTATATGGGAGAAAGCCTTCTCTAGCACATTTAAAAATATTTGGTAGTACTGCATGGGTACATATTCCAAAGGCAATCAGAAGAAAGGGACAACAAAAGGCTAGAAAGCTCAGATTTGTGGGCTATGAGCCAGGCTCAAAAGGGTATCGCTTTAGCGATGGAAGTAAAAGGATAGTGATTTCAAGGTCTGCTAGTTTTGCAGAACAAAATTGGAACAGAATTGATGCAAATTCTGAAAATGTCTCACTTAGTGATGGTGATCCGCTTAGCGACGGTGATCCACTTAGTGACAATAACTCATTTAATGATGGTGAATCATTTATTGAAGGTGTCAATGTTCAGGGAGGAGAGTCTGAACAAGATATGAAGCCAGAAAAGCTTGAAACACAAGAACAGGCAATGCCACGTAGGTATGAGCCAAGAAACTATAAGGAAGTATTGGCATTACCAAAAGTTGAACAAGAAAAGTGGAAGGAAGCCATGGATAAAGAGATGAAATCCATGGGAGATCATGAAGTGTTCACATCTATGACTTTGCCACAGGGTACGAAAGCTGTAGGATGTAAGTGGGTATATAAGAAAAAGGTATTACCCAATAATGAAGTACAGTATAAGGCAAGATTGGTGGCACAAGGTTTTTCTCAATTAAAGAATGTGCACTATGATGAGGTGTTCGCGCCAACTGTAAAAGCTGAGAGCATAAGACTAGCACTGGCATTAGCATCAGCATACAGGCATAGAATTTGGCATTTTGATATAACCACTGCATTTCTCAATGCTGAATTAGAGGAAGAAATTTATATGGTTCAAGCGCCAGGGTATGAAAGTAAAAAATCTAACATGGTGTATAAATTGAACAAGGCCATTTATGGGCTGAAGCAGTCAGCCAGAAATTGGAATATCTGTTTAGATACTGCATTGAAAGGTCTTGGGTTCAAGAGTTGCAAAGCTGATGGTTGCATATACACTGGAAAGTTACAAGGTGGGAATTGTCTACTATTAGCATTTGTGGATGATCTTTGTTTCATTGCAAAGGATGCATCACAAGTTAAAGAATTTGCTAATAAGTTAGAAAAGAAATTTGAATTAAAGAATTTGGGAGAAATAAAGAATTATCTCGGTGTAGAGATACAAAAAACTGAAAAGGGTTATATTCTCAGTCAAAGGAGAAAAATTGAACAATTATTAGAGAAGTATAACATGAAAAATTGTAATATTGCTCCTACACCTATGAGCACAGATTTTTACAATAGTTTGGGTGAGGACAAAAGTGAAGCCTGTGATCAGGAGATATATCACTCTGCAATAGGGAGTCTGTTATATCTGTCACAGTGGTCCAGACCAGACATAGCTTGTGCAGTGAGCATCTTAAGTCGCTTTACTGCTACACCTACAAAGTTGCATTGGATGGGTGTGAAAAGAATTCTCAGGTATTTGAAGGGAACTGTGAATTTAGGTCTTCAAATACAGGTCACTGAAGAATTAAAATTGAAATGTTATGTTGATAGTGATTATGCAAATGATGTAAAAACCAGAAAGTCTAATTCTGGAATTGTAATAATGTTTGGAGGGGCTTTAGTTGGTTGGAAGTCCAGAAAACAAACAACGGTTGCTATTTCAACTGCGGAAGCAGAGTTTATTGCATTGTCTGAGTTATGTTCTGAAATAGTTTGGTATGTACAGTTGTTACAAGATTTAAATGTAAATGTAAATGAAGCTGTAACTGTTTATGAAGATAATGCTGCTTGTATAAAAATGGCAACAGGTGACAGAGTGAAGAACAGAAGTAAACATGTGGACATTAAGTATTGTAATGTCAGGGAAGCTGTAAAAGAAAAATTGATACGTTTACATCATTGTTCTTCAGAGGATAATTTAGCAGACATGATGACCAAACCATTGGGTGGTGTCCATTATAGGAAATGTTTAAATCCAATAGGTTTGATGTCTCTCCCAGTAATGAAGGGAGGAGTGTTGGAATATTCATGACTGGGAGAGCCATGTGATTGAGTCAGCCAATCAGGCTGAAGTGTTAATTGAGCATGTCCAGAAACTTAGCAAGAAGAAGGGTGTGGTTTACTCTGTCCACCATTAAAGCTTGCTGTGAAAACATCTCAACATGTGATCTGAAACAAAGTGTGGTATTGTTAATGTTTTATTCTACTTATAAAGAAGTTATTTGAATCAGCAAAATGCAGTTATCTTTTGAAGCTTCTGATTTATTGCGTAACTCTGACAGAGTTCATAGCAGATATTTTCTCTTTACGCCCTGAGAGAGAAACATCTGCCACTGCCTAGGATTGAACTCTCAACCTTCCGAATTAGAGGCGAAAATCTTCATCACTAGGCCACCATGCAGCACTTGACATTCATTGAAGTTTTAGGAGAGAAAAAAGCAGAGAATTTAAACGATATAAATCAATCAAGTGTCATAAGCCTTAGTAGCTAAGGAAGAAAACAAAACCTAAATAATTATTATTAGAAATTGGACAGATGAAAATAAAATCTATGTTGCTTCCACAGCTAATGATTTAGCTGTTTAAGATTTCTGGCTCTTTAATAAACAAAGATGCAATAAGCTTAAACAGCTACATCTATGTTCAAAAGCTTGAAGTCAGTTTAGGGAGTCACCTTACTAATTTTAATGAAGATGTGGTAGAATAAAAGAAAGCTGTGATTGAGAAGGAATAGATTTGAATGATGTGTGTCATAATTTCTGAGTGTTTGATCATCTGGGGTTTCAGCAAAGATACTCCATATCCTCCCTCCTGCTTGTTACTATCATTCCTGAGAATGACAAAGACCCATCAATCAATCAATCACTCAATCAATCAATCACAATACACAATACACAATCCTTTATCCAATGGATTTCAAGCTTTCACAATACAATAAAATGTATAACTCATTTAATTAAGAAAATGCCACATTAAACAAACGAGACCTGAACCTCCTATTTCAAAAATGCAAAATCTAGTGAAGTGTAGAAAAAAATATAAAATCCAAATGTAACAATAAACAAGTTGCAGGAACTCTGTTAAAAACTTCTTAATTTCTAATTTCTAGTATCATTCAATAGATGGGGCAAAACAAGGTCATTTAGATTGAGTGTAAAGATTAGTTGGAGATGTGTGAAGCATACATATTTTTAAATTTGTAATTAATTATTATTAAGCAATAATTATTTATTAGCAGTAACTTTAATTATTATTTTAATATTATTCTTTTCCGCCGTCTAGATTTATAACATTTTAGGATAGCTTTCTAATGTAAAAACAAAAATAAAATAGCAAAAGGACAGCATGGAAAATTGGTATCTGTAGCATAATTTTAATGTTTTTACAAACCTCTGCAGGCAAAGTGAACACAAAGTTTGTTTCTTGCTCATTAATTCAAGTATGTGTAATTTTCCATCATGTGGGTCAACAAAGAAATCCAGCTGGGAATGTTGAAATTGTCTGGAAGGACAAAACATCTGGGTCTGGAAGACCAGTCTTTCTGCTTGTATGATTTTCCCTTGCTTGCAATTTTCTTCCTAAACAGCCTTTCTCAAGCTGGTGCCTTCCATATGTGTTGGGACTACAACACCCAAAATTCCCAATTAGCATGTTGACAAAGCTAATCTGGAACATCTGTAATTTTTGGTGCCAGTTTTCAGGGCACCATGGGAGTTTAGAAGGCATGTGGAAGTACTTAGCAATCCTCCGGTGTGGTGGAAGTACCTACCATTCATCCAATTGGATTTTTGGATCCAAGCCAGGAATCACTCCAAGAGGAAGTGAGCAAGCATCCCCTTGATTTTCCAATATCCCCTTTGCTCTCCTATTATACATCACTTATACTTAGCAAATATCCTTCTATCTTAATCACAATTTTTGCCACCTCAAAGTAATTTTTCCAGACAGCCTTCTGTTTCAAGTCCTAACTGAGTAATATAACATCCACCTATGGGGAAAGCAGAGGCCCGATTTTTCCAATGTGGTGGTAAATATTAATTTGACTGCAGATGTAAATGTAGATGGCAATATTTTCATCCAAAAAAAAACTTGTTCTAGATCACATGTTGTTCAGGAATTATGAGAAATGGAAACTTCCTGGGAAGAAATGGCAAACTGAAGATAACTCCACTGAATAGAGTTGACAACTGTGGTGGAATGAAGAATCAGTGAGTGGACCAGCAATTTTGGATTCTACTCCTGAGAAGCAAAAGGGCTTGGGACAGTGGTGGGTTCCTACTGGAACTGTCCGGTGCGTAGCTCCGGTAGGGAGTGGCCAATTGCACAATTGGCCGATTGGTCCGTCACGCGCATCGCCATCTTTTTGTGAGATTTTTGGGCAATTTTGCTTCTGTGCATGCATGATTTTGCTTCTCGCAAGGGGATGCGCTTGTACGTGAGATTTTGGCAAGATTTTGCTTCCTCGCATGCGTGTTCCCTCATAAGAGTTTGGTGAGATTTTGCTTCCGCGCATCGCAGAAGCAAAATCACACAAGGGGGCATGCGCGCATAGCAAGCGCATGCAGCCCCGAAATGTGGAGATGCGCACACAGCGCACCGGCATCGGTAAATGAGCAACACGCCCCTGGCTTGGGATCACCCACAAGTGTTCCATACAGAGCCTCCTCAGGAGGAGATTGTAACACAATGGTCTATGGTGGGTTTAGAGCTCTGGAAGATGAGGGAATGCCAACTACACTTAAATCATTATCTGTACCTTTATGGACAGAGAATTTACATATTTCCTTTACTAATTATTTTTGAAAATTGGCTATTAATTGCTTTCTTGTTATTAGGAACCTTTGGAATAACAGATTTCATGACACTAAGTGAGTGTCCCTCAGTCATTATCAAAACAAGTTTTAAATAGAAGTTTAGGTACTTAAAATAATCATTAATAAATGGCAAAAGGGGGGGGTAGATTAGAATATTGATTTTGGAAAGTTACAAATGCACTAAAAGTCCAGATAGATTTTAAATAAGATTTTGGAATTAAAGAATCCTTCCCATGGGAAAATGCTGTTGTTGGATGGGATGCTGGATGGGATAAGATTTTGAAGACTGGACACTACAAGGAACCAGAGGGAACTCAAAATTTCTATTAAAGGAGAATAGCATTTACATTTCACTTACTAATACAGAATGGAGCAAAATACTGTAACATTCGATGTATTGAAAATATTTGTGCACAATGGACACAGAAGTTAATTTTAAGTTTGTCTGCCATTATAAATTGACTGTCTTTAAAAATGTTAGGGAAGAGGAACAAAATTTACTGGACAAAACTGAGATTCATCTGAAAGTGGATTTGAAAATAGCAGGCAACAAGAATAATCCATTGTAAAAGTTACAATGGATATACAAATGAAACTAATTTACTCCTTAATAATTAAAAGGGATATACAAATAACTAACCTAAAGAATGACTTGGATAAAGTTCCAATGTTAGATTTACAAAAGAGACTTGTTAAAGCTTCAAATAATTTTGTGAGAAGGAAAAATAAAAATTAATCAAGTTCTAGAACATTATTTGAAGGGATTAGAGATCAAGATTATTAAAAATAAAAAAACGGATTTTAAAGTTGGTTTATTTGATCAATGTTAAAATAGATATATTATTATCTCTGGTAACCATGAATGGATTTTTATAATTGGGACTGAATTATCATGTTTTAGGATTTGTTTATAGAAAAGAGAGAAATAGAAATAATTTGTTTTCTTTTAATTTATAAAATTGTTTATATTTGTGGTGAAGGGGCATTTCTTTATACATTTCTTTACTATATTCTTTCTATTTTATTCCTTTTTGTTATTTTCTGTGCTTTCTATTTTCTTCTTTTTATACTTTTATTTTTCCTAGTTGGTATTAGTTTTATCTTTTTATTTGTAATGTTTAATACAATTGTTATCAAAAATGAAATTATGGGAAAGGTAGCCTAAAATATTTGGAGGAAACTGGATTGGGGAAAGCTGTTATAGGTACAGAACAAGTAGTGTATGGTCTCCTAATGCACAGCTTTCAAATGCAATAACCAGGGTACTAGGGCATAAAATTGGAAATAGGCAATCCAAACATCAGAATTCCATTACAATTGCTGTTCCTGTCCTTTTCCTCTTTGAGAAACAATGCTCCAATATTACCAGAGGGATTTTCTGCCCAAAAGATTATAACTACATTTCAGAATTAAAAAGAGTGCATAGTAGAAGCAAGAAGATCTTTCTGCTAAGCTGTGCTAGCAATGTTTTACTCCAGTGTCACAGGACAACAGAAAGAATGGCAGTCCAGATACTACATTGTCTCTCTAAAGCCCCAGTGTGAACACCAGGAATCCTAGCAGAGATTTTCTAGTGTCTTAGCTACTTTCTCCATAAATGATTGGGTGCCACAGCTACTGATATTTCTACTATGGAGTTATATAGTGTAGTGCTATAACAGTAACAAATATCTCCCCCAAAATATGGGTGAAAAAAATGAATGAAACAAAAATTCATGGACCAATTGGAGAAGAAAAAATACTAGTTGACTGATAGTAAGGTAGGTAAAGCATATCTACTTAATATATGCTACCTGTGATTCATATTATTTTCTAGTTTTTATGCTGCAAGAACAGAGCAGTTACTTATTTAAGGAATATTTTATGTTCAATTCATCTCCAAATATGAAACAACAGGGCCAGGGGTGGGTTCTAACTTACATCGCTGCCAGTTTGCTTCCTCCTGCGCCACGTGGGCAGTGCCAAAAAATAAAATAAAAATCCAAAAAAAAGCTGAAAACAAGATGGCGATCGCATGCACAGTGCTGGAAACTCAGCTTCTGCGCATTCTCAGAAGGAAAAAAAATTCAAAAATTTTAAAAAAAGATGGCGGCGCTCACGGACCAGCACCGACCTAACCGGTTCCGTGATGTCATTGTGACATCACCAGCAAGTCGCTACCTGTTCACGTGAACAGGTCCGAACCGGGAGGAACCCACCTCTGAACAGGGCGTTCTACCTGTCCTGGAACAAGTTATAAACACTGCAGTGTTGCTTTGCTCTTCCAAATTCTCTCTGAAAGACTATGGTGCCATAACATTATGTCCTTGCTGTAATGTCCTGGGGCTCCACCAGGGGGCTCCAAAAGGAGCGGGAGTTCTAAGCGTTGTGATTGGTTGATGTTATGTTGTGTTCATTATAAATACAGAGCTGTCAGATCGGGGCCTGCTCCTGTCAGACGACTCTAGTTAGGAGGTTCAGAAGTTAATAAAGCATTAGTCCGACTCATGCCTCAGCGTCGTTCCTCACGAATATAATACTGGCGACGAAGAAGGAGGTCGAATCCACATCGAGTGACTCCAGCACACCTGAACGTAAGGAAAATTGTGAAAGCACTGTCAGGGACGAGTGATGGCCACCCAACATACATTCGCTCCCTTTAACCTGCCGAGGGAGACCTGGGCCTCCTATGTAGCCCGGTTCGAATGTTTCCTCATCGCAAATGAGTTCACCAAGCTGTCAGGAGACAGAAAGCGGGCGTATTTTCTCGGATTTTGTGGGCCTGACATGTTCGAGACTGCCCTAGCCCTTTTCACCCCTCGCTCGATTCATAGCGTGCCTTGGGACGAATTTATGGAGAAACTTAAAGATCATTACGCACCCCCTCCTTCTAGATGTGCTAGACGTTATGCTTTTTACCATTGGAATCAGAAGGAGGGTGAGACAGTGAATCAATTCGTGGCTGCCCTCAGGAGGGCTTCCTTAAATTGTGAGTTCAGCAATTTAGAAGACTACCTTTTGGATAGGCTTGTTTTTGGAGTCAGGGACTGCCGACTGAAGAGGCGATTGCTCGCCATGCACAACCTCACATTCCAAGTTGCACTTGATGAGGCTCGTGCTGCTGAACTGTCCAACCAATCCCTCGCTGAGATGGACATTAGCATTAACCCAACGCCCGTCCCCAATGCCTCTGTGACCAATGCCATCGCCGCTCTCCCAGAAGCATTAGAGAAGGAGCTCAAAATTGAAGAGGACGTTTGCCGCATTTCTGAGGGTCAGAATAAGGGGGACGTGAGGCAAAGACCGCCTCCATCTCTCTCTCCATGCAGGGGCTGTGGGGGGGGACCATCTGAGGGCCCAATGCAATTTCCAGGACGCCATTTGCCGCCGTTGCGGCTGCAGGGGCCACCTAGCAAGGGTTTGCTGGATGGGTAGAGCCGCCCCCATTCAGAGTTATAGAGAGGCACCACCTGCAGGCCCACGGAGACAGCCCTGGGGGGGTCAGCCAAGAAGAGGCAGCTGTAATGCGATTTTCCCCTCCACTAGGGGGAATCTTGCTGTCATTCAGAAAACTCAGGTGCCCGCGGGTGAGAAATTCACAGTTACTGTGACGCTTGGCCACAAGCCGTGTCCAATGGAAGTGGACATGGGCTCAGCTGTGTCCATAGTCTCATGGAGCACCTTGAAACGCATTTTCCCTGGCATGTCAAAGAGCTACCTAGAGCCATGCCCGTTATTCCTTAGGGCTTACCAGGGGTCCTCCATCCCTATCCTGGGCAGGGGACTGTTTCCAGTCAGGTTCAAAACTTTTGCTGGCCGCCTGCCCCTTGTAATTGTAGATGGTCCCCTTACCAGTCTTCTGGGACTAGACTGGTTTCCAGCTCTGGGGTTTTCCCTGGAGGGCATTAACGCAGTGAAAGGGGAAGACATGGGGGCCACATTGGAACAGGAATTCCCCGCAGTATTTGACGGGCAGCTAGGGAAGTATACTGGAACACCTGTGACTTTTAATCTTGACCCTATGGTTGCCCCTGTCCGCCTCAAACCACGGAGAGTGCCCTTGGCACTACTGCCAAAGGTGGACGCTGAACTAGACCGCCTCCTTGAACAGGGCATATTAGAGGCTGTAGATCAGGCGCATTGGGAGACCCCCATAGTGACCCCTGTTAAGCCAGATGGCTCAATCAGGCTATGTGCAGACTATAAGTGCACAGTGAACCGCGCATTACAGTCCCACGCATACCCTGTGCCCATCGTGCACCACTTGCTGCATTCCCTGGGAGGGGAAAAAGTCTTTGCGAAGTTAGATCTGTCCCAGGCTTACCAACAGCTGCCTGTGGACGACCAAGCAGCCGAAGCTCAGACTATTATTACACATCGAGGTGCTTTCCGCTGCCGCCGCCTCCAATTTGGCATAAGCACTGCCCCGGGCATTTTCCAGGGGTTGATGGAACGCCTGTTACACGGAATTCCGGGCACAGTGCTTTATTTCGATGGCGTTTTGGTCACTGCGTCATCACATGAGGAATTAATCTCTCGAGTGCGTGCTGTCCTCACCAAATTCCAGGATGTGGGGCTACGAATTAAGAAATCTAAATGTGTGTTTGCGGCTAGCAGCGTAGAATTCCTCGGGTTCTTGGTGGACTCCACTGGAATACACCCCACAGCCTCTAAGATCCAAGCCATTGTGGACGCACCCAGGCCAAATTGTAAGGCGGAGCTGCAAGCCTTTCTTGGCCTCTTGAAACTTTATGCAATTTTCCTGCCTCACAAAGCCACAGTGGCAGAACCGCTGCACAGATTGCTGGACGCCAGGGCACCGTGGAAATGGGGCCCCCGTGAGGCACACTCATTTGCCGCTGTGAAAGGACTTTTGACAGCAAACACGGTGCTGGCTCAATACAGCACCCAACTGCCACTAGTGCTAGCCTGCGACGCGTCACCCTACGGCGTGGGCGCTGTCCTTAGCCACCGCTTGCCGAACAGAGAGGAAGCCCCGATTGCATTTTTTTCCAGAACCTTAGCTGGGCCGGAAAGGAACTACGGCCAAATCGACAAGGAGGCCCTGGCTTTCATCGCGGGTGTTCGCAAGTTCCATCACTATCTGTATGGGCGCTGTTTCGACCTCGTGACTGACCACCAGCCACTTCTGGGGTTACTCTCCAGCAACCGTCCGACACCCCAGATGATATCCCCAAGAATGACCCATTGGAGCGTTTTCCTCGCCAACTACGAGTACCACCTGATCTACCGACCCGGCCGCAACATCGCGCACGCCGATGCCTTAAGCCGCTGCCCCCTGCCTATCCTGCTGGAGGACCCGGCACCTGCATCTACAGTCTTCCACTTGAACAACATCAACCTACCCATCGCAGCAAGCGACATTGCCAAGTCTACGGCTCGAGACCCCGTCCTGTCAAGAGTACTGACTTGGGTGCTGAGGGGCTGGCCTGGGGACACTGTGACTTCCGAATTTGCCCCATTCAAAACGCGCCAATGTGAACTGTCTGTTTTACGGGGCTGTTTATTGTGGGGTGAGCGGGTTGTAATCCCCACGGTTTTTAGGCGAGCCACCCTCAACTTGTTGCATAGGGGCCATCCCGGGGTGGTCCGAATGAAGGCCCTAGCCAGGGGTTACGTGTGGTGGCCGGGGATGGATAAGGCCATCGAAGAAAGGGTGGCCAAGTGCTCCATCTGTCAGGAGAATAGGGCATCCCCACCTAAGGCAACCCCAGGTTTGGGAAACCCCAGCAGGCCCCTGGTCCCGCATCCACGTGGATTTTGCCGGCCCAGTACAAGGCCAGATGTTCTTGGTGGTCGTGGACGCTTTTTCTAAATGGTTGGAAGTCCGCTTAATGTCCACAACCACCACTGACTCCCTGATTAGGTGTTTGGAGTCATTGTTTGCGACACATGGGTACCCCGACGTATTGATCTCGGATAACGGGCCTCAGCTGACAGCGGCCCGATTTGAGGGGTTCCTCGCCAACTTAGGCATACGGCATGGTCTCATTGCGCCATGGCACCCTGCAGGTAATGGCATGGCGGAACGCATGGTTCGCACAACGAAAGAAACACTTCGCAAACTAGGCCCGGGGGATTGGCGAGATAAAGTAGCAGAGCTCCTGTTCACACAGCACACTACGCCATGTACAGCCATGAATAAAACACCGGCTGAGTTGCTCATGGGGAGGCGTTTGAGAACGCAGCTCGATAGACTACACCCCCATTATTCCACAGAAAAGCCTCTAGACTCCTCCCGGCCAGGGCGCTCGTTCCAAGTAGGCAGCCCTGTGTACGCACGCAACTATGCCGGCAGCCCACTTTGGCTCCCAGGGGTGGTAGTCAGCTCAAGCGGCCCGTGCTCCTATCGTGTCCTGTTAGACAACTGCCAGGAGTGGCACCGCCACATTGACCAACTGCGATCTCGGTGGGGGGAAACGGCAGGAGCCAAGCCACAACTGGCAGAGCCCCCCAACCCTATAGCGGGACTCCGACTAGGGGAGGAGGGGGCGCAACAAGCCGCGAGCCAAACCGCTCTCGCTGACTTACCGGGGCGGGAAGAAGCAGTCGTAGAGGAGTTCACGCCTCTCCCCGGGGAGGAGACAAGTCCGGCAATAGACCATGCAGACGGAGACCGCAGTCTGGGAGAACAACCCCAAGAGCTAAGACGATCTAGTCGGATCAGACGGCGCCCAGCGTACCTCGCTGAGTACGCATGCTCCAACTAAAGGGTAAGGGGTGTAATGTCCTGGGGCTCCACCAGGGGGCTCCAAAAGGAGCGGGAGTTCTAAGCATTGTGATTGGTTGATGTTATGTTGTGTTCATTATAAATACAGAGCTGTCAGATCGGGGCCTGCTCCTGTCAGACGACTCTAGTTAGGAGGTTCAGAAGTTAATAAAGCATTAGTCCGACTCATGCCTCAGCGTCGTTCCTCACGAATATAATACTTGCTTTATTAAGATCACCTATTAAGAATGGGTTTGTTACTATCTACTTTTAGGATTGGTTTGAACTTTCTAGTGTAACCTACAACTTTGGACATTCACTGGTAGATTCTCATCCAGATACTAACTGGGTCTGATACTGCCAAGCTTCTAAGCCCAGACAAATTCAGCTATGTGCAGCCACTACCTGACAAGAGTCCCACAGTTGTACCCTCCAGGTTCCATGCAAGATTTAGCCGTGTGTAATAGTACCACAATCAGTTGTGGTTTCATTTTCAGATTTCAAATTTCCATTAGGTCTGGATGATTTGCTAAGTAACCTTTTCTAAAACCTGGATATAAAATCCACCTACTTAGCAATGTTTTCCTTTCAGGTGCTCTTGTTTACTGCAGTTTGTTTAAATAATGTGGATCTTCTCGGAAGTGTTTTGCAAAGGCTGTTTCCCCCCCCCCCTGGATGCCTGTAAATGGGGGATGGAGAAGCCAAGCAGCTGTGAGCCAGAGTCCTTATTGTATCTCCCTATAGACCCAGCACTGTGTTCCTCTTGGTTGGCTGCTCATGACTGAGTTGGCTACAGTTCTCCTGGAGTCCCAAGGGTAAGCTTCATGAGGAAATAAATCCTCCTTTTTTTAACTGTTTCACTTTTGCCTCCATACCAGGTAAGTGACAGACTGCACATGCTGTGCATCCTCATGCACTTGTTAGGGCTCATTGAAAACCCACTCCTGCACAAAGGCGGTGAGAGGTGACCACCTCAGCAGACAGGCCAGCAGGCATTGTGAATATAAGTGGTAGTGACTCCAATGAAGATCTCTGGGGTCGTTTAAGTATAAGTGAATGATCAAAAGGGGCAACTGTGCACTTTTGCACTGAAATATGCTGCAATGCATTACTAAGTTCAAACTAGCCCTGGTAAAATCTGCTTGCTTTTGCAGGGCTTATAAAATAAGAACCAGCTTCCAAGATCCGCGAGTGGGCACCGCACAATGCCCAGAGGATACCATACGAGGATAAATTATGTATTGCTTGGAGGTGGGAGATACTTCCAATGTAATCTACAGAATCCCCCACATGGATTGCCCCTGTGACTATGTAGGACAGACAGGGAGGAAGCTAACTACCAGATTGCAAGAACACAAGCAAACGATCAGACAAGGAGAACCGAACTCACACTGAAATGAACAAGGACATACATTCAGTTTTGCAGCTACTAAGATTGTTGGATGAGCAGACACAAAAACAGCCAGGGAAGTAATTGAAGCCTGGAAAACAGGCCCTTCGACAGTCAACAGGAGTGGTGATTTACCACCAATTTATCAGGTACTTACGAGGCAAGGGCTTGGGAGCACAAGCAAGCAACAACTTAGTAGCCAGCCATCAACACTTCAATCAACATCTAAAAAGCCACATACAACAGGCACCATATAAATACCACACACAGAACAGCCCAAAGCACATACTCTGCTAGAGACAAGTTCCCTGAAAATGGGCTCCAGCATGAATCCAAAAGCTCAGAAGATAAAACCTCTGGTCCTGGTGACTGATCCAAATTGGATCCTACAAAATTATCCTGGGACAAGTATTTATTTACCTTTATATGTAATAGGACCTACCTAACCTAGGGCCCTGGTGCACTTCACCTTGAAGCTGTGTCTAGTTCTATTATTGATATGATTATAACTGATCCATAAAGACATGGGTTAGAGCCATGATGGTGAACCTATGGCACGTGTGCCACAGGTCGCACGCGGAGCCATATCTGCCGGCACATGAGCCGTTGCCCTTGCTCAGCTCCAGCATGCATGTGCGCGCCGGCCAGCTGATTTCTGGCTCACGTGGAGGCTCTGGGAGGGCGTTTTTGGCCTTTGGAGGGCCTTTGGGGGGTGGAGGAGCCGTTTTCACCCTCCCCAGGCTCCAAGAAAGCCTCTGGAGCCTGAGGAGGGCAAAAAATAGACCTCCCGGGCCCACCAGAAGTCAAGAAACAGGGGAAGGGGGCCATGCACGCATGCACGTGGCAGTGCAGGGGGTCACGTGTGCATGCGCAGGGGCACATGATGCATAGGGGGCATTGATTTATGGGTGTTGGCACATGCACGCACGTGATAGCGTGTGCGCACATGCTTTTGGCACCCAAGGAAAAAAAGGTTTGCCATAACTGGGTTAGAACATGGAGCTGACAGAGGTTTCAGATTATAGCCCTGTGGTCAAGAGATGACCCTTTGGTTTCCAATGATAGATTCCTTTGATAGAAATATATGACCTATGTGTCATCTCTGACTTTGATGTGTAAAGATTCACTCTGGAAATAAGAGAGTATCTCACAGACTGGAAGTAGGTCAGAGGAAAGTTATCAGGAAACACTAAAATAAAATTAGCTAAATGTTGCTGGTAAGGATGACAGTTACAGATGATTTTTAAAAGCTTGAAGTCATTAATTCTAGGAGAAATTGACATTTCATAAGATAGGCCAAAACAAGAGACAATCAGGGAATGTAGAATACGGATCTGAAGGAAGTATTGCCTTCTCCACTCAGTGGTAACAGAAAGATATCCTCTGTAAAGTATAAAAATGAGGATTATTTCAAGATTGAAATTCAACTTAGTCCAACATTTTATTTTATTCAAAGTTTTCATCTTTCTAAATATACATTTCAGCTCAGCAGATATGTCCATCTTTCCTAGACCTG
Organism: Diadophis punctatus similis; assembly: GCA_023053685.1. Classification (NCBI taxonomy): domain Eukaryota; kingdom Metazoa; phylum Chordata; class Lepidosauria; order Squamata; family Dipsadidae; genus Diadophis; species Diadophis punctatus. Next base: position 17,362,641 of record JALIGW010000005.1, read on the forward strand.
TCATCTCTCTGACTTGGGTTTTATTGCTTCCAAAGCTTCACTCAGTGTAATTCCTTCTTTGCCTTGAGTGAAAATTTGTCCTACTCCAACTATTGAATTTCATGGTTCCTAAGTTCCCTTTTTTCTCTTCATTCCATGCCTAAATCTTGTCAAAAGAAAAGAGTTTCCTCCAAAATATATAATAATGTGTAAAAAAAGTTGCCTAAAACAGCTTTTTTTAAACATAAAATAATTAAGATTGCAAATCTGAAATACAGGCATTTAGATTTATTGAAATTTACAACCACATCATATGACACCATAATTAAATATCACAATAGCTTCCTTCATTCATAATGGTCTACAGACATTCAACCTTTCCTTCATCTGTAAAATAACACAAAGGAAAGAGAGATGGATTTAACTAAATCTAAATCAGCTTCAACTTATGATCTATAAACAACTAACACTGCAGGAAAAAAGGCAGTTTATTGACTTTTCCATTTTTACCATAGATGCTTTTTATTCAGTGGCATCATTTCTTGAAAGTGTAATAGTACAACCAATGAGATTTCTACTGAGCACATTTTCAAAAAAAATCAAAACTCATCTCTCAGATATTTGCCCAAAAAAACACCCTACAAGCAGATTTGAATCTTTAATCACCTGCTATGAAACATAACTAGGAAGAATGTTGAGAGTTACTTCCTATTTCATTTCAAATATTTTCACATCAGTTTTTGAAAGTCCACTCATCAGAATTTGTAATAACATACTTATTGTATCTGATGTTAGGAATCCATCCTTTGTAATATTTCCTGACATAATTGTAGCTTTTGATACATTCAATCACAAGATCTTTCTAACTCATTTTGAAAAATACGATGGTCTTTCAGCTTCTGTTATTCAACAGTTCAAATCTTATTATAACCATTGACAACAGTTTGTTAATATAATTTCTTTCCATTCCTCCTCTTAAATTGTCATCTGGAGTCATCTGTTACAATGTCATCTGGAATCCCATTGGAATTGGTTCTGAGTTCCTTGCTCTTCTCCTTTATCTACCTGCTACTGTTAGAAGCTACAATATCTTATCTCTTGTGATATGAGTTTCCTTATCATACTTTAGCTGCCATGAGGCAGTTTAATTTTCTATTTCTTGTACCCACATAGAGGATCGATATTGATATAATGCTTTATCATGGACTGAGCAATGTAGATTGAACTAAGCAATGTATGCATAGTAAGACTTTGCTATTACATCTTCTTCTGCTTTTCTAAGCATCTTTATAACCTGATGCACCTGTTCCATATTTTAAAAAATAACTTAAGTCATCCAAGATACTACTGAATTTCATTTCATTTAATTTAATAATAGAATTTCTATGCCGCCCAACTCCCAGGGGACTCTGGGCGGCTAACAACAAGTAAAATATATATATAATCAAATAAAAAACAATTTAAAAACACATTAAAATACAATCAATATCTAAAAAAGAGCTTTCAATCACACATGCATACATGGACCAATCTAAAAAGACCTTGTCAAAGGGTCATTGGCCACAGACCTGCCGGAAAAGCCAGGTCTTAACAGCTTTCCAGAAGGCCAGTAAGGTGGGGGTAATACGTATCTCAGGAGGTAGTTGGTTCCAAAGAGTCAGAGCAGTACAGAGAAAGCCCTCCCCTGCGGGTCCACCAGCCGACATTGTTTAGCTGACGAGACCTGAAGAAGGCCGACCCTGTGCGATCTCACTGGTCATTGGGAGGAATGCAGTAGAATTTTTGTGTGCTTAAAAAAGTCACAAAACAAAGCTGCAATTGTTTATTTGATTGATTTATCAATGTGTATTCCTGTCTTTCCTTCTGGAACTTAAGGCAGCTTGACCAGCACAGGTTGTTCTCAACTTATGACCACAACTGAGCCCCAAATTTCTGTTGATAAGTGAAACATTTGTTAAGTGAGTTTGGCACCATTTTACTACCTTTGTTGCCACAGTTGTTAAGTGAATCACTGCAGTTGATAAGTTAATAGCCCAGTTATTAATGCTTCCCCATTGATTTTGCTTGTCAGAAGGTCACAAAAGGTGATCACGTGACCTTGGGACACAACAACGGTCATAAATAGGAACCAGTGGCCAAGCATCTGAATTTTGATCACATGATCATGGGGATGCTGGAAAGGTCGTAACTGTGGGAAAACGGTCATAAGTCACATTTTTCAACACCATTGTAACTTTGAACAGTCACTAAATGAACTGTTGTAAGTTGAGGACTATGTGTAAATCAAACTATTGGTCCACATAAATTAGTACAATCAACATGGAGTAGGAACAGCTCTTTGGGAATCCACCCGTGGGTTGAAATATTTTGCATGAAAAATATGTATTTTATCACTCAGCTATAGGATCTTATAATAAATGCCTTAATATTAATTACAATAAGTCTGTCTCATAAAAAAACATACATTTAAACAAAGAAAGATGGACAATTCATTCATGAAAAAAGTGACCATATTGTCTAAGGTAAAAGATGTATTGAGCTATGCTAGCCCATATCAAAGTCTATCTAACACAGGGGTGTCAAACTCGCATCATCACGGCGGCGTCGCATGATGTATCGCGACTTTTTCCCCCTTCACTAAACCGGGCGTGGGCGTGGCCAGTGCATGACGCATGTGGCCCGCAGGCCGCGAGTTTGACAGCCCTGATCTAATATATTTCTTCCATTGGATGATAACCAGAGAAGCCCCAAAGTGTCACAAAACAGGTTTTTTTTTAAAAAAAAATGGTGTTGCTTTCTAGCAATTAATTTTTTTAGGTTGTAGGAAATTAAAGTAACCCTGGTTTAAATGTTCCTATTAATTTACTGACAACTATATTTAGCAGAGAAAAGACTGTGTGAGAGAGAAGGGAAAATAGTTGGAGTTTCAAGCTACTATAGTAAATATGCATTTTAAAAACATTTTCTTTTCATGGAAAGGAAAAGAAAAAGAAAAGTACTGCAGCAGGAAGTAGCAGGCTAAAGTAGAGAACCTAAAGCAGAAACAGAGAGACCAACAAAGAGGTTTTTTTTTTCTTTGCTTGCTATCTCTATTCTCCACTCCCCTACTAATATTCAGTAGGAAAAACATGAGGGTAAAATACTTTTGGAGCAGTAGCTTGACGAAGGCAGCGTATTATTCACTTGATGCTACTGATGGTCTTATATTCCACTCATTTGTCAACTATCATGTATAAATTTATAGCCAAGAGAATCTCTCCAGCAAGCAGATGTCATAATTTAATTATATGGTGTTTGAAGAAATATTATGAATATCCTACCGCTCACATTCATTTGGTATTGGATTTCTAGAGGTGTCCAGCAAGGGAAAGGAGAGAGATGCTTTCGAGCCTCTTTGTTCTCATAGAAGCAAATATATGTAGCTCAGGGTTGAAGTGTGGAGTTCTTGGTGGTCTCTGAGCTCGCTTGTTTGCTTGAAGACTTTTCATTAACCAACTAGGTAACATCAGCCCTGCATCATCTTTTGTTCTTCATCAACATTTTAGGAATCTGGTTTGAGTTTAAAACTCACTTCTGACTGTGTGTTTGTGAAAGTCTTGTTCCTCTCAACCAGTGGGCTTCTTCCCATCGATATTTATTTATTTATTTATTTTGTGAGATTTATATACCGCCTCACAGTGCAAGCACTCTCTAAGCGGTTTACACCAGTAAGCAATGTATATTTACATTGCCCCCAACAATCTGGCTCCTCATTTTACCTACCTCGGAAGGATGGAAGGCTGAGTCAACCTTGAGCTGGTGAGATTTGAACCGCTGACCTGCAGATCAGTCAGCTAAAGTGACCTGCAGTACTGCCTCTAACCCTGCGCTACCTCGGCTCATATGAAAGAAAATAAGGTAATTTGTTACATCTGCAGTGACAATTTCTATTTCAATGCTTGCAGGTTTTTTTGTATCTCAGATTTAACATATTTCAAAATATCTTAAAGACTTCCTGCTGCTGCATGAAACTTGGGACCAGAAAAAAAAAGAAAATTTGTGTTCTTAATATTTATTTTTTAATTCTGTTTTAGATAGTATTTATTTATTTATTTATTTATTTATTTATTTGTTTGTTTGTTTGTTTGTTTGTTTGTTTGTTTGTTTGTTTATTTGTTTGTTTGTTTGTTTGTTTACTTACTTACTTACTTACTTACTTACTTACTTACTTACTTACTTACGCATGCATGCATGCATGCATGCATGCATGCATGCATGCTACCACCTGACTGCAAACTGACTTGAGGCAGTTCACAACAAAAACAAAATACATTGAGAGAAATGTCCAACAGGAATTAATAGAATAGCAATCTGGAGAACCAACATCAAAATATAGAACAACTAACTCAAAACAACTATCCTGTTTTCTCCAAAATAAGACATCCCCTGATAATAAGCCCAATCGGGATTTTGAGTGCATGGCAATAAGGCCAAGCGCTTATTTCAGGGTTCAAAAAAATATAAGACAGGGTCTTATTTGGGGGGAAACACGGCATAAGGAGGAGGTTCCATCCCCTCCCCCCCAGGGCATATGAGAACAATCAGCTCTTGAAGGCTTCCTTGAATGTCATCAGCCTGAGAGCTCTGTGAATCTACAGTAGTCATTCTGTTAGCTGTTCTGGTTTTGTTTTATGTATATATGAAGCAAAATAGTGTGTTTAAGCATTGCACCTTTTCTCAGGCGCAAAAGACAAGGGCCACATGTGGAGGTCCAATTAAACTGATTTATTGCTAAAAATTTATGCACAGGAATCTTCTCAACTAATGGGCAGCACCTGCTTAGATAAAAATCAACGGCACTCAGAGGGGTTGGACTTAGTTCTCTTGTGGCTATCTAGGAATTCTAGGCTGATCCCTCTTTTCATTCCACCTCCAGGGTCTGCCATTCTTTCTCCTACATCTTGTGCTAAATGTACAAGATTTTAAAGAATATGTATACAGGAGGGACAGGTTTACTGTTCTGGATGGTTCACTGTATTCATTACTTTAAGGTGGGTCACCAGCCTCTCACTTTAGTGCATGTTAGGGTAGTCTTCATAGATTCTCCTAAGAAACTTCCATAGTGCCTCAGGCCAGTCTTTCCCAACATGACAGCTTCTAGATATATTGGATTATGATACCCACCATGGTTGTGCTAACTAGAGATACTAAGTTTAGGAAAGGTGCCCTGGGGCTATGAAAAGCCAGTCAAGTGCAATTTATATTTATTTGTATTTATATATATATTCCCCATCTAGGTAAAGTATCTTATTAGCCACCTAGAGTAAATGCTGAGTACTTAGGGAAGAGATGGCTATAGAAATTTAATAAAGAAATAAATAAATGTTTGAATATTTTCAAACAATTTTTCTGTGGAAGAGATTGATAGCTCTCAGCCCAGCCTCTTGGCTGAATCCTGTAAAAGAAGTGACACATAGATCTATTACAAAAAGAAGCCATAGATCCCATTTAAAACAAAACATGGTATACAGATGATGAAATTCAGTGAAATTCAGAAACTAGTTTCCCAGCCTGGAAAGGTAAATAGGCAGACACCATTTAGAACTACTGTAGGGATATACAGTGACTTTCTGTGACATGCGGAGATGGCAGATTTGATTCCAAGAGGATGGAAAGAGAGCATCCACACTAACTGACAGTGGCTATCAAATCTTTGAAATGGTTTCAGCTCTGAAGTTATAATAAAGTTTCGGTTCTGGACATGATGTTGAGTTTTTCGGAAGTTCAAGCCTACAATGAGAAGGCTGACACACTGACAGCTATCATTTCAGCAGGCTTGAACTAAAGCAAGAAACCCTTAGGCCTGGTTTGTGATTTTAGGAAGTCCTTAATATAAGTGGCTTCTGAAGACTCTTCTACATCAGTAAAGTTTTGATTATGGGATCTCCCAGCAGCTGCAGAGACAGTTTAAATTAAGAGTACGATGGGAAATGTAGTTGGCTGCTTACCCTTAGAGACACCTAATAACACCACAGTTTTCACTCTAAGTCAGGTAACAGTTTTACAGACTCTCTAGTCAAAATATCTTTTGGCGTACAATCTTCAGTTATATCCTGGTTTTAAGAAAATGGCATTTTTTTAAACACAGTTGGTTAGTTTTCTATGATTTGGCTGTACTTCCTCCCAATTTTTTCAGGACTGAAATGGCAACTTTTATGTCAAGTTACTTAATTATTGCAAGTAAAGAAATAGCACAAAAAGCTTAATTTTAAAATAAAATAAAATATGGCATGTGGACTATGTAGTAACATTCTTTGAAGCATTACCTCTATGACATTTGCTTTCTTTTTTCTGTCTGAGATGCTTCATGGCTCATGGGCTTTGACAAGTCCTTGAAAGTAAAGTAATCTTTCTTAGAAGAAACTCTTGATATAGTTGCTCACATCTATTGATCTATTGGACTGCAGGAAATGTATGCCTAATATTCATAATTAATTAATTTCACTTTTTTACAAAGGGCAATGAACAAGCTTAAAGAATGTTAGCCCAAATTTGGAACTGTGCCAGAGATTTTAAGCCTCGCACATCTCATTGAAACAGGTAATGAATCAAGCAGGGAAATAATGGTTACAGAAATCATAGGTCACTGTCTTTTCCAACTGAATTCTGCAGGTCCACAGCAGAAATGACCCTAATGGGCTTTACTAGTTTGTTCAATAAGGGCCTACTCAAATTCCATCTGTGAACATTTGGTCAATCGTTTTATGGGAAAAAAGGATATTTCTCCAAGTTCATATTAATTTTTATGCACATCTGTCTACTAACCTAATCCCTACCCACATGTCATTTCAATTAAAACTAAAAGAACATATCAAAACTTGGATTCTTGAGCTCTCTCTCTCTCTCTCTCTCTCTCTCTCTCTCTCTCTCTCTCTCTCTCTCTCTCTCTCTCTCTCTCTCTCTCTCTCATAAGGGTGGGTGTGTTTTAATTGCCATATTGAAGAGAAAGTATAAAGATTTTTTCACTACAGAAATTGATTTGGGTTATTATTTATTTCAAGTGGAAAATATTCTGCCTGATATAATGAGTGCAATTGTCAGTTGTCAGTTCCTTATTGTATACAAAATGATCACCTTTGCTTTTATAAATAGTTTTGCAAGAATAAACATTCAGGACAATTGTAGAAAATGATGAAACATAAGAAGAGACAATTATACTTAACTTATTTCATGTAGAAGAGGAGAGAGTTATACTGTACTTAACTTATTTCATGTATGCTGGAAGATCAACAAGTAATAGACCATTTTTAATGATTTTCTCATGTAATCCCAGACTAAATGCAATCAGCTTCTTTATTTTAAATAATTATGGTGGTTTTCAAACAGCAGCATGCCCCAAATTTACATTTTAATCACAGCCTATTAATAAGAAAGGGAAATAAGACGATGATGACAATTGCAAATGTCAACCGGTTTAATCATCCTTAACATTAAAAGACTGCTATAACTTTAAGAATCCAGTTTAGCTGACTTTGAAGCTTAAGTTTTTATTTTTCTGCTTTATTGCATGCTTCAAAACTACTTGGACAAATACAAAACAAGAATTACAGTGCACCATAAGTTATTTTAATATCTTGTAGCGGTGTGTATATCTAGTGTAATCCCAAGGCTATTATTAAGGTTCCATGTTTGTGTGAAAATGTCAAGATGTTTCGAGTGACTACACACTCTAAATTATCTATAACTGTTACTTTATGGCTAATAGGTACTAAAATTACTTTAAAACAGAAATGTAAAGTTATATTTTTATCTTTTTTGACACACAATAAAGCTTGTTTATGAGATATATTTTCTCAAGTATTAGTATAATGTTTACAAAAATACTTGATAGTCAACTGTGAAACGGCACTATCAAGACAGTTATTTGGATGATAATGGTTGAAAAGTATTAAAATACTTTTCAAACATTTTCATAACATTAAAATGTTATGTAAAAGAAGTCATTTTTTTAAAAAAAGTCTTGCTCTCCAATTACTTTTTAAGAACTCTGGAGTTTTATTATACATCCTGTTCTTAGATCTTTTAATTTAGAAGTGACATGAATTTAGAGTTAGTTAAATTAAATTTATATTAGATTAACATTGAAAATATATTGTTTTACATAAGAACAAATGCCTAACTTATAAGAATGTCAAAATATGATGTTAATTCTGTTGTTATACATTCCGTGTTTCCTAGGAAAGACAGTTTAGGAAATGAAGATAGTATAGATGCAAATAGAACATTTCATTATTTCCTGTGAAGCCATTTATCAGAGGCTAAAATGAGAAATACTTAACATGCAGATGCAGAATGTTTTACTATGCCAGGTACTGAGTAAATTGCATTGACACAGAGCATGTTGACAAAGAGAGCAATCTAATTGTCTGAAAATTGAAAAGAATATAATCAATTTTACCAACATATAAGAAAGTGACTTAGTGTGTGCCCTTACAAAACAGTATTTGTGTGTCACAATGAAATTCTTCTCACAATAGCATTAGTGAGAATTGTAATCCTGTTAACAGTTTGGAAGGAAAGTGTGAAAGACTTTTCATTTTAATACATAATATGCATATCCTATAACTTCCCTCCCTCCCTTCCTTCCAGTTTAGCTGAAATAATATTTTCCTTCCTTCCTTCTTTCCTTCCTTCCTTCCTTCCTTCTCCATATATTTTGAGTATACTCTTAATATTGTTACTTTTAAATACTAAATTCAGTTCTTAGGCATGTTCATGGTATTTTATTTACAGGTTTGATTTGTATACCATATTTACAAGTTTCCCTTATATTATATCTTTTCTTCGGTGAACTCAGAATTCTGCACAAGGGACTATTCCCCATTTTATTCCCAAAGACCCTGAGAAGCAAATTAAGATTTCTCTGTGTCTACTTTGTACATTGTTCATACAGAATTTGAGGTTAAGAAACAGATCAATTCATCTATACAAATTGAGATCTTACTGGATGCAGCTCTTTGGTTAGCTTTTTTATAATACTCAGCTAAAATAACTCTCCACAAAAATTTAACTTTTTAGTAGCAAGCAAATACAATTTCACTTTTTTTCTCCTTGACTCCATAGATAAACTTTCCATTTAGTTGTAGATTTTTGGTTTGGTTTGATTTTGGTTATAGTCTGCCCAAAATTATAAATATAAGTCTAAATGGAATACAAAATTCTGCATTAAAAAAAATAAAGGCACAATAAAAGCAATCTGACAGATGTGTCCTTCTTTCTCAAATGCAGATCTATTTCTTGACCTGGATAGTAGAATAAGAAGCAATTTCTGAGTAAAGAAACATGTCTGAGTCCCAGAATGCACGGATAAGAATTTCTATTCTTTTCTATTTTTATAAAACTTACCCAAATTCACAAACTCATCATCTTGGAAAAAAAATGAAGTAGGAAAAAGTGAAACTGACAGATTCATTGATCCAGGCAGTGGTGAGCTCGACAAAGCTTAAGTCTGAATTCCTGTCTATTTAACCATGTTTGTGGTATTGAATTAGAGTTGTCACATCTTTTTTGTCAAAGGTTGCTCATCTTTAACAGTGACGTGTCGGGCAAGTGCAACATGATCCCCTCTGTACTGGGAATAGCTGCGTCTAATGAATTTGGTTGGAACAGATGGTTGAGGATTTTGTTCGTTTAACTTTTTTCATACGAATTTAACAAATTTGCAAACTTCCGCATGAACAGAGAGCATAGAGCTTGAAATTTGAAATGTCAGAATTTGGGGGGCTGGAGGAAGCAAAACAAACAGATTTATCCAGACCTACAGTATGTTCAACTAGCAGACGATTAGAAGGCATACTGGAGTCACATAGAAGGGATCAGAAGTTTCTGGTGAAATAAATTGATGGACACAGCTGTGTTTAATTCTTTTTTCCAGACCAGTTCAAAGGGATGTCTATGAAGATTCTCAGTCATCCAGGTCATGGTTCTTTTTCAAGAGGCAAGTGAACTTTCTGGTTTTTCTTTGAAGACGTTTCACTTCTCATCTAAGAAGCTTCCTCAGCTCTGACTGGATGGTGGGAATGGAAGGATTTATACTCCTTGCAGACAGCTGGTCTTTTGAATTCTTTTAGAGAGTTGTTGAGGTCACCTGGAGATTTAGCCATGTCCTCAGGGTCACCTGAGTGAAAATGGGTATGGGGCCTTCTTGGAACTGTTGAGAGAGGCCTCTTTGACCCATCTTTCAAACCAGCAGTCTTCTCTGTCCAAAATGTGGACTTTGCTGTCTTCAAAAGAGTGGTCTTTGCCTTTTAAATGCAGATGGATTGCTAAGTGTAGTCCTCATAGGTTTGTTCTCCTATGTTGTGCCATGTGTTTATGAAGTGGTTATGAAACAACCAATCCTTCCATTCCCCACTATCCAGCTTGAGCTGAAGAAGCTTCTTGGATGAGAAGCGAAACATCTTCAAAGAAAAACTGGAAAGTCCAGTTGCCTATTGAAAAAACACCTTTGGGACAATTCAAAGGGATATTTTTGACCTTTAAAGCCCTAAGAAGCTTAGGGGCAGGTTACCTGAAGTAGAACTGTCTCCGGTAGATGTTTAACCAGACCTTAGAATCCTTACACCAAAAAAGAGCCAGGTGGGCCTATAAAAAGGGAGAGAGCTTTTTTCTGTGGTGGCATCTCGTTTATGGAATTTCCTCCCTATCAACCTATTGGACCCCTATTAGCATAATTTTGCACCAAGTGAAGACCTTTCTATTTTCCCAGGCTTTTAAATTGTTTGTTGATTCATATATATTTTTTTAGATTTTGAAAGATGTCTTGTTGCCTAATTTGTATGGAATTGTTATTGTTTGCTTGATTTGATTTTTAAAACTTACGTTTTATTGGAATTAGTGCCCTTGATTGAAAACTCCTGAGAGCGCTTCAGCCGTCCTTTTAAAAAATGATTAATTAAATAATGTCTCAGTGCCTACAGTACTGATCATAACAGTGTTTCGTTTTTAAATTCACAGCTAAAGCCTTCTTCAAAGATTAAAAAAAAAATGACGTGATGGAAACACCAGCTATGAATCTATCCTGCTCACGTTCTAACTTTTAAGTGTTGATAGGGAAGTCTCTGTGAAGTATGTGGCTATGTGCAGTTCGACATAAGTATAAAAATAGCATGCAGCCCTGCATTCCTTCATTACTTCTACAATAGAGCTGAAGTGGTGCAGTGGTTAAATGCAGCCATTGCAGGCTGACTGCTAGTTCAACAGTTCAGCTGTTCAAATCTCACTAGGCTCAAGGTTGACTCAGCCTTCCGTCCTTCCGAGGTGGGTAAAATGAGGACCCAGATTGTTGGGGGCAATATGCTGAACTCTGTAAACCGCTTAGAGAGGGCTGTAAAGCACTATGAAGCGGTATATAAGAAAAGTGCTATAATAGCCAATGTGGCCTTCTTTCTGATCAATTGCTATACTAGAGAAAACTGCAGTTTGATCAGAAGTATTTTACGAACTCTAACCCTAACCCTAACCCTAACCCTAAGCTTTGTCAATCCAAGAAATGAAAGTCAATTTTGGGTGGAAAATAATTTCCATCTTTACATTATTTGGTAGCTTGTTTACATGCCAGTATGCAAGTGAGCCAAGTTTCCTTGAATCACATTTGTTAGAAATGACTTACTTATGAGCGTACAAAAAATATCAATCACCCAGAGTTACAGCCATATTGCATGTATTAAATGAGTGTGTTTAAAAATCAAAAGTGAATTTTAGTTCCATGTTTTTCAAATTAGGTTCTGATATCACTAGTCACAATCCTCAGGCTATCCACCCCTGGCTGATTGGACATGGCTCTGCTGAGAAATTTTTAAGCCTGAAGTCTGCTCCATGGGGAAGCTTTAGATTCTACCAGAAATAAAAAGAACATTCCTGGCAGACAAGCTTCTATAAAAAGCAGCTTTCCTGTTATTATCAGCCCTACTTAGCTGTAGAGAAGTCTAGGGATGGATTTTTAGTTGACATGGGACAAAGTCTATATAGCACCAAAGTTCCTATGTAGCACCAGGAAAGAGCAGAGTGCTCTGTATCATATGGAAAGTACAGCTACTGTCCAAAAGTTTCCTGGGGTTTTTAAATGATCATACTGGCTATCCACTTAAAATTAGCAGCCTTTTCATCCATCCAGAGAAAATTTGGAAAGACATTTGTTCTCCACTTCATGTTTCCAAAGACAGCATGCTTCCAGCTGAATCTTTCTTTTATATATATCTATCCAATGTATATGTTTGCATTTTGAAATTTTAGTTATTACGACATTGATACATTAGTGTTAGAAAAATACTAAAACACACAAGTTAAACCGCTTTTTAGTCTTTTGAATGCCAAATGTAGAATTTGCTGAATAACGGCATTAGTTATCTTCTGAAGATACTCACTTTCCAACACAAACAATTAAAATGGCTCATCTCATTGATTTAAATTATACTGTAGAAATAGAAAATCATATGAATTAAAGAACTGGGGATCAAAATGATAAAAAAAATTTCATAGTGACATACTTGGTTATTAGTTAGGGACTGAACTCATTTCCCATTTGAATCTGAAGCCATGTGGACAGATTCCTGATATGCCCTGTATAAGATTTTCTTCTGGGCTCATAAATGTAATGCTGACAGTTCTAACCATAGTCCTGAACATCCCAAAAGAAATCTTTACTTTGGTCGTGGAGTTCTTAGTAAGCTTATATAATTTGTAATAGAACATCTGTCTTTCTCCTAAATTCTTTCTTCCTTCTTGTTGCTATGATTTATCTTGTATTGACTTTCTGACTACACAATGATAAAAAAAAATAAGAGTGTTTTCTTTGTTCTGTGTAGGAAATGTGATTCATTCATTGTCTTTAATAGACTTTCAGTCCACCAGATATCTGTACGAGGCTTGGCAGCTCTAAGAAGAAACTACAACTAAACAAATACAGATAGATACACTGGAAAGTCTTATAAATCAGTTGAAGATATTCTGCTACTACTTTATATAAGTCCTGAATTTAAAATATCATGTGCAGTTCTGGTCACTTCTTTATAAGACAAACATTGCCAGAATTGAAAACTTACAATGGAGGGCAAACCATATGATGTAAAATATGAGGAATGAGAATTATAAAGACGGATGAGTATATGAAAGACGGAGCCCTAATGTGCAGGACTGAGTGCTTCTATTAAGGAACCAGGCTCTCGAAAGTCAGTAACTCAACACTCCTGATTTCTCGTAGAGGCAGTAAATGCATGAGCTGAAAGAAATTAGTTCACATTAGCAGCACTCTTAGGAAAAAATCAGAAAATTATGTCAGCAGCATTATTCCCAGCCAAGCCTAAGAGGGCATTTTCATGGGAAAGAGAGAGTGGGGAAAGGGAAAACCAGAATTAAGTTTACACTTGAAGCATCCTAAATATAACAAAGCAAAAGGGGAGAAGTTTCATTTCTAACAGAAAAATATGCCAAAATAAGGACCAATTTAGTTTTTTTTTTAAGTCAAGGATTAAAGATGCTTCATGAGGTAGTCGATACTTAAATCCAGCAAATGTTTGCTCGGCAATTTAGGAGGTTGACCTGAGTCAGATTATTAGTCCATCAGATACAAGGATAGGTAATTGTTTTGGACTAATGGCATGTGTGAAATTTTGGGATAAATTGTGGGTGCTTTCATTTTATTATTTATTTATTTATTTATTATTTGTATTTCTATGCCACTTAACTCCGCAGGGACTCTGAGCGGCTCACAACAAATACAAATATCATCAATATAAAAATAACGTTAAAAAAAATTAAAAAACATTATAACAGTTTAAAAAACATTCAATCATACAACCATTTCATGGGCCAAGCTCGTTAGTTCTTCCACATGATCATTGGCCCCAGGCCTGCCAAAAAAGCCAGGTCTTCATGGCTTTCCTGAAGGCCAATAAGGTGGGGATAGTACGGATCTCGGGGGGTAGCTGATTCCAGAGAGCCAGGGCAGCCACAGAGAAGGCCCTTGCCAGCAGGCCCGCCAGCCGGCATTGCTCAGCTGATGGGACCCGAAGCAGACCAGCCCTGTGGGATCTAACTGGTCGCTGGGAGGTATGTAGTAGTAGGAGACAGAGTTGAGCCCTCAGGTATCCTACAATGGAAAGATACCTCGGGGGGGATGTATGATCTCTTTCAACCACAATAGAAAGGAGCTCCCTATCCCTAAACCCAGAGCCTCCCCCAAAGGACATCATGGTTAACAATACATAAAGCCTCTGAAAGAACCAGGAATGCAATGGTGGGTGCACCACTTTCATCCCAGCTTTGTCGCAGGTCATCTAGCCATAATGAAAACTCTCTCTCTGCTAAATCTGGACCTGAAACCTTACTGAAGCAGGTCAAAATAATCCACTTCTTCCAATTAGCCATTTCTTTTATAACTAGTCATCTACGGTGTTCAGCAAAGGACAATGGTGTATATTAAGACTTTGGCCCTGGGGAAAATCTCACGCGAACTATACTGTATGTATGCCTGATAATGAAAGAAGATGCTGTAACTATTAATTAAAATTAATAATAATTTTAATAAACACATTGATAAAGAAGGACGTTGGATCTTAGAATATGATTTTCTCATCTACTTAAATAAAATGTTTTATAAAATAATATAAAAGAGAAAAAAATCTCATTTGATATTTAAAGCCTAAATAATATATCAGTGATACAATCAACTGCTATCATCTTACAAATTTGATTTTTTATATCCCTACAGAATTCTCAGAGACTGCAGCTGAATTTATACAGTAGGACATGAAATTAGTCAGCTTTGAAATAAGCATTCAGTTCAATCCTTTAGCTTCCAGGTTTTGTTCTTTGTTTTCTGCACTGTAGCTTCCCAAACTCTTATTTTCAAAGATCAGTTTTTCTTTCAAATTGGAGTGCAAAATGGAAAATACTGGTTGCAATCATAACAAATACACAACATTTAACATGCATTCTGCTCACACCTGGTCCTTGGGAATATAGTTATTTGTCTCTGTCCTCTAAGGTAAGATGAGCAAAATCTAGCATAATAAAGAAGTATGATACACAAACCCCACAGAAATAATACCACTTTATTCCCTAAATGAAATGTATTTGGATGTGTTAAATATCTTATTTTTATACACTTCAAGGAAGCTATTTTAAAAAAAGACAGGAAAGCATCTCAGTGTGTCTATCACACTGCAAATCGTGCAAATACAGTAAAGCCCTCTCATATTAATTATTGATAAAGGATTAAAACTGTTAAAAGCACATTTTTAGCAGACACCAAGGGCATTTTAATCTAATAGTCATATTATCTGTTAAATACAACACTTGGATCAACGTTTCAGAATGATTTTTTAAAAAAGAAATCAAGTATGTGCTATTTATACTTTACTATTAGAAACAGGAGAAACCACTTATCACAAAATCTGTCTAAAAATAGGTACAATATTTGGTGCACATTAAAACTTCCCTTAAATATTTCCTTAAGCTCGGCTGCTCTTGGAATCAATTCACCAACCATTGCTCTATCAATGCCATTATTCTAGGAAATCTTCCCTCACATCACAGCTTCCTCTTATACTAGCAATGCAGCTTTTGCCGATAAAATTTTCCACTTGCAAAGCAGAAGTAGATCATTTCCCCTTTGATCTGTTACTGGCCAAAAGAGATAAGCAATGGTTTGCTATTATTATTACTACTAGCGTATGCATGGTTACAATAGTCAGGAAACCACAATGCTATTGCATTGTGGTTTCCTGACTACTTTAACCATGCCATAGAGTGGTAGAGTGATAATTTGGCTTGCCAAGATACCAGCCCTGATCTAGGACATGCTTGCGTGTTTCCCAAGGTGCGCTATAGGAGGGCAAGGTGGCTTCACATCAGAGAGAAAGACAAGCGGTTCTTCCTGCAATGTTACCCAAGGCCCCTTCCCTTCCCGGAGCTGCCTCACAAGCAAATACCGCACCGGGAAGGTTCGGAGCCACCAGGAATCTGACTGACTGCACAGAGTACCAGCTCGTCTCCCCATTGAAGTAGAACCTACCGATCTACAAGTCGTCCTCGACTTATGACCACAATGGAGCCTAAAATTTTTGTTGCTAAGTGAGACATTAAGTAAATTTTACCTCATTTTACAAGCTTTCTTGCCACAGTTGTTAAGTGAATCACTGAAATTGTTCAATTAGTGATACAATTGTTAAGTAATCTGGCTTCCCCATTAACTTTGCATGTCAGAAGATCTCATAAGGTGATCACATAACCCGGAGACACTGCACCCATCATGAATATGAATCCATTGCCAAGCGTCTAAATTTTGATAACATGACTAGATGGATGCTGCAACGGTCTTAAGTGTGAAAAATGATTGTAATTTACTTTTTTTTTCAGTGCCATTGTAACTTTGTCACTAAATGAACTATTGTAAGTCAAGGGCTACCTGTACTTGTATAGAACATGTTTTTGAACTGGACAGAAGCTGAGGAGAATAAAGGGAGCTCACCCTGTTAGGCAGTGCTTGGGCTCGAACCACTGGGGCTGAGATCACGTTCAGTGTCATTAAGCCACTGAGCCACCGTACCTCTTAGAATGGTTGACTGAGGGTTGGTGGTGAATAAACTTGCTGTTATCTATTGTCTTTTCCATTGCTTTGTTACTTCAATTGACAGCGTCTTGAAATATACAAAGCCAATCTGAAGAATGCCAGCTGGAGAACTGTGGCACGATTGCAATCAGATTGGCATATATTTGGAAGGCACCTGTTTGGAGAAGACTATCTTAAACATCATGCTACCACATCATGCTAATTTACCTCCATTGGATCAGGGCCATTTTAACAGCATTATGGGCCCTGGGCAAAGTAGTGTACTGGGGCCCCTATGACAACTATTCACAGGAATAAAAATGTAAATGGTCGATAAAATTAAACATATATTTGCATGTTAGTATTAATTTTTAAATGCAGTAAAATCAGAGATGGGTTCCTCCAGGTTCGGACCGGTTCTATGGAACCGTTAGTAACTTGGCGGCCTGGGTCACTGGAACCGGCAGTGACCCAGGCCTGCCACACCCCTGAACCGGCTCTCTCGGCAGCACCATAGGCAGTGCCATCTTGTTTTTTGTTTCTGCACATGTGCAGAAGCTCTTTTTTTGCTTCTGTGCATGCGCAGAAGCTGGTTTTTTAGCACTGCGCATGTGCACGTGTGCGTGGCGCATCAAGGAGCAAACCGGAAGCGAAGAAAACCAGAACCCACCCCTGAGTAAAATGTAATAAATATGTTGCTGTATTTATATGATACAAGGTTCATTAAAAGGTTAACATATACAGATTAGTATGGGCCCCCTATGCTCGTGGGGCCCACGGGCAAGTGCCCATCAGGCCCATGAGTTAAGACAGCCCTGCATTGGGTCAGAGACAACTTCAGAAAATTTGAAGATATCAAGGAATGATAAAGAGACCATTAAATACAAATGTCTTTTAATACAATGGAAGCAAAGGCAGTAAACTGGATTATCCCAGGAGCCCACTGGTAAACATCAACTAACCTTGTGGGATCTTGAAAATGATAGTTCTCAGCCAGATAACTGAGCTGCATTAGAATGCTATTGCAAATCAGCAAATTTGCCTTCAGACAAGGCAAAACAAACGCAATTAGCAGACTGGGCCTCAATTATTTTACCACCTTAAAAACAAAAGCAAAAACATTTTAAAAAAAACTGGTTTACAGAAGAAAGGCTTATAAATAAATGATCACAGCAATACTTTAGCCATTTTTTTTCTTACAAAGCTATCCAGTTAAATAGAAGAAGAAAAAGAATGAATCCATGCCTGCAGACTGGTGTGGAGATACCCTGCAGCTAACATACAAACAAGACAGAATCGCAACTTGAAAACATTCACCCACAGAAGCTGAAAAAATATAGAAAAT
The DNA here is from genome assembly GCA_023053685.1 of Diadophis punctatus similis. Lineage (NCBI taxonomy): Eukaryota > Metazoa > Chordata > Lepidosauria > Squamata > Dipsadidae > Diadophis > Diadophis punctatus. Next base: position 17,380,556 of record JALIGW010000005.1, read on the forward strand.
AAATATGTATTTGCGATGCAAAAAAAGTGCTTTGTCAGAGCAAACTGCTCAGGATGTGTTTCTGAGGGTTGAACATGATGACACTGCAACATTTCTGTTAGCACAGAAGTTGCAAAAAAACCCAACAACTGAGAATTGTTAACTGCAAATCGAATCACTTACAATTCAAACCCTACTCCAAATGTCCGTCTCCAGCCTTCTTCTTCCTCTTCCTCTTCTCTCCATTCCATGAAAATTCATTAATTTTTGCATATTGAGATGTTTTTTTTTTCCTAAACTAGCACCTCCACTTATCCCCAACATAAACTGCAGTGCCAATTCCCAGCTGCATTGCCTAAGTAATTTAAAGGAAAATTATACAAAAATAAAAAATAAAACTTTAAAAAAAACTCTTGACACAAAATATATGCAGAATTTCTTTTTCAATGAAGATCTAATAAAGATCTAATAAAGCTCTTAAGTCTGGCTATGTAAAAAAATGCCCTTTTCACAGCTGATAAAATACAAATTAATCCTTGGAGGATTTAATATATGCCTATTTATTACTTTCAAGTAGAGAAGTAGTGCTGCAATTAATAAAGCTTGTTCTGCAGTGTACGTTGCACTTGGATTCTCTCTTTGGAAACAAAAACAAAAAAATGGTACTTGCATTTTTGCTTTCCATGTCTAGAGATGCTATTTGAGAAACTCTGATTCGCCTGAATGATAGGTTCACCAAATTGATTCACATTGATATTCACAAAGATTTATCTCCTTTGCACACAATTTGTATTGGCTGGTTATCTCTGGGGAGCAAAAGGAAATGATCAAACCTTTCCTCCCAGACCACCAAGATAGTTTTTTTAATTTTTATTATAAAATGATTTTTGTTGTAGCATGAATACAGGTAATCCTCAACTTACAACCACAACTGAGCCCAAAATTTCTGTTGTTAAGTGAGACATTTAAGTGATTTTTGCCCCATTTTATGACTTTTCTTGCCACAGTTGTTAAGTGAATCACTGCAATTGCTAAGTTAGTAACCCGATTGTTAAGGGAACCTTGCTTCCCCATTGACATTGCTTGTGAGAAAGACACAAAAGGTGATCACATGATCTTGGGACACAGAAACGGTCATAAATAGGAACCAGTTGCCAAGCATCTGAATTTTGATCACATGACCATGGGGATGCTGCAAAAGTTGTAACTGTGAAAAATGGTCATAAGTCACATTTTTCAGTGCCATTGTAATTTTGAATGATTACTACACGGACTGTTGTAAGTCAAGGATTACCTGCGTATGCATATACACATGCATGCTTTTTGGCTGCAGGCAGCTCATGAGCCAAATCCCAACGAAATGTTTAAACACCAGAAATTAAATAAATTGTAACATGAATCAAAGCTAAGAAAAAGAACCAGAGATGCTGAAAGTTTTGGTATAGTCAGGCAGCAAAGCAGCAAAGTGTGTAGATCTGTTGTCGGCCACCAGCCCCTCCAGAAGCCGAATCAGAGGAGCAATATAGCAATAGCACTTAGACTTATATACCGCTTCATAGTGCTTTACAGCCCTCTCTAAGCAGTTTACAGTGTTCAGCATATTGCCCCCAACAATCTGGGTCCTCATTTTACCCACCTCGGAAGGATGGAAGGCTGAGTCAACCTTGAGCCTAGTGAGATTTGAACAGCTGAACTGCTGAACTAGCAATCAGCTGAAGGTTGCAGTGCTGCTTTTAACCACCTCGGCTCCACAGAGGAGGAGGCATGGCAGTCAGGGTCAGCATCAAGGCAACCTGAGAGCTCCAAGGGGGAAGAGGGAATGGAGCTGGCAGAGAGGGAGAGGGAGAGGGAGAGGGAGAGAGGGAGAGAGGGAGAGAGGGAGAGAGGGAGAGGGAGAGGGAGAGGGAGAGAGAGAGAGAGAGAGAGAGAGAGAGAGAGAGAGAGAGAGAGAGAGAGAGAGAGAGAGAGAGAGAGAGAGAGAGAGAGAGAGAGAGAGAGAGAGAGAGAGAGAACATCCCACAAGTCTGGAGGTGGCTGATGAGGAAGAGGAGGAACAGCTGGGTCCAGTGCCTGACACGCACATGTGCAGAAGGCAGAGGAGAGGAGAGCAGTGGAAACCCGTGAGCCGATCCTTGGGAAGGAAGAGCCACAGCTGCTAGCAAAGCCCTACCCTAGATCTGGATATAAAAGGCAGGGGGCGGAGATGAATAGATATGGCAGAAAACTATTCATCTCCTGGCCGGATAGACATGTTAGCCTATGGTGAGAGAGAAACTTTTTGCCAGGGCTGCTGGCGTTCCTAAGAAAGGAATCTTTGAATTAACTTCAGAGGGTTTGTTGTGTTTGGGGAGCTGGGTTAGAACAAGGTCTCATGTCTCATGAGGGGAAGATTTAAATCAGAGCAAACTCTTGACATAAACAGCAAAAGTATTAGGAGAACACCAAGAAAGAAGAGTAAATCAGACATCTTAGTTCTAATACCAATTGCCCACAACTGCTCCCGTGCTCTGATTGGTCCATATTCTGGAATAAGGGGAACATCCTAGATCAGCAGCCCCAACCTTTGGGGCACCAGGGACCGGTTCCATGGAAAGAGGTTTTTCCTTGGACCAGAGGAGGCATGGTTTTGCATGCTGCCTTGCATCCTGTAGATGGGGCTTCGCTTGTTTGCATGGCCCAGTTTCTGGCATGCTGCGACCCGGTGCCAGTTCATGGACCAGGGGTTGGGGACTCCTTGTCCTAGATGAATCATACAGTGAGAGAAAGTGCATGAGAAGATTGTTCAAATATCCTGGTCTTTGACTGTTTGGGCTTTGTAACAATCAGCCTAATAACCAACACCATCAAAAATAGCTATTGTTCTTTCTTAAGGAAAGGTTGTTTCCTTTGTTTTATACTGAGTCCTTAATACACATACAACACTTATTTCAGTTGCAAAAGTCTACTTTTTGCCACATTAACAGCTGAAAATTGTACAGGTCCAAATTTTGCTAGAATATCTTTTTTTTAAAAAAAACAACCAAATAATATATTTGAAGAGGAACCAGACTCACGTATGACAGAAATTATAAAGAAACTTGCTTATAATTGCACTGCTTACTTAGTTACTTTTTTAATACAGACTGTAATGTCAAGGCAATATGACATTATTAAAGATTGAGTGTCCTTGTCTAGTGTACTAGAAGAATGAAAGCAGAGAAGTCTCTTGGATTAAAAGGCAGAGGTTGGGGATTAGTTGCTAACTCGAGCCTAAGAGCTACTACACAGGTGAAGAAATCATAAGAACAATTCAGTACAGTAGTATTTATTAGATTGCCTTTAGGTCCAAAATGATGTTCCAGATGAATAGCAACGCAACTAAACTAATTCATCATAATTAAAAAAGCATTTGAAATCATAGGAGATGAATCAAGAGGATCTTCAACAACTCGAAAGCAGTGTCTAATCTGACCAGATTTATGTATATTTCCTTAGTTCTATTAGACATACAGTACTCCATACAGATAGCCTCAGACGTATGACCACAGGTGAGCCCAAAATTTCTGTTGCTAAGTGAGACAGTTGTTAAGTGAATTTTGTCACATTTTGTGACCTTTCTTGCCACTTGTTAAGTGAATCACCACAGTCGCTAAGTTAGTAACACAGTTGTTAAGTGAATCTGGTTTCCCGATTGAGTTTGCTTGTCAGAAGGTCGCAAAAGGTGATCACGTGACTATGGACACTGCAACCATCATAAATATGAGCCAGTTACCAAGCCTCTGAATTTCTGAATTCTTGTGACCATGGGGATGCTGCAATGGTTGTAAGTGTGAAAAAGAGTCATAAGTCACTTTTTGCAGTGCTGTTGTAACTTTGAACAGTCACTAAAGGAAATGTTGTAAATCAAGGACTACCTCTTCTGTACCTCAGCAAAATGCTCCTTAAGGTTTCCAAAATGAAGGTCTGAAATTTGTGGCAGAGATTCTTTGCAAGCTATTTCCTGGTCCTTGGATCAAAATTCGGCTGAAAAAATGGAGAATTGCTAAATGATCCATTACTAGGCTAAACAAAGCAGTGGTTTTATTCAATATCAGGTAAGTTTCTGTATTCCATTGCTAGTACACTGCATTCTTTACTCAAAAATTATATGAAATCATTGAAGTTAGATTTATTTACAAAAAGATAATATTACAGGCAAAAAATCCAATCTCCTTTTAAAGTTATTTTACTTTGACTTAGTCGCAGAATTTGCCCGATGTGTGTTACTACAATTATATCCTGCATCACAACTTTGCTGTGTTACCATATAGAATATTTCAGAAAATATTCTGAAAACACTCACATCTATTAATCATTAAAATGAGAAAGAGAAAGAAAGGGACGTTGGTACTCACCTGTGAGACGTCCTTTCTCATAGGGCGGAGCTAGCCTCCAAGGAATGGGTTAAATCTGCCCCCTAGCCAATAGGACCGAGTCTTAAAAAAGGTATAAATAGTGCCCTCTCAGATTGGCACTCCCTCTTTTAATCGAGGGATCAAGACAGACTCGATGTGCTTTTTCCAAAACAAACAGACAATTTATTAACTATGTACAGACTCATCGCAGAGAAAAGGAATTATGTACATGAGACACAGCTCAGAATAAGTAACTATATACACACCCTCAGCGGAGAAAAAACCGAACTATATACAGGTGAATCATTGCATACAAGAGAAGAACTATATACACCAGATAGCCGTAGAGCGCCCAGCCAGCCCCAATGGGAGGGACTTGGAGGCTAGCTCCGCCCTACGAGAAAGGACGTCTCACAGGTGAGTACCAACGTCCCTTCTCCATAGTGGGCGGAGCTAGCCTCCAAGGAATGGGACATACCAAAGCTGGCGTCCCTAGGGCGGGATCAATCGTCCTGGCTGGGAAGAGAGCTCGATGCCACCCCTGTCTCCAGCACCCGCCTGCCAAAATCCGCCTCCTCCGAAGCATAAACGTCTAGTTTGTAATGGCGGATGAAGGGAGTAAGGGAGGACCAGGTGGCCGCCCTACAGACCTCGAGGATGGGGACCCTAGCATTCCATGCTGCAGAGGTCGCTGCGCTGCGGGTGGAGTGTGCCGTGAGACCCGAGGGCTTAGGTAGCGCCATGTGTTTATAGGCCAAGGAGATGGCCGCCCGGATCCATCGGCCAATTGTCGCTGAAGACGCCTTGCGACCCTGAGTAGAGGGGCGAAATGTCACAAATAAGGTCTCAGTTCGCCGCAAAGGAAGCGTCCGACAGAGATAAATGTTAAGTGCTCGCTTAACGTCCAGCATGTGCCAAGCGCGCTCAGAGTCCGTGGACGGATTTTGAAAAAAGGCCGGTAAGATGACCTCCTGCGCCCTATGAAACGGCGTGTTCACCTTGGGCGTGAAGGCCGGGTCCAATCGAAGAACGACCCTGTCGCTGTAGAAGGTACACAGGTCCGCGCGCACGGACAGGGCTGCGAGTTCAGATATCCTGTGCGCTGAGGTGATTGCGACGAGGAACGCCACCTTGAAGGAAAGGTGTGACAAGGGAACAGAGTCCAACGGTTCAAAGGGGGCAACCGTTAGGGCCGAGAGAACCTTGGAAAGGTCCCACGTGGGGAAACGATGCACCACTGGTGGGCACAGGTTAGTGACCCCCTTAAGGAACTGCTTCAAGAGAGGGTGAGCAGCCAGCGAGTCCAGGTGTGGGCAGGACAACACTGTCGAAAGCGCCGCAACCTGTCTGCGCAAGGTGTTGGGAGACAGACCCTTGGCGAGCCCCTGCCGCAGAAACTGGATGATATTAATGATTGAAAGATCAAGAGGGGAATAACCCACCTGCGCGCACCAGCCACAAAAGGTGCGCCAGGTAACCGAATAAATCCGCTCCGTCGACGGCCGTCTGGAGGCCAACATGATTTCAGAGAGGTCATCCGGAACTAGGTGGTATTGCAGAGTGAGCCGCTCAAGCGCCAGGCGGTCAGTTGTAGCCAGTGCAGCTCTGGATGCTGCACTGACCCCTGGGCAAGCGACCACTCTGTCGGCGGGATCCGCCAGGGAGGTGATGCGGACAGGGACATAAGGTCCGTGAACCAGGTCCGCCGGGGCCAGTGTGGGGCCAGGAGGATGACTTCTGCTTTCAGCCTCAGGACCCTCCGGATGACCTGCGGGATCAGCGGAAGGGGGGGAAAGGCGTACAGCAATTCCTGTGGCCATTGACAACGAAGAGCGTCCGTGTCTTCCGCGCCCGGAGTTCGGAACCTGGTCACGAACCTGGGAAGCTTGGCGTTTTCCGGGGTGGCGAACAGATCCACGGCTGGCAGTCCAAAGCGGTCCACTATTTGATGGAAAATGTCCGGGTGTAGGGACCACTCTGCCGGGTCGATGGCATTCCGGCTGAGCCAGTCCGCCGTGGTGTTGCTCACCCCGGAGATGTGCTCCGCAGTGATGGATCGGAGATGCCGCTCTGCCCAGAGCCCCAGGGTCATCGCTTCGGACATGAGGGCCCTGGAGAAGGTTCCCCCCTGTCGATTTATGTGGGCTTTCGTAGTTACGTTGTCCGTTAGGACCAAGATGTGACTGCCCACCAGGTGAGGTTGAAAATGCGCAAGGGCCAACCTGACCGCCCTGAGCTCTAGCAAATTGATCGGAAGGGAGCGCTCTGCCCTGGACCAGGTGCCCTGGGCGACGAGGGATTCGGTGTGGGCCCCCCAGCCCGTGGTGCTGGCGTCGGTCGTCAACGTGAGTCTCTGTGGCTCCATGAAGTCGGAGCCCTCGCTCAGGGCGGGCGAAGTCCACCACCGGAGTGATTTCCTCGCCAACACTGGCATCCTGACCCTCGCGGGGGAGTGGCTGCGATTCGCCCGCTGAAAGGGGAGAAGAAACCATTGAAGGTCTCTGGAGTGCAGATGAGCCCACGGGACGATGTGTATAGCCGAAATCATTTTCCCCAGGAGGGAAGACAGCTGGTTCAGGGGAACCCTTGTTTGAGCCAGAACATGCTGGACTAATTCCAATATGCTGTCTCTCCGTTCCTGGGACAGGTAGACCCTGCACTCCAGAGAGTCAATGATGGCCCCCAGGTGGGTGACCCTGGTAGAGGGGGACAGTTGGCTCTTTCCCAAATTAACGAGAAACCCGTGGTGCTCAAGTGTGTTGAGGGTAACCTGGACATCCTGCTGAGCCTGGGACAGGGAAGAGGACTGGATGAGAATGTCATCCAGGTAACACTGAACACGCACGGGAAGAGCCCTAAGGTGGGCGGTCAAGGTGGCCAAAACCTTGGTGAATACCCTTGGCGCTGAAGACAGGCCGAAGGGTAGCGCCTGGTATTCATAATGCACCCCTGCATAGCAAAATCTGAGGAACTGGTGGTGAGAAGGATGAATAGGAATGTGGAGGTAGGCCTCCGTGAGGTCAATTGAGGCGAGAAAATCGCCACGCCTAATTCCTGCCAAAATTGATTGCAGGGTGTGCATTTTGAATTTTCTGTACCTCACATATCTGTTCAGGCGTTTGTTGAAATACCTCTTGTCTTGAGCGTTAGGCGCAGGCCCCGAGGTGGGCGTAAGCCACTGCTTTGTTATGGCATCAACAAAGAGGTTTGGCGTCGGGATTACCTCGGCGGAAGAGGTTGAGGCTTCGCCAAATATGGGATCACCCTGAACCGCCGAAGTTTGAGGGTCAGTGGCCGATGGTGGGATGTTGGCCGTGGCCCTGGCCTTATGGAGCAGGGAACGAAAAAGGCTGGGGTGGAAGAGGGAGGTAGATGTAGAAGGTTCGGGAGCCAGGTCCTCGTCCTCTGACAGCTGCGGATGGGGAGGATCGCATCCCCCTTGGCCCTCGTCAATTTCCCCTTCCTCCTTGTCCAGATCTCCGGCCGGGATGGGGGAGCTGTGGACGGAATAGTCATCATCCTCCATGTCCTCGATGGTTGCAGGCTCAGGGACGGGTGGAGGTGAGACAGCTCTGGGGGGAGGACGGCTCTGGGAGGAGTGAGCCATGGCCTTGACAGCAGCCTCAATCCCCCGCTTAATGGCGTCATCCATTCTCTGTTGGACAGCCGGATCGTCCAGTGGGTCATTGTGAGTCGCTGATGTGACCCTACGGTGAGAGGAGCGACTCTGGGAACAGCGAGTGCCCCAAACGTCCCCTTCCTCGAGATGAACACCCGGGTTGTCCAGGGAGACATCTTCAGGTGAGCAAGGCTGCCCCACCCCTTGTGGCAGGTAATGAGGTGTTGCATCCCCCGGGCCACGGGCTGATGTCCTGGGTGAGGGGGAACCCGCAAGTGTGCCCCCTGATGTGGATCTGGAGGAGTCTTTGTGCCCCTCCCCTTTTGAAGCCGTTTTTGAAGGCTTCTTGGTTTTAGGGGGGGGTGATGTGAGGGGGGATCTGTCCCTGTGCTCATTGGTGGCACGTGGCAGAGAAGAATCCTCCTTTGATCCTTCGGTAGGGCAAGGCCTGGATGACTTAGACTTGGCCTTGCCCTGCCTGTGAGCCCCCTCAGCCATGCCAGCGATTTCCGACCAGTTATTTTATTTATTTAGCTGCTCCTCGTACGATTTCCTCCCTCTCTGTAGCTTCGTAGCACTTGTCTCGAGAGCTAGAGCCCACTGCACATGCGTGGGCTCTTTACTCGATCGTGGAATCTGCCCGGCAACTGATGACGAGTAGAGCAGCCAATCAGGAGATCCGAATCTGCCCGGCAACTGATGACGAGTAGAGCAGCCAATCAGGAGAGCCGAATCTGCCCGGCAACTGATGACGAGTAGTGCAGCCAATCAGGAGAGCCGAATCTGCCCGGCAACTGATGACGAGTAGTGCAGCCAATCAGGAGAGCCGAATCTGCCCGGCAACTGATGACGAGTAGTGCAGCCAATCAGGAGAGCCGGTTTGGGGAATTCAAAATGGCCGCCGTGACGTCAGCGACGAATTCGCAAACGGCCGTTCCCGCCAAGACAGAGAGGCTCGGGCGACGGATTTAGGCCTGCCGGCTTGACGGCTGAGGCAACCGCAGCGAGAGAGAGGGAGAGAGAGAGGTAGGCCTGGCAGAGAAGGGCTCTGCTTGGGGCGGCCGGCAGCAGCACAGTTCGCAGAAAAGGCTGTGGGAGGATCGGCCTCCAGCCGGAGGGGTGGAAAAGGCCTTTATCGGCTTTGAGGATTTCTTCTGACTTTTCCCCCCAGACAAATAGCAAGGGTGGCCGGTGATGGTAAAAGGCCTCCCTTTAGTTCGCCCTGAAGCCCTAGCAGGCTGTCAGGGCCGTTGTATGCAGCTGGGCAGCTGCCCACGCCGCGCTCAACCCTGGATGACAGCTGTCAGTCAGGGGAGACTTTGGAATTATGCAGAATGTCACTCACGAGGTAAACAGCAATCAGGAAGTTAAGATCAGCAACGGTGGAACTAGCCTCCAAGCACAGGAAAAAGCACAATGCCCTTTGGCTACGGACCGAGATTAAAAGAGGGAGTGCCAATCTGAGAGGGCACTATTTATACCTTTTTTAAGACTCGGTCCTATTGGCTAGGGGGCAGATTTAACCCATTCCTTGGAGGCTAGCTCCACCCACTATGGAGAAAGACATTGTAAATTGTAACATTTCATGATAAGCAACATTTCTATCCCATTTAATCTTTAGAAGCGCACAGACTAATTATGTACCTTCCTGCAAATTATGTTTAGGCAAATGTAACTATAATAATAATTCAACTGCTACTTGCTTAATACTGTCTTCTTCTCCATCCTTTTAATAACTTTTAAAACTTTCCAGTAAGACATATTAAGAATTTAAATACATTTTTGATCCGTGATCTTCTCAGAAAATAAATGGGTTTCTCCAATCATAGATTCCTACCTAACATTAACATTTTACCTTATTTATTTACATGTGTTTTTAACATATTTTTCCCCTCAAATCCAAGCTTGAGAAAGCCTTAGTGGTAAAAGTCTATGGCGATTCTCAGTCATCCAGGTCATGGTTGTCCCAAAGGAGCTTTTGCAAAAGGCAACTGGGCTTTCTTTGTTTTTCCTTAAAGATGTTTCGCTTCTCATCCAAGAAGCTTCTTGGATGAGAAGCAAAATGTCTTCAAGGAAAAACAAAGAAAGTCCAGTTGCCTTTTGAAAAAGCTCCTTTGGGACTTGGCGGTAAGAATGATACTTCAATCTCTTAACAAACGAACGTTCGTCTTATTTAAAGCGTGGACACTTCTTTAGGAGCTCTTTCTTCTGCCTTTATCCAATTTAACTATTTTATTAATTAAGCACATACCTCAGAATGTAGTTTTTCCACCCTAGCTAAGTTTAAGTCTCATGGTATAATATTTTTAGGCAGTAATCCACATCAGATGTTAATTTCTTATTACATGCACAAAGGTGTATAGTAGGCAGAGAGAGAAGCTTTTGGGGTGATATGCTTTTCATCTTTATGAAAATACTTTTTCAATCTAACTCAAATAGATGAAAACATTATTCCATTTCAATCCTGTAATAATGAGCCTATCCAATCATCATAAACCTGGTTCTTTAGGGTTCTTTAGGCATTTAGTACTGAATGCATCTTTAAAAGAAAAAAAGAAGAAAAATAAATCTCTTTATTTGAAGGGCTGGAATGATTATTTGATATTCTACCATTGTTTCTTTGTCAGTCCCGCCTTTATAATTTCCTGTAATGCCCAGGGTTTATTTACAGCTGGGCTGCCATATTTACTTAGGGTAAAAGAACACCTCAGCGGGAGTGAAAGGTAGTAGCAGTCCAGCACTTGGGATATTTCACTTCCTCTTCTGTCCCATTTCAGCTCATGGCGCTTTTTTGACAGACAGCACAGGAAAAAAAATCTGCATAAGGGAAAGTAACTGACAGCTGGGGTCAAACTCTCTCTGTTTAATGACACTGCCAGTTACACATTTTGAATTGTTTAAATATGAGTCTACAGCTTCAACAATCATCATCTCACTGGTTCCACTTTTCATACCCAACAGCCAGGAAACTGACACGTAATTACACACTTACTGATGGTATCGCCGGTGCCGATAATTAAAACTGCCACGGGAGGATTGCTATTGCTAGTCTACAGCTGGGATGTTGTCAAGAGGTAGAAACTCCAGCAGCTTTTAACACTATCTTCTTACAGGTGGACCATGGGCACTGGTGATGTAGTTATAGAAAGGCCTCAGCACATCATTCACAATGTCTCACACAAATGAAGAAAATCTATTAACAATCCAATAAGTGAAATACAAACACAATGACCTAAGGGTTAAACTGTCTGGGTGGACTTGGAACTCAGATCTATTATGTATTGTTCTTTTTTTCCTTTCCTTTTTCGTTCTGTATGTTTCTGCTGCAATACAAAATAAGCTTATTTGAGCAATTGTTCTTGATTAAGAGCCCAGTGTTGATGTTTCAGTGAAAAATATAGATTGAGGAAAATAATTTCTGTCCTAATTTTTAATAACAGATGTTGATATTTAGAAATGAACCAGGTGTTCTTCTCAAGGAAATGCAAGTTTCGCCTACAATTTGGAGGGAAATTTTGCTAGACGATGAAACTCCTTTATGATTGGACACAAGATGCCTTCAAATTATGGTAGATGTAGCCTGAAAAGAAACAGGGTACCTTTACTGTTGTATAGACTGAAAGTCAATTGTCACAATCCAGACCTAAACTCTTGCCGATGTTTCTTTGTAACACAAGAAAAGTTTAACCTTGCCATGTATTGATGTCATATTTCATCTGCTTTCAAGTAATTTCCTATCTTCAGATTCAGGGTTTTTTTCTGTTTCTTATAGTTTTGTGTGGGTTGGCTAGGTTCCTGAAATTCTGATATTTTAAAGATGTAATTAAGATTCTTAGTTTTTTGTTTTTATTTAAAATGTCTAATATTGTCTGTCAGCAAATCTCAGAGACCTGTGTAATTAGCATGTTCTTCTGAAAACCAGATATTTACATCTGAAAAGATACACATGCTAACAACTGTACATCTGTATTTGCAAGTCTGCAGTGTGTGTTGATATTTTAGCCAGGACTGCAATCTCATAATATAGTAGTCACATCAAACCCTTATCACAGATACTTTTTTCTGTCATTAGATATACAAGGTAGAAAGGATTAGAGTTAAGCAATAACTTTTCTGAACAGAGATTGTCAACTGAATTCTGGATAAATGTTTTCAAGACATCTACTACTTTTCTATTCAAATTTTCTTTCAATAGAAATATATTTTATTAATATTTTAAACAAAGGGAAATAAAGACAGAATTCATATTACAATTGAAACTGAATTTGTGTTCTGAGTTAAGAAGAAATTTAAAGAAGAACATCGGGGGGGAAGCTAGACACCCTTTTCACACAGATTTAGCTGAGTACAGAGGTGGGTTCCTCCCGGTTTGGACCGGTTTGCCCGAACCGGTAGCAAACCACTGGTGATGTCACGATGACATCACAGAAACAGTTCTGTCTGTGCCGGTCCATGGATGCTGCCATCTCTTTTTTTAATTATTTTTTTGAAAAAAAATTGGGGGGGGATTTTTTTCTGTTTTTTTTTTCTGCGCATGTGCAGAAGCTGAGTTTTGGCACTCCGCATGCGTTGCCATCTTGTTTTTGGCTTGGGGGGAATTTTTTTTATTTTTTGGCATTGTGTATGTGCACGTGCATGGCCACGAGGCGCAGCCACGCGGCGCGGGAGGAAGTGAACCGGCAGCAAGGTAAGTTAGAACCCACCCCTGGCTCAGTACATTATATTAGAATACCCGTCAGCCTTAAGATGAGCATATTAATAATAGCTTATCCCAGGGGTGAAATCCTCCTGGTTCACTCTTACCTGTTGGTCGCCACACAGCCGAAGAAGCTGGTGGCGTTCGCGAGGCGGGGCTTCCCCCACCCGCTTCCCCCGCCCACCTGGATGCCGGCATTTGCGTTATTTTGCCCTCTGCGCATGTGCAAAGCGTTCTGCTTGCGCAGAGGGCAAAAGAACGCAAATGCCGGTGTCCAGGCGGGCGGGGGAAGCGGGCGGGGGAAGCCCCGCGCCGCGAACACCACCAGCTTCTTTGGCTGTGTGGCGACCAACAGGTAAGAGTGAACCAGGAGGATTTCACCCCTGGCTTATCCTAAATTTATCCAGTTGGACATCTGTATTCAGGCAGAGATAACATACTGTACAAAGTGCCTAACATAAAAAATGCCATTCTTCCCATCAAGTTTAACTGAATGGCAAACTCTAAAGCTAAGAGATCGTTTTGAGCCAATAGACTACAATCAGGTGCTGCATAAACTTCCTTGGACAGTTGTGCCAATCCTTTTCAATTCCAGCTGGCATTCTTCCTGCTACTCCAGTCTTGGCCTGTAATTAGAAACTGGTACCCTGGCCAAGGTAAAGAGTATTACTCAAGATTCAGATTAATGCTACCCAGCATAGAATTACCAAATGAATTTTCGCTTGAGAATACAGCCATTATTTGAACTTTGGCCTCTGGAGGTAACATCAAGGTAACATAATATGCTACTTCACCTCTGCCATCTTTTGATAATGATATTGTGTTTGTCATATAAGCCTTTGGCAATCAAAGTGAAGGGAGAGATTCACAGCCAAGTTGGGATAGGAAGCCAATTTGACTAGAAATGATGCTTTATGTTCAAGCAAGCACAACTAGCACTGATGACATATTCACAACTTACATAAATTTCACTGGCTTCAGCTTCCAGCATATTAATGTAGGCACAGAGGCCCTTGCAAGCTTTCTCCTGCAACTTATGGTGAACAAAATATAGGCATCCTATTTTGCCTGTGATGACATCTCAGGTGGGCAATATTTAAAGCTTGAAATAGTGCCTTGAATTTAATTACTGGGTGCAGAGATGGATACTAATTTATATTATAGTATTCTGCACTGCCACTGATGTTTGAATTTGTAAACTTTAAGTTGATGGTGTAGTATGCCTTGCTTGACTGCCTTGCAAGTTAAGGCTCTGGTCATCTACCCTTCATCTTGAAGACTACCTACTGTATTACCTTTGGTCACTACATCAGTCTGTGAAATTCTTCCTCAAAAAGAATAGACGCACCAATATTTAGTAGAGTATCTCCCTCTTTTTCTCTATCTCAGTAATAGCTTGATTCCAAAATTACTTCTTTGCCACAGCATTATTTTAATTGCTAATACATATGAACCCCAAAACTGTGTATCTAATTTCACAAAAGTCTTCTTATTTCATTCTGTTTTGTCATAATTTTTTAAAGAATTGTTATTCATACACGTATCCCTTCAGAATGAATTGGAAATATACTGTTAGGGCTACTTTATGCTGATATTTTCAATGAGATGCATATATGAATATTGTGGAATATTGTGGGTAATAGACTTCGGTATACCGAATAATATAGATTATTGCATTATCAAGAAAGATTTAACAATTAGTAATTTAAGAATATAGCAAGGTTCATCCTGGGTAAAATCAGAACTCCATCTAGTTTTGCATCATTCTCAGCAATGGGCATTCAGAGGTTCTTCAGTTATCTACTGATAAGTCTTGTTGTTGATGTGTCTTTTTTCTGAAATGGTATTATCGTTTATCCTTGGGTGCTCAAAGTTGTATATCATGGATTATTGTGCATTATCTATGTCTTTTAATCCTTGAATGCCATCCCAAATTACTTAGGTGAGATGGAAAGTTATATAAATCAAATTAATAAATAGTCCATAAGCAAGTTATAAAGATTGTGGACAGTCGTAGCATCTTGCATTCAAAAGTATACTGTCTCTGAACAGGGAGTATGATTTAGTTAGCACAGCTAATAGCTGTTGATAGATCTATCCTCCATCAATTAGTCTAATCCCACCTATTTAAGATTTAAGCTGTGCTGCTATTCATCGATTGAGAAGATTGTCAAACATGTTGAAGAGTGAGTAGCCAAAAAGAGGCCAATAAGAGGAGAAGAAGACTCCTTGCCATCAAATCCAGCATTCACTTTTCCACAGATGCTAGATATATGCCTACAGGAAACCCAGGAGCACAACATTACATTAATAAGTCCTTTCCTGCTGCTGTTCCCCAAAGACTGGTATTCACAGGCATTCTCTCTCTCTCTCTGATTCTGGAGATAATATATCTATCAATCATACCCAGGACCTTATCGATAGCCTTGTTGTCCATGAATTTATCTAATTCCATTTGAAATCCATCTAGCTCAGTGGCTATTACTGCAGCCTAAAGAACAAAATCCATTGTTGTGGTGGTGGTGGTGGTGGTTGTTGTGGCTGTCTGTCCTGAAGCGCCCTCTATTCATCTTCACTGGATCATGGAGAAACTGGTTTGTTTGTTTTTAAGTAATTCAGGTTCTTTCTCTCTTTTTGCCCTTTACTAAATGCTCTCAAATCTGGTGATGTTTTCTTATAGGTGGAATTCTCTAGCCTTTGAATTTCACTAAAAGTGCAATTGTGCAGAGTGGTCCCACAAATCCTATGCCTACACAGAAATATGAGAAGCAGCATTGCAAGTAAAGCTTGTCTAAATATCCAACTGGAGGCATCTCAAAATATAAGGGGATTTGTTAAGCAGGAAACCGGATGTGGCTTGGCACGAATGAGGAGGCAGAGTCCAGGATCTCTCTTTCTAAGTCACACGTTTATTCAGCACTGGACAAAGGGTGGATCCTCCCATAAGGCTGGAAGAAATGCAATTTCAATTAATTATATATAGCTTTCTTCATTATGTAACAGGAATACTGATTACAATTGATAAAGTTCAGAAGTTACAAAAATACTTCTGCACGCATCTTCTCACATGTTCATCTGCAAGCTTGTGATTTCCTTTATCCAGCTTCCACAATTCCAAAGGCCTGCTGAGTCCTGAATTTTATTTCTGTCATTTCAACATAGGAATCTTTGGACCAATCATCAGAATTATCAGAATCCTGATCAACAGATTCAGAAACCTTCAGGTACAGTGCTGCCTTTTCCCAGAGGTCACCATTCTCCCTTTTGAGAGTTTCCTGATTTTGGAATTTATTATGATTAGTCAGAGCAGAAGTGGGTTCCTGCTGGAGCTGCCCAGTGCGCAACTCTGGTAGGGAGCGGCCGATTGTGCAATTTGCACACGGCCGCTCCGGAGCCCTCTCTGCCGGTCCACCGCGCGCGTCGCCATTTTTTCGTTAATTTTTGGGCTATTTTGATTCTGTGCATGCGCGGAAGCAAAATCGCGCCAAAATCTTGCGAGGGGACACGCGTGCGAGAGAGATTTCAGCAAGATTTTGCTTCCATGCATGCACAGAAACAAAATCACGTGAGGGGGTGCACATGTGTAGCGAGCGAGCGCCCCCCCGAAACTTGGAGATGCACGCGCAGCGCACCAGCACCAGTAAGACAGCAACCCGCCACTGAGTCAGGGGGTCTAGAAAGAGGCATAAGAGGCACAATGCATTATGGGACACATCGCTTCAAAGTTAGATCCTACCTCCAACCTTCAAGGGAAATGTGATAAAAAGATGGCCCAGTGTTCAGATCAAATCACAAGACATTTGACATTTTTATGAATTAAGCATAGAAAAAATATTTCAGGTTTCCTCCCACTCTTTTACTACACCTCTTGACTTCATTTACTTTTCTGTTATGTAGATTTCCATTAGAGACAATTATGTAATGAAAAATATACTCCTATTATGGAAAATACACAAAATTGTCATCAGAGGCACATAAAGGCACTTATTTCTGGCCTACAGTTATGGAGATTAAATTTCAGGTCAAGATTTATTTTGTGTGACTGTCTCCTTATTCACCAGAGAATTGTACAATGCAAGTAATCTGATCAGAATAATGCATAGGGACATATTTCAGAAAACCAATAATTGTGGTAAAGTCAAGCAGTGCAAAGGGCCAACCTATGTCCAGATTCCCTCTTTTCAACAAATCCTTAATCATAGCATCATAATACACTGCGCTATTGCACATTAAAGCCAGAGGCTTGAAACAATCAATGCTGGACATCAGCAGATTTATTATAATTTCAGTTCTACTGCCCTTTTGCAGGCTAAAAAACAAAATTATATTTTACGGTTGTGCCGTATTATACTTTACAGCTTTTATAAAAAAGAATTAAAGGGGGGGGGTTAAGCAGAGTGAAAGCTGCTTCATTTTCTATTTTTGCAGGTTAAGAGTGGAGAAGTCAAACACTGACAAAATTCTTCAAAACCATAACCTGTAAATCCCATTCTGTTCCTTTCCTCTCTATGCTTGCCTACGTATACAACACACAAGAAACCTTTCGCAAACAAATCCCAAACAAAATCATTGCCTATTTTGCTTGCCTTTAGTCCCTCATGGAATAAACACAAGTTGTTACATGATTCTTTTGACCAATTTCTTATTCTGTTCATATTTGCAATGATTTTATTACCGACGCTCAGTTTGCCTGCCTTACATTATCACAATCAGTGCATCTTGGGATTAAAAAGCATTTAGTGGCCCAACTCTTAAAAGAAAGTCCCCAAGTAGCAGCATAATGAATATTGTTTTTTTTTTTTACTGTTGCAAGGTTTATTGGTATGTCAAAAAAGCACCATCCTCATTTGAAAAACAAAGAGGTGACCCACTTAGTATGGCAGAGGCAGCATAAAGGTGCTGGAGATATAATTATGCAATCTATAAATAGTAGCCTTCCTATTTTACCTGGGGAAGCCCACAAATTAGGCACTTCTCTAGAGAAATATTCATTTATTCCTCCCCCACCCCACAATAAACCATCTATTGATATCCAAATTAATCCAGAATAAGCATGATACTCCCCAGGACAGAGAGAGAAAGAGAACGAGAAAGGGTAGATACAGCAATTGGTAGTCATCAGTTTTATTGCAGCCAAAATCCACAGACATCTGTATACCTCTCTAGAGATCTATTTCAGAAACTTTACTATTCTGGTTGGGGAATAGGAGGCGTTAGGCTCTAATTCATTAGACCTTCCCTATAGGGCTTACCTTTCAGTGCATGATTAAGACCCATTGTAAATGACAAGATTCTGCAGCTAAGTGTGTTACTTGGATCAGGTAATCAGCTACTGGTACGTCTTCTTGGCTAGAGAAGATCAGGTAATCAGCTGTGTCTTCTTGGCTAGAAAAGAAGAGTCAAAATTTGATTCACTGCAATTGACCTTTCAAATAACAAAGCTACAGCTGTTCATGAGGGTGATGTCCAGGAAACCAACATTAATATGTGGGGAAGCACAAAATATATGGCTTGCATATTTGGTATTCTATATTTCCTCTATATCTCACCCAACAATTCCTTTACACATATTATTCATTTTTACCCAGTATTCTTTTGCATATCGAAATCTTGTTGCTACACACATAACATTTCTTCTCCAGTCTTGAATTCATTCACAGACAGGTATAACAGAGGATGGGTTTCATCACTGACAGACAAGGTGATCTTTTTATTTCACTGCAGGTCTTCCCAAAAAATACTAGACAATTCATCCTGTCCTTAAATGGAAGAAGATGATAATTGGCAGTTATGGTAAACATCTTGGAACGATTCAGTTGGATAGAGTTATCTGCCTTGATATCATAAGACAGATTCAGTTGGAAGAGATTTCAAGAAATCTCCAGTCTTCCAGTCTTACTGAAGCTATGACAACATATTGGTCACCCAATGTACCCAGTGCGCATTTGTGATGTGGAATGATAGTTTTAGTCACACAACTACAAGGAAATATAAATGTTGGGCCTGTAGGTCCCTTCACTCTGCATTGTAACTTACCAGGATCAGGATGGAGAAACTTCAGCATAAATATCTATGCTGCCTAATTAACATCATGCCTATAAGTATGTCCTTTAAGGGAATGACTCTTTAGAGGCATTGGTCTGAAATTATGATGATAGAGAGAACAAAACAAGCCATTTAATGCAGCAGGCTAAATTGAAAGAATTTGCTTGTTTATGGAACAAATATGGGGTTGCTTTTCAGAATGTTGATTCCAAAGATTTATACACAAGGAGAACGTTCATGGTATTGCCATATACTGAAAAAAATGACTTTGTTCAGGACAAATGCACCAATTAGCAAGTACAATTAAAATATTATTATCACACTTTTACACCAGAGAACCAGTGTAAAATGGTTAAGGGCTGGATTAGGACCAAGAAAACAGGTTCATAAATGTTGACAGTAATTTTGGACAGGCCTTTTCCCAAACTATCTGACAAAGTTGTGATGTACGAAGATTTGGATAGAGTCAATGTTCTACACAATGCCTTGAATTCATGAAAGAAAAAAAGAATCTAATACCAAAATACCTACCCATCAAAGGAAAAACTGAAGTGTTCCCCTCAAAAAATATTATTCTAATCTCCATCAGATCGCACCATTATAATGCCTAAAATGTAACACAGTGCATACATTGTTTAAGATAATCTGATTGTGTTTGAAATAGAAATGTCTGATCCTTCTGTCCTTTGTGACTTTCCTTGTCATGAATAGATGAGACCTTAGCTTCACCCATTCACAAAGACAAATGTGATGCAATATTATGCAGTAGAAATAAAAAGAAAGCCAAAATCTAGAGAAGACAGGAGCTAGAAAAGTTGTCTATTCTTGTCCATCTCAGAAATGCGTGTACTTTGCGGATTAATCAATTCATGATAAAGTGTATTTGAAGTACTTTCAAAAGGTCAATGAACAAGAGAGGCATGGTCAACTAAGAAAGCATTCTGCAGGTAGAAGCAAATTATTTTAAGGATGCATGTGGTTTTCCACTTAATTTGCCAAGAATTATATATGAAATAATATCCATCAATTCATGAAAGTTTTGTTTTATTGTTAAGATAGACTTTATCATATATTGAGAAGATTTAAAAAGCCTGTTTATTTTTTAAAAAATCACCTTTTCAAATAAATCCCAGAGTAATGTAACAAACATTACACAGTATTAGATTTGTAACAGTGGGAGTAGTACTTGAATTGTAGTTTAGTTACTGGCTTGTTTGTTTGGCAAGCTTTTATCATTCATTCTTATTCAGAACCCATTGGAGTATGGCAATGGTTAAAGTTAAAAAATAAATTCCCGACATCAAATTCTAGAACATAAAATAATCAATGTCTTAGTGTGACTAGGCACTTAGCAACTGGTATGTATATACAATGCTTGTGGTGTCCCAATGCATATGTGATTGCCAAATGCAACCTCCCCAGCCAGCCTCTGATGAGCAAAGTCAATGGGGAAAGCCAGATTTGCTTAATGACCTCATGATTCACTTCACTGCAGTGATTCACTTAACAACCATGCCAAGAAAAGTTGTAAAATTGGGCATGTCTCGCTTAACAACCGCCTCACCTAGCGATGGAAATTTTGGTCCCAACTGTAGTTGTAAGTGAAGACAACTTGTATAGATTTAAGTATATTTCAATGACTGCATAAAACATGCTGCAAGATCCCTTGTTTTTTTTCCAAATTCTGAAGTTTAGAAATAAATATTGTTGAATTTTAGAGGCTTCAGCTCTTTCCTTTCGCTTTCCAATATAGATACGTGCACACAAGACGATCCATGTAAAAATGCTGTCAAACTATACTTTGCTAGATAGAAATTTTATATAAACCGGGCGTAAAATCTGAGTGAGTTTTTACTACTGAATTATAACCCTGTAGAAATAAAGATTCACATCTAAAAACATTCAGTCTTTGGGGATAATTCTGCTCTTATTTATGTCAGTGAAAATTAACCCAACAAAATCAGAATTGTATTTGCTATGTGTGATTAGGAACTCCCACCAATTGGAGTGTGTCTAGGGTATTCTGGTGCATTCATTTTGACTGTTTAAAACTGTTATAATAGACCATTTCATAAAGCATGGTGTGTTTTTTTTAATGGACTAGAATAAAAATATTTTATTATGAGTTGATGAAGCAACTGTTATCTTATTTTACAGGCAATTTTTTAAGCCTCTTTATCTCTTCTTCTTCTTCTTCTTCTTCTTCTTCTTCTTCTTCTTCTTCTTCTTCTTCTTCTTCTTCTTCTTCTTCTCCTTCCTCTTCTCCTCCTCCTATTTCTTCTTCACATGAAATTGCAATATCAGATGATCACCTTTTCAGATTGTAACTTTATATAGCTATTAATATATTTATTTCACATTTAAATGCCATGATGACTTTTGTACTTTCGTATTCTCTCTATGTAACATTTTGAAAAACTTAAAACTGTTCAGATTTTAAATCTTCTGTAAAAAGTATTCCTCGGCCTCTATCCCCAATAAAATAAATGTATTTTAGAAAAGAGTTAAGGTCCCACACCATGCTCAACAAGCAGTTTTCAACTCTCAAGACTATGCCATGGTATCTTTGCTTTTGCCAAAAGCAGTAATCTGATTTAGCTTGTTTTTGTTTTACAAAATTCTTCATATGTCTTTCAATAAGACAGAATATGGATCAATAGGCACCATGGCTGTCTCTAATATTATTACTAACTGCTCCACTTTCATTTTATGGAAATAAACATTTTATGTAATATAACTATATTTTTGTATTACTATTGATCAAAGCATTTTAAAGACTGCATATTATTTAAGTCTTGTTCTCCACTGAATTTTCTGAAATCTTTTCCCAGTACTTCTCATACAAGCTGCATAGAGAGAAAACAAACTAGAGACATATTGGGAACATGAAACAGGATCTCTATCTAACAAATGGAATTGCACAAATGGAATTATAACTGCATAGTAAATTAGCTTTAATTGTGCTAAAAGTGAAAAAGAATGTTAAATCTTTTCTCCTTCTGGATCTCAAATCAGCTGTCTGTTTTTCTGGGCTAATATGTGTAACATTCATTTGTAAATATTGTTCATTATCAGTATGGATGCACTGAAGCCTACTCCTGATCTCATATATTTTCTCTTGAATTGGGGCAAGATGATAGATGGTAGATAGATAGATGATTATTTTGTTAAGCCGCCCAGAGTCCTTTGGAGTTGGGCAGCATATAAATTTAATAAAATAAAAATAAATAAATAAATAAATGATAGATAAAATAGACAGACAGACAGACAGACAGACAGACAGACAGACAGACAGACAGACAGACAGACAGAGATTATATAGGTGACATAAATATACAGTTGTATTCTGATGAGATAGGATAGGCTGAGACAGAGAGACATAGAGAGAGAAGGATCGCATCACACTAGTGACAGAAGCACTGAGGAGCACCATTGCTCAGGAGACACCAAGCAGAAGGCTCTTTTTATATTCCCGGCAGGAGCTGAAGCGATGGATGGTAGCTCACCCCACCCCACAGCTGCACTTGGGTCTTGAATGTGGGCTTGCTAACCTCTGACCCGGTATCCTAACCATGTGAGCCACCATGCTCATAGATGATACATAGATGATAGATAATAGATAGATAGATAGATAGATAGATAGATAGATAGATAGATAGATAGATAGATAGATAGATAGATAGATAGATAGATAGATAGATAGATAGATAGATAGATAGATAGATAGATAGATAGATAGATAGATAGATAGATGAGAGAGAGAGAGAGAGAGAGAGACAGACAGACAGACAGACAGACAGACAGACAGACAGACAGACAGACAGACAGACAGACAGACAGAGATGATGGATGGATAGACAGATTACAATAGAGATCATTTTAGTAGAATTTGTGATTGCGTAATGTCTTAAGAATAAGCTTTCTGCATAATTATATAACCTTGTAATACTTTAGGGAGAATTTAGCTGTGGTCACTCACATCAAATAAGAGGTTTGGGTTTTTGTTGTTGTTGTTTTATAGCAATAGCAATAGCACTTAGACTTATATACCGCTTCATAGAGCTTTACAGCCCTCTCTAAGCGGTTTACAGAGTCAGCATATTGCCCCCAACAATTAGGTGTCCTCATTTTTACTGATCTCGGAAGGATGGAAGGCTGAGTCAACCTTGAGCCTGGTGAGATTCGATCTGCCAAATTGCTGGCAGCTGGTGATCAGCAGATGTAGCCTGCAGTACTGCACTCTAACCACTGCACCACCACAGCTTATAGCATTGTAGTTAGCCACAATGCTACCCAGTGACTGAGAAAGAAGCTTCAGTTATCAAGGTTAGCAAAATTGTCCATTTAACAATGCTCCTATTTGGAGAGAAACTTGCTGCCTCCTATTCTTCCAGATATCCCCCAGGAATACTGCAAGTTCATTGGTTATAGTACGTCAAGATCCATGCATTGCTATTAATTGTAAGGTTTGTAATTATTTCTGGTTTTCGTGTTAGTAATAACTCTTCACGATTCTGTTGACTGGAGGGAAATTTTAATCCCAAATGTGTCCAATTGTCAAAATTGCTATTATCCTGCGGAAAAAGAGAGGCTTTTAGGAAGAAGTAAAGTTTACTTATTGGAAATTAGAAATGAATATGTATTGTCAGATCCTTGACATTAAACCCTTTTATTTAACACCAGTTGAAAGTGTAAATTATTCAAATGTTTACATATGAAGGAATGCTGTACTCTAATGATTCCATTTCCTACAGAGTATTAGTGGCTAGATAATGAAAAGCTTCATCAGAATGGAATGTTAAACAAACAACTTCAACTTCTCACAGCAGACTGAAAAGATTGGGTGACTCGGTCAATTAGAGCTGGCAAATGCTTCCAATGAACCAAGTATCAACACTCTCCACCGATGACAATGAAAGTAGAACTGAAGCTGTGGATTCTGCAGTCTCTCATTTTCCATCATATATTTGCATGAGAACCAGGTGAGTGACATATGTAAATGTAGCAGCCTTTTCTTCAAAATTAGCTCCCAGAAATAAGTAGGGCTGCAATGTGTAATGAACTGATTGAGTAGAGCCTGATTAATTGGAGAGCCCACATTTTAATAGGATATTGATGATAGTTTCGGGGGGGGGGATGTATTATGTCAAACACCACCTTGAAAGGATCCTTCTCTCTTCTCAGTAGCACAAGAGGAAGGAAAATTGTAGCAATAGTACTTAGATTTATTTATTTATTTATTTATTTGTCTTCATTTATTTGGTCAAGCATATATTACAGATATAAGTATAAACATGATTATGAATACAAGAAATGGATATGAATAAAAGAGAATATTAGGACAGGGACGGTAGGCATGCTGGTGCGCTTATGCACACCCCTTAAGGGCCTCTTAGGAATGGGGTGATGTCGACAGTAGACGGTCTAAGGTTAAAGTTTTGGGGGTTTGGGAAAGAAACCACAGAGTCAGGTAGTGCATTCCAGGCATTGACAATTCTGTTACTGAAGTCCTATTTTCTGCAACCAACTTTGGAGCGGTTTATCATACGTTTGTATCTATTGTGTGCTCTTGTATTGTTGTGGTTGAAGCTGAAGTATTCATTGACAGGTAGGACATTGTAGCAGATAATTTTATGTGCTACACTTAGGTCGTATCATAGACAGCGGAATTCTAAGTTGTCTAAGCCTAAAATTTCAAGTCTGGTGGTATAAGGTATTTTGTTGCGAGCAGAGGAGTGGAGGACTCTTTTCGTGAAATATTTCTGGAATTGCTCGATTGTATTAATGTCTGTTATGCAGTGTGGGTTCCAGACAGATGAGCTGTATTCAAGGATTGGTCTAGCACAGGGGTCGGCAACCCGTGGCTCCGGAGCTTCTTGCGGCTCTTTGGGCCCCCTGCTGTGGCTCCCTGTCCCATTACTGGCTGGCCTCGCCCTCCCTCACCTGACCTGAGAAGGTAAGGATGACAGCGTGAATGGAGAAGTGGCCAGGGCTGATTCTCTGGTGCTGGTTGAGGAACATAGCCACCCCTGGCTGAGGCTTCCCTTTGGGCGACTCTCCTCCCCCTCTTGCAACTCCCTGGCTGGCTGTGGCAGGGCCAGTAGTGTGCACATGTGCAGGGAGACCCTCAAGCGAGTGCCAAAGTGCAGCAAAGGTGCACTCGGAGGGCGGGCAGCTGCTTGCTGAAGGAAGGTCTTTGGATGTGGCTTCTCTCCTGCCCTAAGGATCTGGCCATTGCCTTGTCGTGTCCCGTCCCACCCCCCCCCCCGGCAGCTCTTCAGCCAAGCAGGGTGGGTGTAAGCTCCAGCTCGAAGTGGCAGGAAGCAAAGGCTGCCTTCACTTCGGCGACCCTCCTCTTCCTCCTTCTCCTCTCATGCAGGGGGGGGGGGCATGGCAAGGCGATAGCCAGATCCTTAGGGCAGGAGAGAAGCGGCCCTGTAGCTGCCTTCATGCCACATTTGCACATAAGGCAGCCTTCACTTCCTGCCACTTCAGGCTGGAACTCACACCCTCCCCAAAGGGAGGGGAGGGGAGATGGGACAGGACACAGCAAGGCAATGGTCAGATCCTTAGGGCAGGAAAGAAGCCTCATCCAAAGACCCTCCTTAAGTGAGCAGCCATTCGCCGCCCACTCTCCGCATGTGCCTTTGCTGTCCTTTGGCGCTCGCTTGAGGAGGGTCTCCCCACACGTGCCACAGCCAACCAGGGAGTCGGAGGGTTGCCCGAAGAGAAGCTGGGGGTGGCAATCGTTCCTCAGCACACAGAGAGAGAAGGGGAGAGAGAGGAAGAAAGAGAGAGATGGGAGAAAGAAAGAGATGAGGGAGGGAGAGGGAAAGAGAGAGAGAAAGATGAGAAGGATGGAGAAAAGATAGGAGAGAGAGAAAGAGAGATGGAGAGAGAGAAAGAAGAGGGGAAAAGAGAGAGATCATTACCTTTTTCTCATAGAAAAGAAAACAGAGCCCACAAAACCTGGGTAGGCATAGCTGGGGGACGGTCATGTGACTCGGTGGGACCTGACATCGAATTGGCCATGCCCACCCAGGTTTTGTTGCTCCAGGTGTTTTGTTTTCTCTGGGAAATGGGTCCCATAATGGCTCTTTGAGTTTTTAAGGTTGCCAACCCCTGGTCTAGCAAAAGTTTTGTATGCCCCTAGTTTGCAGTTCAATATTGCCAGAGAAGAAGCTACACAAAATTAGGGTTAACAACTCTTAATGCCTTTTTGGCAATGCTGTTACAGTGGGCTCTGGCACTTAGATCATTTGAGATGAGTACTCCAAGGTCCTTGACAGAATGAGGGTCGTCTTATAAAATCTCAGATTTATATATTGGGGCCTCAATCTGGGTCCCTCATTTTACTGACCTCAGAAGGATGGAAGGCTGAATGAACCTTGAGCCAGTCAGAATCGAATTGCTGGCAGTCGACAGAATTAGCCTGCACTCCTGAATTCTAACCACTGCGCCACCACGGCTCTATGTATTTCTAGCTCTGCAAATGTTGCTGAATGACAAATGCAGGAAGTCTCAGCCGAGATCAAATGCTGAGAGATGTAAAAGTTCTAATGTTGCAACACCTGGAGGGACATAATCTGAAATCAGAAAATATGCTTCATGAGTCAGAAATATCATTAATGATAAATTAATCAATCAGTATTGATCTGATTAATCCATTAAAATATCTTTGAATTATCTTGCTGCCATAGAAAAGAAGGGTTCTGTGAAGGTAGTTTCTCTTTTTCCCCCATTACTATCCATGTACTTAACTGGGGAAGGAAAAGAGATAAGAAAGCAGTCATTACACATCCTTGAAAATGTTGTACTCCACTGAAGAAATGCTACCAAATACATATATTTCACAGGTATTTGAGGTAACTCTCCACTGAACAATTTGAAACCAACACTGGCAGGACTATAAAAATTTTTATAGTTGTATATATAGCAATAGCACTTAGACTTATATACCGCTTCATAGTGCTTTACAGCCCTCTCTAAGCAGTTTACAGAGTTCAGCATATTGCCCCCAACAATCTGGGTTCTCATTTTACCCACCTCGGAAGGATGGAAGGCTGAGTCAACCTTGAGCCAGTGAGATTTGAACAGTTGAACTGCTGAACTGCAGTGCTGCTCTTTAACCCCTGTGCCACCTCGGCTCTATATTTCACAAGTTTCAGTAATTACCTTTACTAAAGGAGAGGGGGGGAGGGAGGGGGGAGGGGGGAGGAGGGGAGGGAGGAGAGAGAGAGAGAGGAGAGAGAGAGAGAGAGAGAGAGAGAGAGAGAGAGAGAGAGAGAGAGAGAGAGAGAGAGATGAATACTTCAGTAAAGTTAATTACCCAAACTTGTGTAATTATTTTTTGTGTTGTGAACTTATTTTACTCTTCTACACTTACCAAAATAAAATTTCTATCATTTTAAAGTATGCCTATCCAGCCTTAAATTTAACAGCTCTAGAAATGCTGAACAAAACTTAGAGTCAACAAAACAAAGGAGTTGAAAGTTATTCTTCTTAAACTCAGCTCTAAATAACTATTAAGAATTACCTTAGCTGCATCTCAAATTACACGGTTTTAGGATGTGAAAACATTTCTCTAATTAACTAATAACAGTAAGGGACAATTTAGTCTAATGCTAGACTAAAGCTAGGCAAACCTGGATTCTAGCAATGAAGACCAGCAAGGTGATTTTAAATTAGCCTATTTTCAAAAATTTTGCCAAAAAACCTGCTTGCAATTGCCCATGTAGCTATGGTGTTAAAACAGATGCAAGGCATTTAAAACAAATACCGTATTTTTCGGAGTATAAGACCCCACCTTTTTACCCCCCAAAAAGAGGGTGAAAACTTGGGTGCATCTTATACACGGAATATAGCCCCACCCACCCAGCCACCCCCACCCTTTGGCCTCTGTCTTCCAGCAATTTACCTGCTTACAGGAAAGAGGGAAGAGCCTGTAAAGCCAAGCAAGTCAATAGCAGCTTCCCGACCTACAGCTAATTAGGTTTGCCACGTGGGAAAATGAAAGTGAAACTAGCTGCAAAGAGGCAAATAGCTGGGAGAGACACGCAGATTTTTATTTTCTGCTGGATGCAAGGGGATAAGTGAATAACTGTAAATGTCTGTAGAATGTTCCAAATTATTAGACTTATTTTTTAAAGACTGCTTTATTATTGTTCTAGCCAGGTGTCTCCAACCTTAGCAATTTTAAGACTTGTGGACTTCAACTCCCAGAATTCCACAGCCCAGCTTTGTTAGCTTTGCTGGCTGTGGAATTCTGGGAGTTGAAGTCCACAAGTCTTAAAGTTGCCAAGGCTGGAGACCTCTAGACAACTTAACAAAATAAAGAAGCTTTTTAAAATAAATGCTTGCTCTGAAGAGGCCCAGTGCTATTGTATCTTCTTTTAAATAATAGAGAATAATGTATACTTCCAGAAATTTTAATTAATTTTAACAGCTCTGTACAAGTATAGTCTGAAATGTAACAGTGTTCTGTTTAGTATTAGAGTTAAATCCTGACTTACCTTGGAGTAGATCTATTTAAATAATTGGGAGGAGTTAGTGTGACTACATTTAAGAAAACTTTCTGGCATAATGTACATTTCTCCAATTCTTTGCTATTTCTATGGGTCAGGCACACATGCACAGAAATACACAGCAAACAGTGTATATCATCTGTGCTGTTTGCTGTTTGGCAAATTGCTTGGAGGCAGAGACCTTTTTTCCTTGTTTTCCTCCCCCAAAACTAAGGTGCGTCTTATACTCCGAAAAATACGGTAAGCAGTGATGTCACATCTTAAAATAGCCATAAAAAGTAGGTAGTAACTTGAATTAGCCAAACCATGTTCAAAGTGTTTTCATCACCAGTAAATTAGGAGGCTGAATTCATTTTCCTATAGCACTTTATTTCTAAATCTCTCTTCTTTTTAATATAATGTTTAAAAAGACTGTCCATTGACATCTTACTATATCTAAATACTGTAGACTGGATTGGATGTTCTGTGATTCATGCTGTGATTCATACTTTATTCTGAAGTACCAGTATATTGGAATGCAAGAACATGCTAAAAGTTCAAAGGAATTAGAGCTGAATCTTCTAGCATGCTAACACTTGTTCTTAATTTAATTTAATGATTTGATGCCTAGGGAAATTAGAAATACTTTAATTGAATAGATGCATTATAACCTAAATATTTTTAAGGAAGGTCAGAAAATAAGCAATGCAAACTTTAGTCCCTCTATAGAGAGAAAGAGAGTAGATGAAATTTATACAGTCAGTGAGAAAAATGTGCCTATTTTTTATTAAACATTAAATGGTTGTGTGTTTGTGTGTGTGTGTGTGTGTGTGTGTGTGTGTGTGTGTGTGTGTGTATAATTATGCTTACTTTTTGAAACCTTAAAACAGGAATAGAAGTAAGTTATAATTTGTAAGAACTAAATTGATGTGTTATTCCTTTTGCTTTAATTTTTAATTTCTAAAAGTATTTTAAAAATTGCATTCCTTTGGCAGGCTTCTAACAATTCCTATAAATGAATGCTCTTTTAGTAAATTTCCTAGGGAGTTTTGGCAAAATCTTCTAGAGGGCTTTGGTAAAAACATTGTGAATGCCAAAACCCAACTCTAAAAAGAAATCTGCCTTGTATGTCAAGCCAAAATCTTTTACTGAAGGTTAATTTGAAGATTTTTTAAAACTTTTTAAAAGGAATTAGTATAAATTTCGGTACAGATAGATTTCAAAACACTATTTTAAATTCTGTTTCAAATGTGATAATATTTGTATATGTCGCTTTAATTTTCCTAGTAAGGTGGCATTTCTAAATTCAGCATTTAATACAGATTCATACCAATAACTCATTTGACCAAGAATAGTTTATATAACAACTATATGTAATGTGTATTGTATTGTATTGTATTGTATTATATGGTATTATATGGTATTACTGTATATGATATTATATTTAATGGTATTATATATACTATTATCTATACTAGTACTTAAACACTATAAACAGTGCATTCAAAATAAAGCATTTGGGCACATAATGTATTTATAGTAAAATAGCATTTTTCCTATTACTTTTATAAAACTATATAAAAATGAAAATGCTTTTTATTTCATACTTTGAATAAAATATTCCACCTTATTTTTTTTAATCAAAACATTTCAAGTTGGATTTTTTTTTACAACAACACAATTTGAATGGTTTTTACTATAATAAATGATACTAATTCATAATAAGCTTTTTGCTCAGATTTTTTTATTTATTATTTTTCCTACTGGGATTACAAGACTAGATAACAATTGAACAAATGTATTATGATGCATTATAACACTGTTTTTCTGCAAACAGTGAGCCAGTTTCCAGAAAAATGGGCAAAAGAGATATCTTAGAATATATATATATATATATATATATATATATATATATATATATATATATATATATATATATATATATATATATATATATATATATATATATATATATATATATATATATATATATATATATATATATATGTTTTTCTGTTGTGTTATCCTGGTGTACCCAAATATGGGAGAGAAAGCATCACAGCTTCCTTTTTGCCTTTCAGCCCCTCACTGGGACCATCCAGGCTGTTTTTTTATATAGCCGACACACTAATCTATATGTAAAGGATTTTTTTGCTGATAAATGAAAATAAAGGGAGACTATTATAGATCTATTTCGAGCTAATTTTGCTCTCGTCAGATAGCCATACCCCTTACTGGGATTTGAACCCGGGCCGGCTGCCTTGCAGGGCAGCAACTTAACCACTAGGCTTAGAAAAATTCCTTCACATATAGATTAGTGTGTCGGCTATATAAAAAAACAGCCTGGATGGTCCCAGTGAGGGGCTGAAAGGCAAAAAGGAAGCTGTGATGCTTTCTCTCCCATATTTGGGTACACCAGGATAACACGACAGAAAAACATATATAACCCTTTCCTGGTGAAAGAGCTGATTGGGAACAGAGCCTATGGCCTAGTGGTTAAGTTGCTGCCCTGCAAGGCAGCCGGCCCGGGTTCAAATCCCAGTAAGGGGTATGGCTATCTGACGAGAGCAAAATTAGCTCGAAATAGATCTATAATAGTCTCCCTTTATTTTCATTTATCAGCAAAAAATCCTTCACACACACACACACACACACACACACACACACACACACACACACACACACACACACACACACACACACACACACACACATATATATATATATATATATATATATATATATATATATATATATATATATATATATATATATATATATATATATATATTTACAAAGAACTGATAAAGAAATAAAGGGAGACTAGTATAGATCTATTTCAAGCTATTTAGCTCTCATCAGCTAACCATACCCTTATAGGGTATCTTATATATATATATATATATATATATATATATATATATATATATATATATATATATATATATATATATATATATATATATATATATATATAATATATATATATATATATATATATATATATATATATATATATATATATATATATATATATATATATATATATATATATATATATATATATATATATATATATATTTAAGATAGCCGTTATGGAGCTAGCTAAATAAAAGAACTGAATTTCTTCTGCTGCTGCCTTCTTTGAACTCAAGAATCCTTCTTTGCCTTGGGAGTCTGCTAGTGGAACGGAATTAGCATACTTTTCAAATAGATTTCAAATCGGTTACCTCATCCTCCAGGGCAGGAGGGCACCCTGGTAGAAAATGAATGTTCCATTCAGTCCATTAGCACAAATGAGATTTTTTTTTAAAAAAAAAATGCTTTAAAGCAAACTTCTTGATCTAAGTTGTCTACTCCTAATTTTGCAACTAGTCAGGAGTATGCAAGTTTTTCTTGAAATCTGTATTTACAGATAGCCCTCGAATTATGACCAAAATTGAGCCTAAAATTTCTGTTGCTAAGTGAGACGATTACTTGGTTAATTTTGTCGCATTTTGTGACTTTTCTTGCTATGGTTGTTAAGTGAATCACTTCAGGTGTTAAGTTGGAACACAGTTGTTAAGTGAATCTGGCTTCCCCATTGACTTTGCTTGTCAGACTTTTGCAAAAGGTAATCATATGACCCCGGGACACTGCAACAATTATAAATATGAGTCATTTGCCAAGCATCTGAATTCTGATCGTGTGACCCTGTGGATGGTCATAAGTGTGAAAAATTGTTATAAGTCACTTTTTCCAGTGTCGTTGTAACTTCAAATGGTCACTAACTTCATCTCCTTTTCCTTCCTACTTTGCACACCCACAGACACACAGACACACCCACACAAAACCCAACAGGACAAACCTTGGCTGCCTAACTGCCAGCATACACACATCCTTAAACATTCAGAACAGCAACAACAATGAGTAATCACAAGTATTGCAAAACAAAGCAAGTTTTTAACAGAAAGAGCTAGAGATTTTTTTAAAATGCTGCAGCAAACAAGTAAGCAAGCAAACTGTGTCATGTGTAGCATAGATGAGCATCAACAGAATGAACACAGGCAACAAGGCTCTCAAACCCAACCAGCAGAGAGTCTCTGTATTTGTAGATGCCCTCTAAGTCAACAAAAGTAAAGAGGACAGAGTGCAATGAAACATCCAAATCTCAGCAAACAGCTAGAACTATTCTTTGTGGTTTCAAGTGGACTCCGCCAAAAGCAACCAAACAAGTCATAGCGAGCCAAGTACCGGTATATATATTCACAAATCCTCAACCATTTCAGCAACAAAATTGGCACGGAGTCCAAAATATAAGAGAGCCTTCATAGTGATTTTCTGTGTAGTTTCATGTCTCTGTGGTCTGATTCGTGTATTCCTTAAATGCCTGTTGCTTCGCTTCAAACTGCATTCCCTCTGGGGCCCAAGTCAAGAGAACCAGGGAAATGGCCAGTGTCCCCCACCCACCCACTTTATTGCCCCAAATTCAGAAGACAACATCTCCATTGCAATAAGCAGGAAAACACTCCAGTTTCATTACCTTAAACTTGAGATGGTCCTTCCTTCCTTCCTTCCTTCTTCTTTTCTTTTCTTATTTCTTTCTCTTTCTTTCTCTTTCTTTCTTTTTCTTTCTTGCTTAAAGAAAAAAAAGATAGAAAAGATATATAGATAGATGAGAGAGAGAGAGAGAGAGAGAGAGAGAGAGAGAGAGAGAGATAATTTAGAGTCTAACTGACTTCAAATGAGCCTGGATAACTTACATTTTGAAGGGAAGAAACAGATCACAGACCTCCTTCAAGAAATGCATACATGCTCAGAATTTTACGTCTGGCCTTGGAAGAACAAACAGGTTTTCATAGACATTGGAATATCAACAGATTGGGAATTATAAGGATTTTTTGGAGGGGGAAGGGCTGCTATTCCAGACAGCTGACAATGTGACAAAGAAGTCACATTTTCCACTTAAACAATGGCCAAAGTAGTTCAAAAACAAAATCAAAGTACTTTATTTTAACATTTTTCTCAGGGTTAAATAGTTTGGTTGGGTCAATTTGGGTCCAGAAATCCCAAGTGAAGTGGATCAAGATGACTGTTGCAGTGGTCTCCTAGCTAGTCTCATTTCTCCTAAAAAGTCCACTGAGCTAGCAAGGAAGGATTCAAAAGCACTAAGCGTTTAACACCTCTTGTTGAAGGACATGCAAGACTAAACATAGGTCCACCTTTGTAGGATGGATTCTCACCAACAAGCTCTTAAAAACCTGATTTGATAAAGAATTAATCTCATTTAAAGCTAATGCACTCAGAATAGCCAAAGACTGTTTTATAAGACCTCTCTCATTGTGGAAGCAGAACACAAAGCTCTTTTGAGGAAGAACAAATTGATGTGACAGCAGGAAGACTAGCAAAGATGGCTGTGAGGAGTCCAAGAGAGAGAGAAGTTTTGCTGTTCTTTTGCATTCAGCTAATAGCAGGCGTGAAATTCAGCAGGTTCTGACAGGTTCTGGAGAACCGGTAGCGGAAATTTTGAGTAGTTCAGAGAACCGGCGAATACCACCTCTGGCTGGCCCCAGAGTGGGGTGGGAATGGAGATTTTGCAGTATCCTTCCCCTGGAGTGGGGTGGGAATGGAGATTTTGCAGTATCCTTCCCCTGCCACGCCCACCAAGCCACGCCCACAGAACGGGTGAAATTTTGAATTTCACCCCTGGCTAGTAGCTCTGTCCCCAGAGCAGTGCTTGGACCAAGGAATGCAATCAGATCTGAAGCCTGGGTTAATTAATTTGAAGAAATACTCAGTAGTGTCCACATAGGGAGTGGAAATGGGGATCTGAGTGACACAAGCAATGTCACAGTGTCATGATGCAAACCCTGCCCCTTTTCGACATGCATCATGATGTCACATACATGCCCCAAGACATGGCAATGCTGTTTTTATTATTCCAACCCCTGTCACCAGGATGTTGCATGAGAGTTTTTTTACTCAAATATGACCACTGGTCTCTTTTGAACCCAGCCCCAGACAAAAAATGCTCACAAGGTTGTGCCTCGTTCCCCTCCTAATTAACTCCTATCTTAATATTCGGGCTTTCTATAAACATAAATCCAAATCTCTTCACTAAACTACACTTAATTTTCTATTTTGTTTGCACTGGCAGCACAGCAATTCTTTGCATAATCAATTCAGCTTTTATTGTTCAGGTATTAGCCAAATACTGCCAGGACAAAGGGGTGTAAATAAATCACTGCCATGTGTAAGTGCGAAATTAATGGTTTTCAAACTGAGCAGATAAAGATGTTCAATTGCTTAAGTATTTCATTTCTGGATGCATCACATCTGTGAGGTCACAGTCCAGACTCAAATGTCTGCAAAAGCAATTATTAGATTTGCCAGCTGCAACAGGAACATTTAAGTTTCTGATGCAAATTAAGTATTTGTTGCAAAAATTCTGAGTCTTCTATTGTTGTGCTTAGCTTGTGCTTAGCTTTTGATCATCCTGACTTGCTTATTCAGTCTAAATTTATTAGACTTTATTGCAGGTCCTTCACTCCATACAAATGCCCTCCTTCAGATACAATTATCATGTTCCTCTGTATTACCCCAAATGAGAATTTGCCATCTGAAATATTGGCTGAGACAATCCTTTTGGGGTGAGTTGCTGGCTCACCCAAGGTTTGATAATAAGCTTATTTCTGCTTATAAAACTATTGACAAAAAAAAGCGTTCCTTTTGTGGCTTTTCTGTTCCATTTTGAATGTAATTTAGTCTCAAAAGAGCTGTGAAAGAAGTTAAACAGAGATCCTTGATCTGGATATTCAGAGTGATAGATCTAAACATATTTCTGTATTGCCTGAAGGACCTCTTCCATAGCCCTTTCAAGACCCCCCCAAGTATCTTTACAGCATTTCTTCTGCCACTTAAAAGAAAGTGACTACATTTGTAATATGTTATGCCTTATCTTCAATGTTGAGGAGGTTAGGGTTAATCAATTGTCCCCTTTGCTGTATTTATGTTGGAGAAGGAGTGGAGGAAGTTGGGCAGAGTTAAAAGAGAGATCAGCCTAGAATCCTTATATAGCCACAAGCAAGAGGTGGCGCAGTGGTTAAAGTGCAGCACTGCAGGCTACTTCAGCTGACTGCTAGTTCAGCAGTTCAGCTGTTCAAATCTCACTGGCTCAAGGTTGACTCAGCCTTCCATCCTTCTGAGGTCGGTAAAATGAGGACCCAGATTGTTGGGGGCAATATGCTGAACTCTGTAAACTGCTTAGAGAGGGCTGTAAAGCACTATGAAGTGGTATATAAGTCTTAAGTGCTAAGTGCTATTACAACTCCAACCCCTCCTTGAATTCAGTAGACCCTTATCTAACTCCAAGTAGGTGTTGACCATTAGTTGAGAAGATTCCTGTGCAAAGGCTTTTAGCAATAAATCAGTTGAATTGGATCTTCAAGTTTGGACCTAGTGTTTCACGTCTGGCAATTTGGTATACAGTGTTTATATTTCCACATGCCTGGTTATGTATTTATTTAAATTTATTTATATCTTGCCTTTATTGTTTTTATAAATAATTCAAATGGCAAACATAGCTAAAAACGCCTTCCTCCTATTTCCTTCACAACAACAATCTTGTGGAGTTATAAATAGTGGTTTATAAACCACTATTTAGTGGTTCTGTGGAAATTATCTGCTTCTTATTTGCAGAAATTTTCAGGAACATAACAAAGTGGCCTTAGAAATATATCACGCATTTGTGTTGCTGTTTATTTATATTGGATATTATATTGTTTTGTTCTTCATGTGGTCTTGGGCTGTAAATCAATAAAGTAAACCCAAATGCTCTGTAACTAGTTATTTTACCCATCACAGCCATTTTGTGATTGTAAACACCACACCAGCAAGATTTTCTTCAACACGTTTCAAAATTCCAAACATTCTAACCAGTCCAAAATCTGAAAACATTTGGAAATTTTTGCTCAGATTTGTTATTAGCCACAATCTATCTGCCTTATATACAACTGTCCACAAATGCATAGTTAAAAGCAAAAGTATTCGCATAAATTGCAAACATGAATTTGATGAGTTGTGTTCTCTACAAGCTCGTTTCTCAAA
This sequence comes from Diadophis punctatus similis, assembly GCA_023053685.1. NCBI lineage: Eukaryota > Metazoa > Chordata > Lepidosauria > Squamata > Dipsadidae > Diadophis > Diadophis punctatus. The sequence continues at coordinate 17,416,856 of JALIGW010000005.1, forward strand.
ACCTTGTCCTTCTTTTTGCCTAAAAAGTTTATTTAATAGATTTATTTTATTTAATAGATTTGTATGCCGCCCAACTCCCGAGGGACTCTGGGCGGCTCACAACATGTCCAAATCCATTACAGTAAAACATATAACAATTAAAAGATATATAAAAATTAAAAAGAAATCTCCAACATTCATAACTAAAGGGGGGAGACCCCGAGATACTCAACTCGGTCTCACTTTCACCCCGCCTGCCGGAAGAGCCAAGTTTTTATTGCTTTACGGAAGGCCAGCAGGGTGGGGATAGCTCTGATCTCCGGAGGGAGCTGGTTCCATAGGGAGGGAGCTCCCACAGAGAAGGCTCTCCCCCTAGGCCCCGCCAACCGACATTGTTTGGTCGATGGGACCTGGAGGAGACCAACTCTGTGGGACCTAACCGGTCGTAGGGAGGTATGCGGCAGGATGCGGTCCCGAAGGTAGCCTGGCCCTGAGCCATGTAGGGCTTTAAAGGTAACGACCAACACCAAGTGATGTAGCCTTTGCTAGCACTCCATTGAATTCTTGGAAAAACTTGGATGTTTTCTGATAGAAATCTCCCATTGATCCAGATAAGTTTAAAGACAGAAGAAACCAAAACACTTATCAGTTTAGGCAGTGTTTGAC
>JALIGW010000005.1:17422500-17502500 GCA_023053685.1 Diadophis punctatus similis
CATATATATGAGGAATCAAGGTTGTTTTAATGGTCTACATATCAAGTGCATAGCCTAGCCAGGTTTGCTGGTACAAGTAAAACAACTCAATTAGAGGAGTAGCTGAGGTATATTTAAATAGCCAATCTCTTTACTCATTGACTCAAATGCTATTTTCATTTATTCCCTCGATGTTCTGCAGACGGAGAAGAGGAATGTGCCTAATAGCTCATGCCAAATTATTACTCCATACAAAGTAGTTATTAACTCAGGGGTGTCAAACTCGATTTCATTGAGGGCTGTATCAGGGTTGTGTTTGACCTCAGGGAGCTGGGGTGGGCATGGCCATCATGATGTCATCATGTCGGGAGGTGCCTGTGGTGGCCCAAGCGCTCTGCCAGAGAAAACGGGCTCCCGAGCTTCATTTTCGGTGGGGACGGCCTCCTGCAACCCTCTGGCAGCGAAAACAGAGGTCAAGAGGGCCTTGCTAGCTCCATTTTTACTAGCAGAAGCACCAAGGGCTGGTCCTTTGCTGTTTCCAGGGTGGCCCCGTGGGCCAGATCTAAGCATCCTATGGGCCAGATCTGGTCCCTGGGCCTTGAATTTGACACCCCTGTGTTAACTATTTAAGTAGATTACTCACTTCTGCAACTTCCAAACTTCCAAAGACTGTTGAGTTGTTTGTGGGGGATAGAAGTCAATATGTTGTTCCCCAGTCAAGAGCCTAATATGTGTCTCATAAAGGCTAAGGATGAAATTTGTGCCAGTTTATAGGCATCAACCTCTTGTATCATAAAATATTCAATCTAAAACTATGACGTGGGCCAGTTTCCAAATCAAGCTATATTCTATAGTTAGTATCATATTAATTTATTGTGGCTATTTTTGGTTCACTTTGTAGCATTAGGTAATTCATAGTCGGCATTCATTTCACAGCAATATTTATTTGTATCCATGTTTATTGACTTTACAGAAAGCTTAAAAGATTGCTATCTTTGGCTTCTGTGCTAAATTAGCAAAGAAGAGAGGAAGAAAGTGGAAGGAGCAGAAGGATAAGATCTACACAGGACCCCCTTCCATGTTTAAGAAATTGAGGTATTAGTAATTTTCAAGAATACAGTTCCTGGTCAAGGGTTCATGACAAACAGTAGAGTGTCATAAATGTTTATAACACAAATACAAGGTGCACTTCTTGTTACTGGGACAGCAGTGAAGGGCAGGGGAGGGTTAGGGTTGACATTTGATATAGCTTCTGAATTAACCAAGGGAAAGAAATATTTTCTACTGACTACCAATCTTGAAAGAAATAGAGTTTAGGCAATCACACACTAACACACACAGAGACACACACAAATGCACAAACCCTCCCCTTGGCAAGTTGCCTTCTTACTATTTAATCTCAGGAAACTGACTTTATCTGAGGCTAGAGAAGCAAAATGTTTCTTGGCCATCACCAGCAAAGGAAATGCTCTTTTGATCCGTAGTGCTACCTTCCAGGACTTGAACCAAATGTGATGGAATGTAGTCTGGATCCCCGAGAGGGAGAGGCTGCATTCCAGAGGGCCAAGAGGCATTGAAGCATGGAAAGTTTGGTTGGGAGGAAGAGAGTTAAAAAACAGCTCCTCCCTAGCAATTCCCAGAATATATCTATGGTAATGCAAATAATTGCTTTCATTTGTTAAGATTTCTTCCTATAGGGGAGGAACAATAAAGGAAACTACTCAGAAGTAGCTCCGTGTGTCTTTCTTGATTCTTGGAGGGGGGAGAGCTGCTAACACCAAAGTTCTCCACCCACCCACAGGAGACAACTTCTGATCTAAAGTCAAGAGCTCCAACCTGAGATATTTCATACAGCCTGAGAAGACTCTCCTCCAGGTCTTCAAGAAGCCTTCCTCCTACTGGTAGGGAATTTGGAGAATTCCAGTCTAAGCAAAGTATCTTGAAGTCATCAGGGGATCTAATAAAAAACAAAGCCAGGCTAGTTTTGCACTTGCCTCCCTTCAGGCAAGAACCTCCACTGACCTGGTTTCATGTCAATAGAAGATTGTTGTGCACTTCAAGGCTTGTGGTATGACATTCACCCTTGAGTAGCAGCTAATTTATCTTGCCTGATTTTCAATGGTTAGGGTTAAGGTTAGGGTAGAATAATGATTGAAATGTTGGGATTGGTTATCTTAAAGGGCATTAAAAATGGACAGATTTCCAACTACTTTAATTTTCAGCCTTACAGGAGGATGCGCCCCTTATCCTGATTAATTCCAAAATGACATCCCATTCCAACTCTCTTTCACAATCCCGTTGGAATCACAGAATCGTAAGGCTAGAAAAGATGTTGGAGGTCTTCTATTTATTTATTTTATTTATTTATTAGTGAGACTTACATACCGCCTCAAAGTGCAAGCACTCTCTAAGCGGTTTACACCATTAAGCAATGTATATTTACATTGCCCCCAACAATCTGGGTACTCATTTTACCTACCTTGGAAGGATGGAAGGCTGAGTCAACCTTGACCCGGTGAGATTTGAACCGCTGAACTGCTGATCACAGTCTATCCCAATCCCCTTCCCAAAACAGGAGCTCTCATACCATCTTGGACAAATTGTTTAACCAACCTTTCCTTGAAAACCTCCAGCGATGGAGTACCAACAACTTCCTGAGGCAAGCTGTTCCACTGTTTAATATTTTTCAGGAAATTTCTCTCTATTTCCAAGTTGGATTTATCTCTGGTGAGCCTCAACCCATTGTTCTACCGTCAGGTGCTATGGAGAATAAACCAACAGTTTCCTCCCGGGGCAGCCCCTCGAGTATTGGAAGACTGCTATCATGTGCCCCCTCAGTCTTCTCTTTGTTAAACTACACCTCCTAGTCCCTTTAGCCCTTCTTCATAGGATTTAGCCTCCAGGCCCCTTCTCATCTCTGTTGCTCATCTCTGCACTCTTTAGAGCCCCAGCATCTTTTTCGTATTGTGGTGAAACCAATGAACCAGTCATGTTCTTCATCTGGAAAAGCTGGCTGTTAGTCATGCATTTTAAGCTAAAGTCATTACACTATAATGCTTCCTAAACAAACAAACACCCTCACTGCTGAGAAACCTGTGATATCTAAGTATCTTGGCCTGTTTTTCAGGGCTCTGTAAGATTTAATATGCGTCTAATTTAGAAAGGATTAGGCAGTGCATTTCATTTGGTTATTAGAATGGCTCCAACTGTGGATAGATATTTAAAAACTACTTTATTCGCCTTGCAGTTTCTTGTTTTTATTGCCATGTTTCCTGGATGTCTGTGGGGGTGGGTGGGAGGGAAAATATTTGTCTTTTCCTGCAGCTTTTCGTGGGAGAAGGGTTAGCATAAGTTATTTCTTACGAAGGAGCACCATTGCAGAGAAATTCAGGAGGTGGAATTAGCCAAAATTGAAAACTTTTTAAAAAAGGAGACGAATTTAATGAAACCACCATCAAGCTTAGAGTCATTTGTCATACCACATGGTGCAGAGACAGCCTTGACTACAAGTATGCATTTGTTAAATGTTCTCACAAAACTGTGATCATTAATTCTAAAGCACCTGTTTGCAAAAGGAAATATATGTTTTTGAGCTGTCGTGCAGTGCAAGACAGTTGTTAAAAGTCTGTAGAGAATGTGATTTTATAGCATTTTAATAACACGCCCAAAGATGCCTTTATCACCAATGTACGGGGTTTTTTTTTCCTTCTAGACTGAAGCTCGAGACTGAAATCAGCTTTTTATGCAAGATGCATATTATATAAAACTCCTAGGTATGGTATTAACATATTTAAATTACCATAAAAACAAATGGTGCACCAAAATTTTCCATACTCTAGCTTTTCCTTCGATAAAAAAGGAAAAAAGAAAAATTAGACATATTCTCAGGGACTGATCTTATACATGGACACGTTATGAATTCATTATTTCATTGCACAGCAGAGAATATATAGATTTTATGCGTGATTCACAAAGAAAATTAACTGCAAAAGAGAATAGATATGATGAGATACACTGAATAGCCAGGAACAAGTATTTATGGAGAGACTATTACTACTACTACCCTTCTTCCTGTTCCTCTTCCTCTCCCTCCTCCCTCCTCCCTCCTCCCTCCTCCCTCCTCCCTCCTCCCTCCTCCTCCTCCTCCTCCTCCTCCTCCTCCTCCTCCTCTTCTTCTTCTTCTTCTTCTTCTTCTTCTTCTTCTTCTTCTTCCTCTTCTTCTTCTTCTTCTTCTTCTTCTTCTTCTTCTTCTTCTTCTTCTTCTTCTTCTTCTTCTTCTTCTTCTTCTTCTTCTTCTTCTTTTTCTTCCTCCCAACTGATTTACTCCTAAATCCCTTGCTATCTATGCAGGAAATATACATAACTAGATCAGTGGTGGGTTCCTGCCGGAGCTGTCTGGTGCATAGCTCTGTTAGGGAGCGGCCGATTGCACAATTCGCCGGTCTGTTGCGCGCGTCGCCATCTTTTTCTGAGAATTTTGGGCGATTTTGCTTCTGCGCATGCACAGAAGCAAAATCTTGCTGAACTCTCATGAGGGGACGCGTGCATGCATGAGATTTTGTTTCTGCACATGCGCGGAAGCAAAATTGCACCAAAATCTCTCGCGCACATGTGTCCCCTTGTGAGATTTTGGCGAGATTTTGCTTCCACGCATGCGCGGAAGCAAAATTGTGTGAGGGGGCACACGTGTAGTGAGCGAGTGCATGCCCACAATGTGGAGATGCACGTGCAGCGCACCAGCATGGGTAAGTGAGCAACCCGCCCCTAAACTAGATGCTAACTGAGTGACTTATACACTCCATTATTTCTCTGTGTGACCACCCATCTAGGAAACCCTGATTTCAGGATGCACAAAATAACAAAGCAAGAAAAACAGATTTAAAAACAGAGTTATTTATTTATTTATTTGGTAGTTTTTCTATGCCGTCCTACTCCCTCAGGACTCAGGCAACGTACAACATTTTATAAAAACTCCAAACAAATCGTTTAAAAAGACAGTTTAAAAACAATTTTAAAAAACATATAAACAACATACATGCGTGGGGGAGACATCAGATATAGAGTCGTCTCAAAACCCCGCCTGCCGGAAGAGCCATGTTTTAATGGCTTTTCGGAAGGCCAGCAAGGTGGGGATGGTTCGGATCTCTGGGGGAAGTTGGTTCCAGAGAGCAGGGGCCCCTACAGAGAAGGTCCTCCCCCTAGGCCCTGCCAGTCGGCACTGTTTGGCTGACGGGACCTGGAGGAGACCCACTCTGTGGGACCTAACCGGTCGAAGGGAAGAATGAGGCAGAATGCAGTCCCGAAGATAGCCTGGTCCTAAGCCATGTAGGGCTTTAAAGATGATGATCAGCACCTTGAATTGCACCCGGAAACCAATGGGCAACCAATGCAGCTGGCGGAATATAGGTGTCACGTGGGTGTACCTTGAAACACCCACCACAGCACGCGCAGCTGCATTTTGCACCAGTTGAAGTCTCCGAATACTCTTCAAGGGCAGCCCCATGTAGAGCGCATTGCAGTAGTCCAAACGAGAGGTGACAAGGGCATGAGTGACCGTGAGTAGAGCCTCCTTCTACAAGTATGGTCGCAATTGGTGCACCAGGCGAACCTGTGAAAAGGCCCCCCTAGCCACAGCTGCAAGGTCTAGGAGGACTCCCAAATTGCGAACCCGTTCTGAGGGAGTTAATTTTTCTCCCTCAAGAACCAAAGAGGGACAGTCGATATAGTCCTTCGGAGGCAATATCCAGAGCCACTCAGTCTTGTCCGGGTTGAGATCCTAATGTCATCCAGGCACTGGCACATCACATCAACCGCCTCCCTGAATTGAGATGGGGTGGTGATGTACAGCTGGGTGTCATCAGCGTACTGTTGGAAACTCACCCCGTGTCTACGGATGATCTCCCCCAGCGGTTTCATGTAAATGTTAAACAGGATGGGTGAGAGGACCGAACCCTGAGGCACCCCACAGGTCAGGGGCCTAGGAGACGACCTCTGCCCACCTGCCAACACTGACTGCATCCTATCAGCGAGATAACAGGAGAACCACCGTAAGACAGTGCCTCCCACTCCCAACTCGCCGAGACGATGCAGAAGGATACCATGGTCGATGGTATCAAAAGCCGCTGAGAGGTCAAGTAGCACCAGAATGGAGGAATTGCCCCCATCCCGGGCTCGCCAGAGATCATCCATCAGGGCGACCAAGGTGGTTTCTGTGCTGTAACCGCGCATGAAACCCGACTGATAGGGATCTAGATGATCGGTTTCCTCCAATAACTGAAGGAGCTGAAAAGCTACCACCTTCTCCACAACTTTGCCTATAAAAGGCAAGTTGTAGACCGGACGAAAGTTCTTCAAATCTGCTGGATCCAGGGAAGGCTTCTTGAGGAGGGGTCTCACCACCGCAACTTTTAACGGTTGCGGTACGGACCCCTCTCTCAAAGAAGCGTTGACAACTGCCTGGATCCAGCTGCGTGCCACCTCTCTGCTGGCTGAGACCAACCAGGAGGGCACGGGTCCAATAAACAGGTGGCAGAGCTCATCGCCCCCACAGCCTTGTCCACGTCATCAGGAGAAACTGGCTCAAACTCCTCCCACAATTCTGGCCCAAGACTTGCCCCTGTCAACTCAATGGACTCTGCCCAGCTAGAGTCCAGGTTCGACTGAATCCGAGCGACTTTATCCATCAGAAACTGCAAGTATTCCTCAGATACAGGTAAAGGCTCCCCCGCACATGCGTGCTAGTCGTTTCCCGCTCTAGGGTCGGTGCTCATCTCCGTTTCTAAGCTGAAGAGCCAGCGCTGTGTGAAGACATCTCCGTGGTCATGTAGCCAGCATGACTAAATGCCGAAGGCACACGAAGTGCTGTTACCTTCCCACCAAAGTTGTCCCTATTTTTCTACTTGCATTTTTACGTGTTTTAGAACTGTTAGGTTGGCAGAAGCTGGGACAAGTAATGGGAGCTCACTCCATTACGTGGTGCTAGGGATTCGAACCACTGAACTGCTGACCCTCTGATCAACAAGCTCAGCGTCTTAGCCACTGAGCCACCGTGTCCCTTTAAAAAAAATAACCAGATAGCTTGAAGTAAATTCGAATTTCTGAAACTCTTGCCTTCACTTATTTTTTGGTATCCCGGGGTCCTTATACACATATTTTCCTACTCCACCAGATTTTGTCTCAGAGCCAAGTGTCTAGAATTGGGACCTTGTAGTCCTATGCTCTCTCTCTTCTTGTCTTTATGAAACAAATTAGCTACAATCTGTACTGATATTTATTAAGAGATCAGAAATTAGAAAAAGCTACAATATTTCAGCGGGCAAGGCAACCGCCAAATAGAGGTGCTGGTACCCAATTCAACATGGTAGAATAACTGCTTCTACCTAATAAACCTTACAGAATTGTAGAGTTAGGCCATTATGAAAATAAACCTAACTGCAAGAAGCGCAATGGAATGTTGTGACCATTATTTTGGTCCATAAGGTGTCAGTGACACTGTATATCTGAAATTCACCACCTAACAATCAATTTCACAAAAAGCCAACTTTTGCTAACCTCCCTTGGAGCATTATATTAGCATGATAGCTAACTCAAAATAAAAGATGATATTTCATTTTCCTTCTGGTGTTAACTTTTACCAATTTGACTTTTTGGGTTGTTTCACGACATTCTGGAGAGAGAGAGAGCTTCGTGAGAGAGCTTCGTGAGAGGAGAGAGGGGGGGAGGGAGAGGGAGAGAGGGAGGGAGGGAGAGAGGGAGAGAGAGAGGGAGAGAGGGAGAGAGAGAGAGAGAGAGAGAGAGTGAGAGAGAGAGAGAGAGAGAGAGAGAGAGAGAGAGAGAGAGAGAGAGAGAGAGAGAACTACCTACGAGTATTCCAAAGCTCTTTTATTCACTAACTCCACTGAAAACAATCTAATATTATGCATTTTTATTTAGTAAATATCAATTTCAAAGACTACATAAAGGGTTGCAACCTAATATGATTTGATTTCTCATTTCAGAGGAGAGGATCTAGTACAAAAGTAGTACAAAAATAAAAAAACAGACACATGTAAAATTATTGATATATCATATATTTTGGGGGGAAAGTCATTAGAAGATTCTTTCCTAAATCAGCTCTTTTTATCTGCCTGAGTTGCCGCAGATAGAGCTCCTACACAATTAAAATTTTGGTATGGTATATTATAATGCCCTGCTGGTGAAATGCTGGATTAACTGTCATGCAAAAAATATAATTAGTTGTATACAGCACGATCTGATTCTGCGTCCACTGCTGGACACAAATTTGGCATTAGTATGGCAGCAAGAACAAGTCAAAAATGTCCAGTTCCTTAGCACACTTGTGCCTTCTTTGTGCTTCAGACATGCCAGAATACATGTTCCAGTCTGTTTCACTACCTCCATCCTTCTAAACTCACATTATCCTTCACAGATGGAACAATGGTAGAAATATAAACCCATGCTGTTTCTTCTCTTGCTTTTACAGAAAATCTAACAAGCCTCTATTTCTTTTCCCCCCAAAGATTTTTAATCCCATTTTTTTTCATATAGAACTCAAGGTGGTTAACATACCACTACTTCCGCCTCCTATTTGCCCCACAACAATCTTGTAAGGTTCGTTCGGCTGAAAGAGAATGACCGGCCCAAAGTCAGCCAGCCAGTTTTTCATGACCAAGGCAGGACTAGAACTCACAGTCTCCTAGTTTGTAGGCCAACACTTTCACCCCTGTACCAAATTGACTAATTCTCATTCGTTCCCATGGTGAGCTGTTCAGTCTCCAAACTGGCCATCTTTTTCTGGAAGGTCAAGTTGAAGAAATATCCCAAGACTATGTTAAACTAATATGAAAGCACTCCCTGCAAAAACGTGAGAAAATGCTCCCTGATTTTGCAACTTTTCAAATAGAACCTTTGTAAAGCAGCAGAGTTTGATCATATATGCCTAAAAAAGAGTTCTTGCACAAAAAAAACAGCCTCTTTTCTATAAGTATGATTTAACAGATCCGTTTATTCTATGTCATTTGTCTCATAAAAAATACCACCCAGGGGAATTTATTGGAACATCTCTTATGTGAAAGGAACATGAAAAGCAATTTATTCAGAAATTCTACTCTGGTTTGAGAGAAATTTCAAAGCAAATTATTTCTCATCGAATTAAATAATAACTGGGAAAAAACCGGCAGGACAATTTTCCTTCAGTCTTCCTTCCCTCTGACCACTATAAAGGATGAATTTGCACCATGAAATTAACTTGTTTCCGGATTCCACAATTATCATCTTTGTTTCTTCCAAACTGCTCCTGGGCAATACCTTGATCCAAAAAAAGGACTGTGCCCTTTCTGCACCTTGGAAGCTTGGCAATGTATGAATTGGGGTATTGTTTCATAACTGCCAATCAAAAATATATCCATTCTGCAAAAAAAAAAAATCTCTGCTACAAGAAGAATGTAGAAAACATGACCAAGATATGAGAGCAGGAATATAAGAATCGAATAGTGGCCCATTTATTATAGTTGACATTTGGCTTCTTCTTGTATCTGCTTTATTCCCTCATAGTAATACAGCTACTCTTTAAAACTCTTTTCTGTTTATTTGCTCCATGAGTTTGATTTCTTGAACCTAGTATTCTGTCTGATATATATTCATTGCCTTCAATGGCATTTTTCTGAACCAGATACCTCCTAAAAGTGATGGGACAATCTCCTTGATGGGAATTATAAGAAATGTAATACCACACATTTTATCATGCCATGTTATTTAGTACTTTTTAAGTAGCAGATCCCTCCTGTGTAGGTTTGGGAAACAATAATTAGTTTCATTTGTCCCCAGTCTTCTCCTTACACATGTTCCACTTTTAGAAGTGCACCATTCAGACATGTTTCAGAAACTGAACTCCTTGCCTCCACATGAGGATAAGGGGAGAAGGAGTTGTTATGACAAGCCAGTATTTTCATAAGCCTACATATTGAAGAATAATTTTCCTTTCCTTTCCTTCTTTCCTTTTCTTCTTTCCTTTCCTTTCCTTTCCTTTCCTTTCCTTATCTTTTCTTTCCTTTCCTCTTCCTTTCCTTTCTCTCTCTCTCTCTCTCTTTCTTTCTTTCTTTCTTTCTTTCTTTCCTTCTTTCTTTCTTTCTTCTGTTTTATTTTACCAAAGAAATTACCAGCCCTCCCCCATGCACCCAAGCCTCTTTGGTATTCTCTCAGCTTACCTGGGAACCTAGAGTGGGCCTCAAGACATTGAGAAAAAACTTCAGAAAGCTTCACCTGCTGATTTATTTATTTATTTATTTTGTCTGCTCTACAGCTGGAACAGCAATGTGACAAATATATTTACCTTAGTGCGCATAATTTTTACCAGGAAATAAGATGATCAGAAGACAGCGAAGTTAAGCTATTAGAGAAGAGTACTTACTGCCAAGAGCCATAATCCGACACAGACTGAGCTTGGTACAGTAGTCAATTAATGGCTCAGTGCTCATACAATAATGACCTACTAACCTGACGGTGTGTTGCTCTCACATTTTGCTGTCCCCTGGGATGCTACTGTCACTACGTTATCTATTGCCGGCTTCCCTATCAAAGAAAATAAGCAGAGCTGAAATGTATGTACGCATCAAGCTCTGTAGTTCATTGCACACCAACCCTGGCAACTGGAGGAACAATAGATTTATAAGTTTATCCTACATTAAACCAAACATGCCTGACTGCACTGTAAATTACTAAATAATAAACCAGGTGGTGTAAGATCCTGACTTGGACAGAATATAAAAATCTATCAACCTGTAAAATACAATAACCATAAATGTGCTATGTAGCTGAGGGCTCAGGTAAGCTATCCACTTCTGGCAAGCAGAGGTTCTCCCACCCCTTAGGTGAATTGCAAAGAGATTATTTTCCTCCTAAATTTAAACTCATGGTGCCTTTTTCTTAGGCAGAAGAAATATAATTGGTCTGGAAAAACAAAGTGGAAAATATGCTTGTTGTGTTTATGCTGCTTTGTGTAGTGTCTGGGGCTCTTTCATAGTAATATGTAAACATATAGCCACAGGCATTTGATCTGATCATAAGCTAAGATGAACTAATGTCTTGAAGCATGCAACTTCTCCATTCCACTTAATATTTAAACTAAACTGCCAAAATATAATAACAACTGTCTTAGCACTGAACAATTACTTTCAAATATATTAAGATCCTTTTTCCCTCCCTCCCTTCTTCTGTTCCACCTTCCTTCCTTCCTTTCCTTCCTTCCTTCCTTCCCTCCTTCTTTCCTTCCACAAAAATTTATGCTAGTTCAATAAAACATTCACACATATTCTACACACCATTAGCCCTCTCTTAAATTAAAATTGGAAATTTTAAAAATGTCCCCATCTTTCCAAAATTAATTCCCTGTGAAGGAAGCCGGGAGAGATTTATTTCAAGCAAAGCCAGGTTCAAAAATATCCCATAAATGACAACTCCCAGTTCAATAAAGCTAATTAATTCCATTTTAGGAGCTGTTCAATAGTGAACCAGGTTAGGTTTATATGATTTACAAACAGTGTTTACATTCATAAAAGGGCAGCAAATAGCGGCCCGGGTTGACATCATTACAAGAAAATGCTGGGGAATGCAGGCAGTTTAATTAGGGGTGGGCTTGAGTTCACTGTGCAACCAGCATCATAGTATTTTGCTAATGGGCTTTCATACAATGATAATACTATAACAAGATTACTGGAGGTGGGGTCATTGCTCACTGGTTGGTTTTTGTTTTGTTTTGTTTGTCTTCCCATGAAAAACAAGTTCTGCCTTCAAAGGATCACCAAACTTCCCACTATTTTCAGCAGCTTATTTGCCTTTCGGTTCCCTGCCTCCCCCCACCAAAAAACAAAAAACAAACCCCAGTTGGTGCAATTGTTTACTATGCAAAGCCATGGCATGAGATTGATATTCCAAACCACGGTCCAAAAAGAACTCCACACCGATTGAATTTGAATATTAATTGAATCGGTCTGTGTTGCATCAAATTGTAAAAAGGAAGCAGTTGCCCCTGAATCCAGGCTGTTTCCCCCCCATTGAAACAAACAAATTATCTACATCAGATGGACTCTGTCTGTATCCAACCCAAATAAAAAGCAATGTTAACTTATAGTTAATATGCATGTTCCCCTCCATCCATTTGTCACTCTAAAAGTCATATTTACAGCTGAATATAAAAAACGTGGGATGAAGAGAGTAATATACCAACTGAAGAAATACAGTTCTTTATCTATTTAGAATATTCTTCAATATCCACTTGAGCAGCCAATGACTTTATCTCTCTTCTCTTTCTGCTTAGAAGCTCAAGGGATTTTGCAAAGCTTCAGAAACAAGGCCAAGCTATGTGCATAACTGGATTCTCACTACTAGCTATTGTCATTCCTACTGTTAGTCCTAGTTGTATGAACTCTCAGAGTAATAGGTAAGGACATCAAGGTTTCCCATCTGGCTGGTATGGAAGTGGCAGAATTGTCTTGGATAGTTCTGATATTGAAGTCTCCAAGCCTCACAGAGCTATTCTATTAACAATACCACAAATACATTTGATGGTGTTTTGTTCACTTCCGGGAATTTTGTCAATTTGTTTGATGGAAGAAAAACTATTCAGACCAGCTTTCAAGTTGATTTAACTATTCAGAGTAGGTGAGGCCATGACATAGGATTGAAATCCTTGTCATTCAAATTCAATTGCCCCAGCCTTGTCCATATCTACTCCTGAAGTTTTCTGGGTTTGGGGTTTCAGATATTGAAATATTCAGAAAATGATGGAATTTGATGTAAGATTTAATCTCTACTCTCCGTGGTCTCTGAACCTGTTTCTTGAACACATGTCCCTTGCCATTAGTTCGGGAATCTTGTGTGGTAGTCTTCTTTTATGAGAAAAAGGACATGCTGTGACTTATGAAACATCATAATGAGCCTTTTTTTTCCACATTATTAGCAGAAAGGCATAACTTCTATTGACCTTCCAATCAAATCATTTTTAATTATAAAAGTGGAAGTGTCTATAAATACACCAGGAGTTGAACAGCGTATGAATGTAATACATGTATTATTATCATCTAATAATAGGCATGTCCTGTAATTCATCTTATATTATTTTAAAATCAAGGTGCAAGTGAGAGTTAATGAAGTTTGTGTTTATGTGTATGTATGTGTAGGTGGGTGGGCTGTGTATGTGTGTGTATGCATGTGTATATTTAGCGCATATGAATTGAGAAAATAATTTCTAACATTCTCTATAGCACATCTCACCTATTTTAGGTACTGCTCAGTCTCATACACTATCAGTAAGCACTACTGGGAGCAAGCTGTTTGCATAACAGAATCCATGTAATTCATTTTATGCCACCTGCATTTTTGTTTTATATAAAAATATTCACACTCCAAAACCTCTCTATAAATGGTGCAAAATCACCCACTGATGCTGACAGATTAGAAGTTCTACTCCACATTTATATCAGCATGCATTCCTTCCTTGGAAATGCTCAGTGTGAATTCTCCAAGGTTGCTGTTATGGCAAAAGTTGTCTTCCTCAGAAGGAGGCCATTGCTGCAACAAATCCATATTGCGGAAGCAACAACCACATTGAGTCAGCTGGAAGAGATCAGGTAACATGATCCGTTTGTCTTTATTTATTTAATCATTTTTAATGCAGCCATCAGTGTAACATCTGGATCCATTACTCAGATTAAACGTAACAAAGCATTAAATTGAACAATTTGTAAAGGACAACATAAACAACTCCCATCATTTTAGCATTCCTGTCACCAGCCTTCTCAACGATTGGCTGGAAACCCAGAACATTTTGAAGTAAGAGGGCTCTGTAATTGTTGGTTTTTGTTGGGACAGTTTTAGGACAAGCTGATATAGGTAATGCAATAAAAATTTGTTAGGTGAATAAATGGATGGATGGATGGATGGATGGATGGATGGATGGATGGATGGATGGATGGATGAATGACAAGACACAAAGGAAGATAATGACAATTAATACCGTGATTTTTAGAATGATTAAAATAAGCTGAGATACAGACGCTTACCTCCATAAGTATATGGAAGAAAGCTGACTATAAAGCTCTAGAGCAGTGTTTCCCAACCTTGGCAACTTGAAGATGTCTGGACTTCAACTCCCAGAATTCCCCAGCCAGCATTCGCTGGCTGGGGAATTCTGGGAGTTGAAGTCCAGACATCTTCAAGTTGCCAAGGTTGGGAAACACTGCTCTAGAGTGTTACTAATTTTTTCTCTGATTTTGAATATGAGATATGGATATAAGAAGACATTGCATATTCACTTAAATTGTTCACTATGGTCACATTCTGTTGCTATTCCCTAAGTATTCTTGCCATTTAAAATAAAACTGTGGGGAAGAAGTGATGGTTTGTTTTTCTCTAGGAAGGCTTCCCTAGTATCTTGATACCTCTCCAAATATTTTTTTTGTCCCAGTCTTTTATTATAACACTTTTTACTGGTTAGTTTGTTATTTATGTTTGCATGCAAAGGTTAGTCCCTCTTAGTTAAATTGTAGTGTAAATTGAATCTCTAAGTGAACCTCAACACGATGCAAAGTTCAACACAATAGCCTCCCACAAATTTGAAGGCATGCATATGCAACTTCTGTTCAGAGTCAGTTCCTTCTCTTCTAGGATATGTTTATATTTAATTGAATCCATTCTTCTTCTGATCCATACAATATTTCCAGTGTTATTGGCTACCACAAAGTCCCTACTAAACTTATTCCTGCGATTAATAATTACCAAGATGTTCTTATCTGCAAATACTACATCTTCCCATTCACACTCCCTTTGGGAAGGGGATGTTGATATTGACTCCTGATGACTGTCTGGACTAGTTCCTACAATTTTCTTGGCAAGATTTCAGAAATGATTTGCTATTGCCTGCTTCCTAGACTGAAATAGAGTGATTGATCACCTAGTTGGTTTTGTACATAAGGAGGGACTAGAGATTTCCCAGATTTTAGCTTGGTCCTAACTACTACACCACACTGTCTCTCCCCATCTTCTATCCCTGTCAAATTTTATCTTGCATTGCTGTTGCCAAACTGTTCTATTCTTGTTTCACCTGTTCAATGAATTTTTAAACATTTGATGTTTAACAAGGTCATTCTTTGTGTATTTTAAATTACCGGTATGCCTTTTGTGATGGAAATGATTTTGTGAAGGACAGAATTGACCAGAACTCTGAAAATGTTTAGCATCAAATGTTACAATGCTTGTATCCACTTTTACTCCTCCTCTTATGTATATATTTCTAAATAAATCAAAACACTCTGGCAACTCTTGGGGCTCTAAACATTTTGTTTAATTTGTCATTATGACCTCACACAACAACTCTGGGAAGCATGTTAAAAGGGAGTGATCACTATAAACTCATCTGGAAAACTGTGGTGAAATAGAAACTTACAATTGAAAGTTCCCAGTTACTGTTCAACATTTTAACTATTGCATCACAGAAATTTAAAAGCTAGTAGATATTCTGAATATAAAAGCTCCATGATAATAGCAATAGCACTTAGACTTATATATCACTTCACAGTGCTTTACAGCCCTCTCTAAGCAGTTTACAGAGTCAGCCTATTGCCCCAACAATCTGGGTCCTCATTTTACTGACCTCGGAAGGATGGAAGGCAAAGTCAACCTTGAGCTTGGTGAGATTTGAACTGCCAAATTGCAGGCAGCCGGCAGTCAACAGAAGTAGCCTGCAGTACTGCATTCTAACCACTGCGCCACCGCAGCTCATCAGACATTCCATCAGGTGCTACATTTGAATTGTTATGCATCTGTGAAAACCACACAACTGCTTCTTCAGTTGTAAAAATACATGTTTGAC
Organism: Diadophis punctatus similis; assembly: GCA_023053685.1. Classification (NCBI taxonomy): domain Eukaryota; kingdom Metazoa; phylum Chordata; class Lepidosauria; order Squamata; family Dipsadidae; genus Diadophis; species Diadophis punctatus. The sequence continues at coordinate 17,438,345 of JALIGW010000005.1, forward strand.
TCTTAGAAACTACTTATTTAGACCTTCGAAAACAGGAGGTATAATAGCCTAATTCATTAGAACATTTTAGGTGAGAGGGGGCTGATATAAACAATACTGAACTCAATGATTATCAAAGTTTCTTTTGTAAAATGCAGTTTCATATCTTCCTAGGCAGATAAAAAGAAAACTTTTAATTAATGTAATGTTAATGATTTCATGAAAAAGCTGGTTTCCTTATATAAAGGTACTTCTTGAAACAGATGTTCCTTCTCTGACAAGTTTCCTCCAGCTTTTTCCTGAACCTTCTTTGACTGTTGTGTCTAATGACCATTAGGCCATACTATTTCCGCTAAACTTGCATAGCTTGAGCATTGACTTATAATTACTCAATATACGCTTGTCTGTTGGCTTATGTTTATAAGCCAGTGAAAGTCAAAGAAAGTTTATGAATATTCTGTCAAATACATATGTGAAAGATTCAGCTCTAAATATTAAGACCATAACAGGGGTTTTTTGGAACCTCTGATGGTATACACAAGAAACTCAGAACAAGGCAACTGTTGGGTTTCAGCTACCAATGGAATAGAATAGAATAGAATAGAATAGAATAGAATAGAATAGAATAGAATAGAATAGAATAGAATAGAATAGAATAGAATAGAATAGAAGAATATTTCCAAAATAAGTTCTTCATCTCGGACCATGATCCCCTGCTTATTTGAGTTATCATTATCACAACTACCTTGACCTGTCGCTTTAGTGTCCCTATTAAGGTCAGCAAGGGCACTATATCTGTTATGCTGCGACACAGCAAAAGCTTTGTGTTTATGGTTCACACCTCTCACTCTGCCAGATCCCATGGTTGTCCATACTGCCCTTCTCCTGCAGGATCTTTGTGGTAGAGGGGGCTAATAGCGCGGCAGCTCAATGGAGTGGAATGGCTGAATTGGGCACCTAATTTCTGCTTGGAGAGCACAGATTAGAGATTCTAGATAGGTAATCTGTCCATGTAGACTAGTAATTTGTTTACAAAGAGGACAGTATCCAAATTTGAAAAGAGTACTTTGAAAGACAGCTGCAAAACAAGTATTATACTGAACTAAGCCAGTCATTTTGAAATAAAATAAAATCACAATCTCAAGCACACTAACCCTGAATGTATTATTGCTATTTTTGGTTTATAGTTATATAATTCACATGCTGTTAGGTGCACGGGCCGCTACCTTTCTCCTTTGTACTCTCTCTCAGACTCCCAACTCACAGACAGCAGCTCCTCTCCCAGCTTCTGTGAAGTTAAAATGTAATGGAGGAAGTTTCACTCTACCTTTCTCCTTTTTACTCTCTCTCAGACTTCAAATAATATTTGTATAATTTACATTGTATTTCTGTAAATACATTTTAACATTATTTAACAGTTTAAATCTTCACTTAGACAAAAATCAATAGGATTAATGCCCTGCTATTGAAGCAATTAAAACAATTTGATTATATTGCATTTTTTTGTTTGAAGCAACATGTTCTGAATTATTTCTATATTAAAAAATAATAATATTAAAAATAATCAATATTCCATTCTTTAAACTGAACTCCTGATCTTGTATCACTGTGATGAGCCTATTCGTTTTAAAATAACAAAGTAATTGTAAAGGTTTACAACTGCACAAACAACACAGTAGATCAGGGGTGTCAAACTCACGTCGCCATGTTGTCATCACATGATGTATCACAACTTTCCCCCCTTCGCTAAAATGGGGATGGGGGTGGCCAGTACATGACGTATCCGGCCCGCGGGCCGCAAGTTTGACACCTCTGCAGTAGATCCTATTTGACTTAGCATTGCACACAAAATGAATTGTTAGTTTCTGCCAGTCAAATAGCATGAATAGGTCTCCATTTTATAGAAAGAATGTGCACTAATTGTTCCTTTTAGAAAGTTCTAGGTTCTAAACTTTCATGTAAATGCTCTCGGAGACTTGGAAATATTATAATTAGAGTGATATAGGTATATTTCCAGATAGTTTAATAATTCCAATATCAAGTGGTAAGTGGGTATGTTTTCATTTAAATAAAACTAACACTAGGTAGCAAGTTATATTAAGCAATGATTTTTTAAAAGTCCATTTGGTTAACATTTCATAGATGTTTTTATCCAAATTCCTAAGATGAAAATGAAATGATCTGAAAACTTTCTCTTTTTTGTTATTATTAAAAAGCAATAAAATTAATTAAAAATCAAACTATTTGATAATTTTAAAAGTTGATTTTTGCACACGTGTAAATGTGTTTGTGTGTGTAGGAGCATACATGTGGGGAGGGGGTATACAAGTTTCTTAGGGAACTTCTTAAAATGAATGTAATGAAAAGCTGAAGCCAACACATTTATCTGAAGGACGGAAAAATGAATCAGTCTTTTACAATAAGGAAGACATTGATTGAAAAATTGTGTGATGCTTTAGAAATAGTGATATATGCATACCCTAACCCTTTTATCCTAACCAATGGGAATATATGAACATAATAATTGGCAGAGTGAATATGGACTTCTTAAAAAAGTAGAAAAAAATAAATTTGCCTTTTTAAAAATGTATTGATTGCTTCTTGATTTTTATTATCCATAAAAAGGGTATTTGGTTTTGTAAGAGACTGTGATGAACAGATTAAACCACTGAGTGATGTCAACATTAAAATACCCTTTGTCATAGTGCTTTATCTGAAACCAATATAAAGAAATTCATAGGCAAAAAAGAAATTACTTTGGGTATGTATCATTCAAATCCTTAAGGATTATTGGCTAATTAGGAGCACAGTAATGTAAATTTGCTTTGTGTCAGGTTTTCAGGAACAGTAAAATAACATAATTAAGCATTGAACAATGTAAATAATTTAAGCTATTCTTCAGTGCCAAATGTATATGATGTCTAAATATAAGGAAGACTTCTCACCTAACAACCAATAACAAAAAATGACAAAAATACTTTTATTAGATCTTGCAGTTATGCTATTTTATAGATATACATTGCCTTATTACTGCATTTTAAAATCCTGCAATTAATGGACAATTTAAATATCCTGTTGATCTTTTGCTCCAGTTGTGTCTTTTTCAATCTTGACTACATGCAAGCTTAAAAACCCACTCATAGACTGTAGACTTTTCTCTTGATGTTCACAAAGCTTCTACAAAATCTGTTTATTTGTTGAATTTGTTTAAAATAAAATTGTTAAATAGCAAATAAACTTGTTGGAAAGAAAAGCATCAGTCTGTAGCAATGTACTTTTTATAAGAATATTTCTGGGTCCACCAAACCTGTTCCCTATTCCTCTTTCCCAAAATATTGTGTGAGAGTGTCCATAATATCCGTTCAAAATTCAATATCTCAAAAATATTGGGAATCGCTGACATCACATTTAACATTCATACAAATGGGGAAGGAATAACACTGGTAAATTAATAATGTGTGAGCACTTACCGTACTTCAGCCTGGTGTGTATTGATATTAGCTTGAATTTTCAAGATTTCGTTTAATATTTAGGAAAGAACAGATCTATTGAAGAACATTGCTCTACTTGCAAACCTTGCAAGAAGTCTACAAAGCTACTATAGTTAATAGTTCTAAAGTCTGCTGAGTTATCTAGAGACTAGATGACTTACACTCACTCCATCCAGGTCCTGATGAATGTTACCCCATAGGAACAATCAGTATCACTTCCATCCCATCTCAGATCTGAATCCTTATTGGAAAGGATCAAGACAATCTACTGAGTTCACTGTAACCTTCCCCAAGATCTGGAGAGGCTAAAGATGTGTAGAAGTTGTCCAAAGATAGATAGATAGATAGATAGATAGATAGATAGATAGATAGATAGATAGATAGATAGATAGATAGATAGATAGATAGATAGATAGATAGAAATAGAGACAGACATTAATATAATGATAATAAAATAGAATAGAATAGAATAGAATAACAACATAACATCATAACAATAGAATAGAATAGAATAGAATAGAATAGAATAGAATAGAATAGAATAGAATAGAATAGAATAGAATAGAATAGAATAGAATAGAATGCATATATTGAATAAAATGACAATATGAATAGAATTTGTGTGTGCATGTTTCATAAATGCCCCAAACGCTGTACTTTGAAATTCAGATTACTAATTATAACACAAAATTTGTTTCTTTTTAACTTGTATAGTCCCTCACCTTCATTATGATTATCTTACACTTGGGAATTTGGAATTTGGGAGACAAAGAACAAAAGTACAAGTTCACCAAAGGATATTAATGGTTTTATAGGTTTCAGTTGCCCCTTTGTATTCATTGCTTCCATTTAATGGTGGTTGCCATATTTGAGATGCTTTTAACACAGATTATAACACTTCAGTTCTGACTGAAAGCCAGGACACAGCAGCCACTGATGAAATGTCCCTCTGCTTAGCCAATCAGGCATGTTTTTACCTTATAATTTCCATTTTAAGGTCACTTCACCAACCCACATTTGACCATTTATCCACTGTAGCAATCATAAAGTCATAAAGACTCTTGAGAGAGAGACAGTTCAAATGTTATCATGCAACCTGTATTGTTCACTTCTCTACACCCCCATTCTTGCCTTTTAAAGGAGCATTCCTGTTTTATTTAAGCACTTTTTTTCTTTTATATCCACACCAGATGTATTTCTAAATTACATACTCAGTAAATATTTGATTCCTGAGGCTCACAATGTAGAACATAATTGATTCTCATTCAAAAGGCTTTCAGATGAATCATTACGAACACAATAGGACGAAATAATTTGTGAGTGTCTTATATGTGCATTCTATATACAGTGAAAAGATTTCAGGTTAATCATTACTAGGGATGCCCGGGAATTTTATTCAGGCCATATTTCAAAGTCAGTTGAGCTAAGTCACACTTCTTGCACTAACGTTTAATAATTGGAGACAGAATCACATTTCAAACCTTATTCCTTTATAATATCTAATTACATCACTCATCCATGTCTACAGTATTCAAAGATGTACAAAGCAACTAAAGGAAACCCCATTTTCAAACCTTGATCTTGATTTTTTTGACCTTAAAGTATAAAACAAGCATTTCATTCCATTTTTATTGGCTATGATTCTATGCTTTTAAAAGGTTGATGACATCATAACTTTGTGCTATACATGTTGCTTAGCAACAAATATGCTAGTCATTATTTTGTTTAATACATACCTCTTCACTTCTATCATTGAAGCTCTATGTTCATCATTTTATCACTTTCTTCTGATCCTAGCAAAGTGAAGGCAGCTTTATATATACCATTTTAGAATAATATAAATATGAAATATTTGAGGTATTTTTCTTTTTTCTGAAGATTCATAAATGCCATTTCTTAGAAGGTTAGAAGTTATGGAAGCCAAAGTTTTAATCAATGGTGGCATAATCTGCAGACATTGGCCTTTTGATTCTTTTGACATAAAGAACAAATACGATCAATGCATTATATGTCCCTAATAGCATTGCACATGTCTATTTAAGAAAGAAATTTCGTAATCTACATTTACATTATGCAGGCTTCACTTTAAATACAGAATAATTTGTCTATATCATTCAAAGCTATATTTTCAAACCAAATTAAAATTGATTTATTCATAATAGAAATATATAATACAATTATACTAGAATTGAAATGAATTAACACAATCTTGAAAGAGAAAGCAATTCATTTTAATTTTCAACTTCAAAATTTGACATTGCTTGCTAGAACTGAAGTAGCATTCCTAAAAAAAATAGTTCTTTTCTGGCCAGTCCTACTAGTTTAAGCAGAAGATGAAATTGACTTCATAGGAAGGCTTAAATGACTTTTATTGAAATTGGCTGCAATGACAGAATCTTGCACGTCTAAATGTGATGTACCGAGTTTTCCCAAAAATAAGACCCAACCAGAAAATAAGTCCTAGCATGATTTTTCAGGATGCTCCTAACATAAGCCCTACCCCCAAAATAAGCTCCAGTTAAGATGGGCATGGCCAGCTCGATGTCGCTTGCGTTGGGACTGCCTGTGGGGGCCCGGGCAGAGCGGAGCGGAGAGGGGAGTCCTGGTTGCCTGGTTGGGGTCAGGGGCTCCCTGACCTTCCTATTTGCCAGGGCCATTGCGGGTGGGGCATCGGGCAGGAGGTTCGTCCCTTGTCTGCGGCAGAGCTAGAGGATGAGGTTGGATGGCAGGGGCTGAACACACGGGGCAGTGTGGTGCCACCCCCACCCTGCTACCTGCCTCACCTCATGGCGGTGGCACCAGCAGCAGGCAGAGGCAGAAGCAGGGAGAGGCAGCCCCTGCACGCTCATCCCCTGCCATCCAACCTCATCCTCCAGTTCTGCCGTACACGCGGGATGACATCACCTGAAAATAAGCCCCAATGCAACTTTTGGAGCAAAAATTAATATGACCCAGTGTTATTTTCAGGGAAACACGGTAATGCCTCCGATTTCTTAGAGTTCAGTGAATTAAGGAAGTGTCTGTCTGAGCCACTTCCAAATGTTACCTGGATGTTCTGCACTTACAAAAATATTTTAGCCCCTTTTGCCTAAGCAATAGTTCTGCATATTTTTGTCAAACTGATTTCCTTACTCTTTGCACTGCTTTAGTATTCTAAGTAAATAAGCCCATTGTTTTCAGAGGTAAATGTCATACTTTTATTTTAATGCTTTTGAATGCACTGAATCTTCTTTAATGCTGAAAAGAGATGACAGCACAGATATCATGGTTGATATTAATTTTATTAAGCAAAAGTTATAAAAGACACAGGTACATGCTTGTATAAATTGTTCAATTTATATTTTACATGTTTCTGGTGAAAATTGTACCATGCTGGTTAAATACAAACACAAACTTCTCTATGCAATACATTTATAAGAACATAAATTATAAAAATTCTACTTTTTAAAAGAAAAAATCTGGCTGCTTTTGTGGTAATGCGGCATAAGCATGTGAAAGAGTGAAATGGAAGAGGCAGAGTTTCAAAAAGCCCTTAGCACATTATGATACCTCTTATTTAAAATAGCTCACCATGAATTGAATTTCAGAATCGCTTAAAGATGAATTTTTCTTTTCTTTTCTAAATGAAGATTGTGCATTGGGAGGGGGGGGAAACTATTCGATTTGATTGATAAGTAAAAGTGATATTGGTCCTTGTAAGGAAAAATGTGAATATTCCATTTTTTTATTAAATGGTGTTAAGATGACTTAAAAATATCAATGTTAGCATTTCAGAAATCTATATTGTTATACTCAAAGATTGCATGTGACTTTTGGCAACAGAATTGTTACCTGAAAAAAAATTGATCTTGTTATTCCCAGATGCAGTCACTTCAGACATTTGGTGTCTTATTGGAAGGAGGCTAGGCAAAATAAATCAGCTAAAGAGTAGAATTTGCAATAACCTGGTACTACTGCTTCATCCTCCCACATCTCAGCACCATAAAACTTACTGTCAAAAGAACTCACATCAAGAGAATTAATCAAGGAACTCTTAAAATACTCCAAGCATCTACTTTTTGATGACTAATTTGCCTTTCCCATTGCAAACTACTAATTTTTTATCCCAATCGATATGTACAAATAGACCTCACTATCAATCACCGGGGGCAAGGAAAGACTTCCACTATTCCAGTATTTATGTAATACTGACTATAAGATGAAACAAGAATTGACTACAGTTAACTTGGGGCAAGCTTTAACAACTGTTTAGAGGGAAAGGTTAGAAAAGAAAGGGAGAACGTGGGGGGGAAAATGAGAGTTACACAGAATCTGACATGACTCCAGGGATGACTGAAGAGCATCAAGGAGCCAAACTACATGCTAAGGATTCATCACCAAGTCAAAAATCCAAACCACAGGGCTTAAAATAGTCAAACAGAAATTAGCACAGCGTAAGTCACTTAAGGCTGCCCAATTTTTTAAACATACAGAACCTGTTGGAGAAGAACAGCAGTGCCTTAATCTGCTTCCAAGGCAGGACAGTCAGTTCCGAGTGGTTGCAAACATAGCCTGAATGTCATGGTCTGTTCTTGTAGTTTATCACAAGGATTTGGCATCAGAAGGTACATTGATTCTGGAAATGGAAGTTCATTTTCCTTCCACAGATTTCAATGAAACATAAAGTGTATCATGCACATGTTTGTTCTATAATTGAAGAGGCTCATGTAGACTCATATACAAACCAACATATGGGAATCTAATTGCTTCTGCTGAAATGGGTTAGGAAATTAAGCTGTAATGCTGATATTAATGTTGAGGACTATTTCAAACATTAAGCTGTAAATGAGAAGATATGGAAATAGCCAGAATATCACTAAAGTGAAATAAATTCTAGCAAAATTTTCTTTCTTTCCTTCTTTCTTTCTTTCCTTCTTTCCTTCCTTCTTTCTTTCTTTCTTTTCTCGCCTTTTCTCTTTCTTTCTTTCTTTCTTTCTTTCTTTCTTTCTTCCTTCCTTCCTTCCTTCCTTCCTTCCTTCCTTCCTTCCTTCCTTCCTTCCTTCCTTTCTTTCTTTCTTTCTTTCTTTCTTTCTTTCTTCTTTTTCTCTTAGTTGCCTTATGAACAAAAGAGCTTTGGCACAGCAACTTTTTTAGTTCTAAAAGCTACCCAACTCCTTTCATAGCTTAAAAATCACCCACAGCAGGGGTGTCAAACTCACAGCATCACAGCAGCATCATGTGATGTATCGGGACTTTTTTCCCCTTCGCTAAACCGGGCGTGGGTGTGGCCAGCACATGATGCATCTGGCCCATGGGCCGGGAGTTTGACAGCCCTGTCCTACAGATATCCCAGACCAGCCTGAACTGAGTGAAAGAATAGCCTGGAGAATTGCAACTATCAGCTACCCTCTAGCTCCTAATATTTTCTACACACAGGTATACTTGTTTCCTTGGTATTAAAAACAAAAAACAAACTCGGGTGCTTCGTATACATTTATTGATATAAATTATAGGAAAAAACCCACATATTCTTCCTGTAAGCATGACATTTTAGTACTGAAGAGAAGGCAGAAGCAAACTACTTATCTTTGTGGGACACATGTTTTTGGGCTTGTTCAAACTGGCAGATTGTTTTTCATTGTAGTCGTCTATCAGATTTAAGCTGCTAATACCAGATGATCATTAGAGAGCAGCAAAGAAACACAGAAGACCCTTTGCTGCCCTCTAGTGGTTGTGTAGATTTGTACAGACCAGCACAGATAACCCTACATTGTAACTTCCCTCCCATTCCCATCGCAATCACATTGTTAGAGATTATCTTTGGACAGATAAAGTGAAATGAACCATAAAACCATATCAGTGGCTGTATATGTGACATATTACATGAGAATCAGAGCATAATATGCTTATAAGTGCAACTGTTCTCTCTCACGCTGTGCAGAGAACAAACTATCAGAAACCTAGGGAGTTACATAAGGAGTGGGGGACGGAGAAAAGAGCTACAATTCAAACTGCAGTTAAATCTGCAGAGGGGCCCAAGGTTAATATGGCTACAGAGAGCTTTCAAGTAAAGCCCGTTACAGTAATATCTAACATTAACCCAGTAAATTAAATTTGCATGGCACATCTTCTTGAAAACCCCTTGGCAATGTGCAAAAACCATCAAATCTTTGCAGGATCAGTTCCCAGCCATCTTATTTTCTGTCACAAGCTTCAATTAAATGGATAGTTAAAAGGCTTCCTAGCCTAGCCCAGGATTCTTACAGTATTTGCTCTGTAGCAAAATCTAATTCCTACAAGTGTGGTTCACCTGAAGGCTGCCCTTTTTATTACGGTGCCTGGTCAGTTTACATTTTCTTAGTGGTTCCTTACTTAGATCTTCTCATTGGATTCTTCTGCTGGTTTCTCCATGCTCCTGAAAGGTCTAATAATATAATCTAAATGTGATTCCAAGCATACATCAATTCCTCCCTGTCAAGAGTCTGCACAGGGTTATGTATCCCTAATGAGGGATACTCCACTGGACCCAGGCACAATTATGTTGTGAGAATGCACTACATATGCATGCCTATCATACAACAACTTTTTAGATTATGGATTATGTACAATTTTTATTTGCTTGGTTTTTATCCCACATTTATTATTTTATAAATAACTCAAGGTGGTGAACATTCATAAGGCAGGTAATCCTTACAACCACAACTGAGCCCAACATTTCTCTTCTTAAGTGAGACATTTTGATAAGTGAGCTTTGCCCCATTTTACAACCTTTCTTGCCACAGTTGTTCAGTGAATCCCTGAAGTTGTTAAGTTAGTAACCCAGTTGTTAAGTGAAACTGGCTTCCCCATTGACTTTGCTTGTCAGAAGATCCTAAAAGGTAATCACATGACCCCGGGACACCAGCAATCGTCATAAATATGAACCCGTTGCCGAGCATCTGAATTTTGATCACATGACCGTGGGGATGCTGCAAAGGTTGTAACTGTGAAAAATGGTCATAAATCACTTATTCAGTGCCGTTATAACTTTGAACAGTCACTAAATGAACTGTTGTAAGTCAAGGACTACCTGTACTTCCACTCCTCTTTTTCTGTACAACAACAACAACAACAACAACAACAACAACAACAACAACAACAACCATGTGAGGCAGTTTGGGCTGAGAGAGAGAGTGACTTGCCCAAAATCACTCAGCCGGCTTTCATGCCTAAGGCAGGACTAGAACTCACAGTCGCCTGGTATCTGGCCTGAGGTCTCAAACAGATAGATTCCGTGCCTAAGGCAGGACTAGAACTCACCAGTCGCCTGCTATCTGGCCTGGGGTCTCAAACAACTGGGTTACATATGAGTCCATCAGGGGTGGGTTCCTACCGGTGCGGTCTTGCCTGTTCGTCGCCACAGAGCCGAAAAAGCTGTTGGCGTTCGCGGTGCAGGGCTTCCCCCGCCCGCTTTCCCCAGCCGCCGGGTTGCCGCCATTTGCGTTCTTTTGCCCTCTGCACATGCGCAAAGCGTTCTGCTTGCGCAGAGGGCAAAAGAACACAAATGGCGGCGTCCTGGCAGCCGGGGAAAGCGGGCAGGGGAAGCCCCACGCTGCGAACGCCAAAGCTTCTTCAGCTCTGCGGCGACGAACAGGCAAGACCGCATCGGTAGGAACCCACCCCTGGAGCCCATCCAGGGCTGTCCATGGAGGAGGTTAAAAAAGGGGAGAGAATCCACAACTGTATGATTACAGCTTCATCTCTTTTTTACCAGTATCACAACTGAGACCATCTCTGGAATATAATGCTGCCAGTAAGAAAATGAGCACATAGAAGCAATTGCTGCATCAAAGGGAGTCTTCATATTTGCCCCACGTTTATATAATAGATTGATGCTATTCATGAACTATTAGTACTGTACTCAAAGTTACAGCATAGTCAGAATGATGCTGGAAATTATTACTGGGTTGAGTAAAAACTGTTCTTTTTTTTTTTTTGCTCCCAATTTCCATTCTGTAACTCTAAAGAAATAATTCCAAAACTCATATTCAGCATGTATTGCTACCTCTCACCATTCTTGCTTAGCATACATAAAAAGCTTTGTGTAAATGTTACCACGAATCCTGTAGTCATCGCATCGTTATAAAGAGAAACTCCCACTGCATACTTTTGACTAGCCTAATATAATTTAATTCTCTAAAGATACAGGATTGAATACAAAAGCGTGTGCCTTCAAACCATATACATACAGTATGCACAAATGAAGATAAAATAATCCCTAGACAACAAACATCACTCTCCTCTTCAGTTCCTCATTAATGCTTCTTCTTAAAAATGGGCCTGGATTTTGGTTTAAATGCAGCAGGCAGCAGTTTTCTTGGGTTATAGTAAGAGCCAGCTGGGTTTAGTGGTTAAAGTACCAGGCTAGAAACTAACAGCATAACAGAGTTGGAAGGGACTTTGGAGGTCTTCTAGTCACCCCTCTGCTCAAGGAGGAGACCCTATACCATTCCAAACAAGTGTGTTCTTAAAAACATCCAAAGATGGAGTACTCACAATTTCTGAAGACAAGCTGTTCCACTAGAGTTCTCACTCTTGGGACATTTCTCCTTAGTTCTAGGTTGCTTCTCTCCTTGATTAGTTTCCATCCATTGTTTCATGTATTGCCTTCTGGTGCTTTGGAGAATAGGTTGACACCCTCTTCTTTGTGGCAGCTCCTCAAATAGCTGCCACTGCTATCATGTCATCCCTAGTCTTTCTTTTCACTACACTAGATTAGGAAATTGTGACTTCTGGTCCTGCTTTAGGCATGAAGGTGACCTTGAGCCAGTCACTCCTTAGCCCACAATGTCTGTGGCAACTTGAAAGCTTTGCAAGTTGACAGTCCTTCACAGTCAGGTTTGGTTGACAAGCTGAGGAGTCAAATACAGTCACTACCAATGGATCAATACTCAATGGATTCCCCTCCCCCCCAAAAAAAGTGGACTGCACTTGCAGAAAAATTATAGAAAGAAAAAATAAATATTATTGAGATATTGTGAACACAGAAATGAGACTGTCTTCCTGTAGTTATGTATACCTCTTTTTCCCAACTAGCTACCTCTGAATTCTGGATTTGTTTTGACTACTGCTGGTCATTGAGGCCAATGAAATGACTTTGTCCTTGGTTCAGTAGGTTACAACTGAATATTGTAAGTCATAGTACCATGTGTTAGTTTGTACTGTAGGTTAGTTCGTTTATTATTTAATTTAATTTAATTTAATTTAATTTAATTTAATTTAATTGAACGTTCTTATAGGCCGCCCAACTCCCGTAGCACTAGGGCAGCGTACAATACAGAGAAAGAACAATTCATAAAAACAGTATATTTAAAAAAACACAATGACAACAAGTAAAAAATTATATTAAAAAAATTAAAACCATCCATCATTCATACACGGGGGGAGACCAGAGGTGTTCTAATTGGTCTCACTTTCACCCCGTCTGCCGGAAGAGCCATGTTTTTACTGCTTTACGGAAGGCCAGCAGGGTGGGAATAGTCCTGATCTCTGGGGGCAGTTGGTTCCAAAGGGATGGAGCTCCCACAGAGAAGGCTCTCCCCCTCGGCCCCACCAACCGGCATTGCTTGGTCGATGGGACCTGGAGGAGACCAACTCTGTGGGACCTAACCGGTCACAGGGAGGAATGCAGTAGGATGCGATCCCAAAGGTAACCTGGTCCTGAGCCATGTAGGGCTTTAAAGGTTATAACCAACACCTTAAATTGCATCGGGAGACTAATGGGCAGCCAATGCAGCTGGCGGAGAATAGGTGTTACGTGGGTGTATCTCGTGACACCCACTACAGCTCGTGCAGCTGCATTTTGCACCAATTGCAGTCTTCGGATACTCTTTAAGGTTAGCCCCATGTAGTAGTCCAGTCGTGAGGTGATGCAGGCATGAGTGACTGTGAGTAAGGCCTCCCTCTCAAAGTAGGGTCGCAATTGGTGCACCAGGTGAACCTGTGCAAAGATCCCCCTAGCCACAGCTGATAGGTGTTGATCCAATTTTAGCTGTGGATCTAGGAGAACGCCCAAATTGTGAACCTGTTCCGAGGGAGTTAATTTCTCTCCCCAAAGAACCAAGGAGGGGCAGTCGACATAATCCCTGGGAGGCAATATCCATAGCCACTCGGTCTTGTCAGGGTTGAGCTTGAGCCTGTTCATTCCTATCCAGACCCTAACATCATCCAGGCACCGGCACATTACATCCACTACTTCCCTGAATTGAGACGGGGTAGAGATGTACAGCTGGGTGTCATCAGCATATTGCTTGAACCTCACCCCGTGTCATCAGATGATCTCACCCAGCGGTTTCATGTAGATGTTAAACAGGATGGGTGAGAGGATCGAGCCCTGAGGCACCCCACAAATCAGGGGCCTAAGGGTCAACCTCTGTCCTCCTGTCAACACCGACTGCGTCCTATTGGAGAGGTAGGAGGAGAACCACCGTAGGACGGTGGCTCCCACTCCCAACCTGCTGAGTCGGTGCAGAAGGATACCATGGTCAATGGTATCGAAAGCCGCTGAGAGGTCAAATAGCACCAGGATGGAGGAATAACCCCCATCCTGGGGGCTCGCCAGAGATCATCCATCAGGGTGACCAAAGCAGTTTCCGTGCTGTAGCCATGCCTGAAACCGAATTGAAGGGGATCTAGATAATCAGTTATAATCATATAAAGCATGAAAGGTGATTCAGATTGTGTTGGGTGCTTTCATATTCCACAAAATATCATGTAGAATAAGGATGGAGTTTATCTCTTGCATAAGCTACAGAATGCCGCTGATTGCTTTCTCCACCAATCCATTTATTTACTTATTTTGTAGATATCTAAGGGCAAGCCACTTGCCAGATGACTCTGGAAAGCTGGCTGGTTTTAAGAGCAAAAACAACTAAACATTAGCCATGTTTAAGAAGAAAATCAATCGCAAATACCACACATGCCTGATTATTATTGGAACCCTATTTTAGCCTAGTCCAGAATCTTCGAGAAGAAACAAATCTTAAGTCTTCTTCCTAAAAGTCAGAAGTTGCACTGTAGATTCAGCGAACAGAAATGATTCATTATTTTGCTTTGCATTTGCACCCTCTGCCGATATTTGGGAAGCTATTATAAGTTAGCTTATTCCAAATTTAGCCGTCATTTTAAAAATAGAGATGTTAAGGCCTGGGCAGGCAGGCTGGAATTCAAGAGAAAATCCATAGTTGAGTACCTAGCCGTATCAGAATGTTGATGGTATGCAAGCCTCCATATATGCAACCTAATGAAAACAATGTACCAGGAATCGTTATTTTCAGTGACTGCCCCCGTGGGTGTTATAATTGTTTTTTTCCCCGCTGTACCAATGCCTGCTTTAAATGCTGTTCATTTTGGTTAGTGTTTTAGTTTTTGATGAATTTTATTATTTTCCAAAGAAATGTAAGCTGCTCTGAGCTCTGTAAATGTAATGGAAAGGCAATATATAAATATTTTAACAGAGAGAGATAGACCTTCCAGTGCAAATATGATTTATGCCTACCGTTCCTCATCTGCAGTAGAAAGCTTGCACTTATGTGGATCTCCATGGCATGGTTGGAGCACATATATTATTACAGCAATCATTTGACCAGTAGAGGAGATAAATTTGAAGATATCCATGTAAATAAGAGACTATTTCCTATGTTACCCTTGTAACATAATGAAGACCTTCATTGATTTGATTCTAGGCTTCACTGGTAAACATGCAAGGATCACAAAGAAGGGATGAATGAGAGGATTATTCTCTATGCCAACCTCAGCAAGTAGTAAAGCTCTTGTAACTATCTCTGTTACATTCCTTCTGTTTCATCAAGGCATTATGAGCCATGATTCTGGGCAAGCAGTGCCCAGCAACTACACACATAATGCACTCATAGTCAAAAGCAGAATGTATGTATCTGCATCTGTTAGTTACTAGGACTGAAGCACATAGGCTTCAGTCAGGTCCTCCATTCTGGTGGGAAGAATACTGAGTGCTGATTGGTTGAACTGTCTGACAGCTCCCTATAAAAGGGCTAGCTGTCAGACAGAACCTTTGCTAGATTTTACATAGTTGCTGAATAAAGAGCTGTTTGTTGTCACTACCTCTGGTGTCTGCCTCATCCGTGCACCTTATCTAACAGCATCCATGTATATGTAGCACCTACAAACTATGGGTAGGAAAAGGAGCATATGATGAAACGTGTGTCACAGAATTGTCATGCAAACTCCACCCCTTTTGTGCTTGCATTGTAGCAATGCTCACAAAAACATAAGAGGTGGGCTTGCTCTGTGATAACACAACACACCATTTGTCATTTTATGAGACCTTTGGTTCTTGAAATCATGCCTATCAGCTTCACATCAGCTTCAGTGCGCAAAATATAATGGGAGAATCCTTACAGTCTGACTCCATTCTAATCATTCCATGCTGTCTTTTCTCTCAATTTTATATATTTGTGTATATATTGTATACTCTGCTACCGCCTTTATTCATCTTGTCATCCTTAATATTTTAAGCTCTACAGATGTATTGAAATACCTTTCTAAATGGGTAGGGTTGGTGCTGGATATATTATTTTATATTAGTGTAATAGTCCAGGTCATAGGTGATTAAAATATTATAAAGCCTGGTGCTGCTTCTAAGCAAACTTCCATTCATGTAGAGAAGGGAAAAATGAGCTAAGTACTCATTTCTTCTATACATAATTCAGTTAAATAAAAAGGTTCTCAAATGGCATTTTACTCTCTTCTCTTTAAAAAAATGACCTGAACTGAATTTGCATCATTATCCATAAAAAGAAAGAAAAACTTCAAGGGGATATAAATTACCAATGGGAAAAAGAAGTAGTGTATTCCAAGGCACAAAAACAGAGATTTCATTTTCCTAATGCTTTTATTTCATTGCTAATAAAATTGGGTAGTTAAACCTCCATGGTAGAATATGAAGGTAATAGCAGAGATAGGTGTTAGCACAGACCAAAGGAAAAAAGAAGAGGCCTTATTAAAATGTGGCCTGAAAGACCGTAAATTTAAATCCTGACAGTTTCAGTCAGATTGCTTTAATAATCTACAGTGAAGAAGTAACTGGGTCTCACTCCAGCATGACCACACTGAAGGTTATTTCATTTTATTTCTAGATCCTTTTTTCCACAATACTTTTTCTTCAGAAGAAAATAGTGAATTTTATGCAAACTTGTGAACCTGATAACAATAATATCATGCTATGATTCAATAACTCTTGCAGAGGTAACTAGCAAGTGTAAGCAAATTCATAAATGATATCCAAAAGTTACAGCAAATAAAATCCAAACAAATGAAAGAAAATTGCAGGAGGAAGGTGAATTGGATATGTTTTAGATCTTGACCCAAAGATGCTTTTTCAAGAGGCAACTGGACTTCCTTGTTTTCTTTGAAGATGTTTCACTTCTCATCCAAGAAGCGTCTTCAGCTGACTGGATGGAGGGGAATGGGAGGATTTATACTCATTGCAGACAGCTGGTCATTTGCATTCTTTTAGAGAGTCGTTGAGGCCACCTGGAGGTTTATTGTTGTCAGGGTCACCTGAGTAGTGCAAATGGGTGGAGCCTTTTTGGAACTGTTGAAAGGACTGTGTTGTAGACTGAAGATAGATGATGTCGTATCCCGCTCCCTCTGTTGAGAGAGGGCTGTTCAATTTTGACAAATATGGTCTCTTTGAGCCCACTTTCAAACCAGTGGTCCTCTCTCTCCGAAATGTGGACTTTGCTGTCTTCAAAAGAGTGGCCTTTGTCTTTTAAATGCAGATGGACTGCTGAATCTTGTCCTGATGTGTTTGTTCTCCTATGTTGTGTCATGCATTTATGAAGAAGTTGTTTTATTTCCCCAATGTACAGATCTGCACATGGCCCACTGCATTGTACTGCATACTGTATACCGCATTGCTCAGTTTGTGTCTGGGTGTTTTTCAATTGTTCTATTTAAGTTACAGCAACAAGCATTTTAATACAATCATATATATATATATATATATATATATATATATATATATATATATATATATATATATATATATATATATATATATATATATATATATATATATATATATATATATATATATATATATATATATATATATATATAACTTAAATAGAACAATTGAAAAAAGTATCAGCCATATTCTGAAAGGGCTGAATTTTGCAGTAACACCAGAATAGCTACCAATTGTAGATCTCCTCACAGTCGCAGAGTCAGCCATCAGGAACAATAAACTTGCAGAACCAGAGGCAAAACAATTAAGGATGAATGTATATATATTTAGAAGTAACTCTTTGGTAAGTGAAGTAGATTGCACCCAAAAGTTTTTAGAGAACCAAACTGGAATTAGGTAAAAGGTTAGAATCCTCCTTATCTTGGGAATATTTGTACAATGAACTGCAGGTATATGATGCTAATTTACATTCAAATGAATGAATGTAAAACCAACGTTTTCCTCTTATATCATTATTATGTGCTCAAAATTCCTTTCATGTTGGTCTACAGACCGATTCCTGTATCAACTGGTGAATTTAGCAAACATATTTAAAAATAAGGTTTGTATGGATTAGGCTCAGAATGTAGAAATGAAGTAGGAGACAATCAAACTACTCTATCAGACAACAACTGTTTAAACCAATCATCTTAAGTATATATTTGAACTTGGATATGTAGATGTGGTGTAAGAGTCCCAATAGATCAGCAATATCCTCAAAGGATCAGCAGCCCCATAGACAGCTAAATTACTCAGAAAGCCAGGGAATTTATCAAACAAGAATTTCAAAGTGGATTTTAGCCTCCAGGAAAAACGGAAGTGCCCATTAATGTACATACAAAATAAATGTTGTCTATGAGCTGTTTCAGCTGTTTATTTTGACATGAAAAGCAGTTAATTTGTCAGGGTGGGGGGAGGTGGAAGCACAGAAACTATTACCACTTAGATAGAAATTATCTTTATATGCTATTAATTAAAAAGGAATCCCCAATGAACAGGTACAGCATAAAGTAATTGTTCATTAAAGGACAGTCATACGGCTACTTACCTGGAAGTAAATCCTGATAAATTCAACATAATTTACCTTGGATTGCAGCTATTCTTTATCATTTATAATTCACACTATTTGGGGAATGTTAGCATTTAATGTGATTAACACATGTAAGAGGAAATTCTAACCAACCATTCATATATTATAGATGTAAAATAAAACACCAGTGCTAAAACTAGGTAGGAACAGATGTGACAGCAGTAAAGCACTTAGCTAAGTTAGGCTGTGTTTATCTTACAACTTCAATATTTACTTTATTGAGCAAAAGAATGTTAACTTCATCCAACACTGACAGACCATTCATCAAAAAATAATAATTTTTAAATAGCGGAATATTTCATTGGCAGGATTGTGCAGAAAATTAGGCAGTGGCTTTCCATTCCCAGACCTCAGATTCAATTCACCCAGAGGAGAAGAGCAACATATCAAACTGATCAGATTAGTGAAGGGGGAAAGCACCCTTAAGTGGAATAAACTTGACATACTTAGTTTGGCTCTTATGGTTTCCATCCATGTAATAAACTGGCTATATACCCACCAAAAGTTCACACGGTTTGGACATTTGTTCTTCTAAAGCGTTGTAACAATTATGCTTTTAAGAGATATTCCAGAGCAAAATTAACAACCATTTGCACTAACAGATTGTTTGACACACCCAGAATCCCACTTTTATCTATAAACTAATGTTTGTAGTGATGAGACTCCCAAACTTATGTCTTCATAGTAAGTCTCATGAAATGGTTGTCCAATCTCTTCTTGAAAACCTCCAGTGATGGAGCAACACAACTTCTGGAGGCAAGCCATTCCACTGTTTTTTTAATAGTCAATCCAGGGACAGACAGACAGACAGACAGACACACACACACACACGCATACACACACACACGCACACACACATACACACACATACACAAAACATCCTAGTTCTTCTAAAAGAAAAAAAGAGCTTTATTATTTTAGGATAACTCCTTAGCAAAATAAGGAAGAATAAAATGTGTTTTTTTAATTCCACAGTCCTTAAACTATGTCAGGATCTGGATACGCCTTTTCTCTGTTGGCTGTACAATGATTGTTCTTGGTAAAGGTTTGAAAGCAAAAAATATTTGGCTACCTGGTAAAGACAAGGTGGTAATTGGTCTCAGGGCTGGGGTTTATTTCCTGTCTTTTTTTAGCCTCATCAGAATCTCTTCACTCAACTTCTCAAGGGCAAACTACATGCTACATAAAATTATGTAGCTTTCTGTTGCACTTCCATTTTTTAATTTAGTTAATTACTTCCAAAGTAGTAGTCCAGGCTGAATCAAGTCCATTGCACATGACCTTGATTCTACAGCACTTCCAAAGGACAAATAAGTATTGTGCTCTAGATCAGGCTTCCCAAATACACTGAGACTAAACTTCCTAGAATTTCTACCCAGCCCCACTGACTGTGGGCTCCAGGGAATTGGTGTTTCAATACATTTATAGTATAGTACTTTGGGGAATAGCATTCAAATATTCCTGAAGGGATTATACCGCAGAGCATTTTATATATAAAGAAAACTTATAATATGAAGTCTAGTTTTAACTGAAACTGTTTGCTGCTCTGGGTTTTTTAGACAGCTTCTCAATCCAGAAAGATCCTATGGAAAACAACAAAATGAAAAGGAAGTAGCCTACAGCTTAATTCAAGCATCCAGTGTACATCAGCGGTCCCCAAACTTTATGGCTTGGCAACCCGGCGGGAGGGAGTGGGGAAGAGAGAGGATGGGTTCCCTGAGAGTGGCAGATGGGTGTGCGCAAGCATGCACAACTCCATTTGTGCAAGTGGCGGGAGTGCAAACCTGCCACTCATGCAAAGGAAGTTTCACGCGTGAGCGCAAGCAGCTGCCACTTGCGCGGGGAGAGCTTTACACAAGCACACACGCTTGCCCACCGCCTGCATGGCCGAGTCCCAAATAGGCCACAGCCCAGGCGTTGGGGACCCGTGTTGTAGATCATGAGGGTCTTTATTATGCACTTGCCTTGCTTTATCCCTATAGTGTTATGATCTATGTCACAAACTTGATCATGTCACGGGCCGGATTGTAACATATTGCAATGTTTTTTTCTCTTTGCGGAGCCAGGGTGGGCGTGGCCTGCATGTGACGTATCCAGCCTGCCGGCCGCTAGTTTGACAGGCCTGGAAGATAGCCTTGGTTCTTTTTCCACTGATTTTTCCATCTTTTGTCTTTCCAGCAAAGTTGTTAAGGGAAAAATAGAGTACTTGTACAATTTCCTCTGCCTGGTAATGCTTAAAACCCCCTATCTGATTGCCATTTGACACACAAGGCTAACGCTAGATTGAACTTTGACAAACTTTGGTTAAAAGTCAGCTATATTCCATTCCTGTTGCTTAAGTGTTCACATGTTTTAAATCTGTTTCAAGGAAAACTAGAAATATGTCAAGTTCCAGAATTTATTCTTGGGTCTGGTTTTGAAACAGATTATTTGAAAATTCAAACTGTATTGCCCAACAATAAACTCTCGCTGCAACTGACAGTAACATAAATAGTATTGCAGCACTAGATAATTAGACTGAGTGTAAAAAATGTGGATTTATGACACAGTCAGAAGTGATGAGGTATTGCAGCTTTTGTGTGCAAGATGTTAACACTTAAGAAATGCCAGCTTTGGGATGCCATGATAGGAATTAATGTCCCTATCCCTAAATATCATTAAGAAGAAAAGATGGTCAAATTGGAGCTCTCACTTTATGCAGAAATGTATCTATGCACATTATGCACTCCTTATCTATTGAAGCTGAGTCCACGCCATTGTGCCTAAATCGTGCATTGTCATTTGGTAGGAAGGTGAGAAACATTACAAGAATTTAAATTTTTTTACATGGATAAATGCTAGTCAGAAAAGCACACATGTTGTTTATCATGCTGGCAACACTTTACTACTGAGCCCCAGTTGAAATAACAATGACTGAGCCACAGCTTGGAAATCATTCAAATAATCAGAGAAATGTGGTGATCTTGCATTAGAGAATTAGAAGCTGTTAGAGCAGAGCTCGGAGGGAATTACTGTGTCAGTATTAACAGTGCATTTCCTGGGAAAGGAGAGGTCAGAATGTCTGAGGCATATGAGAACTGGTAGGTAGGTAGGAAAGAATTGGACCAGATTAAGACATTTCTACTGGATGCTCTCGTCATGCTGCGGATGTTTCCCAAAGACTAAAAACTGTTCTTGCAGGCTAGAATGGAACTCAGCGGAGCAGTTGCAAGAAAAGCCAGAACTGATCTTTTCTTCTTCTTAAAGAGTCCATATGGAAGCTTAGAAATAGGATTCTAGTCAGATCTTTTCCTCAGTGAAAAATAAACTAGTTAAGGGACAAGCAAAAGAAAAGGTGATGCTGTCTAGAGTCTGGTTCAAGCACTCCCTGCCTCTCTGGAGGTATGGCAGCAGTGGTGGGTTCCTGCCGGAGCTGTCTGGTGCGTAGCTCCGGTAGGGAGCGGCCGATTGCTCAATTTGCGTGTGACCGCTCCGGAGCCATCTTCGCCGGTCCGTTGCGCACGTCACCATCTTTTTCTGAGAATTTTTGGGTGATTTTGCTTCTGCGCATGCGTGGAAGCAAAATCGCACCAAAATCTTGCGAGGGGACACGCACACACATGAGATTTCAGCGCAATTTTGCTTCTGTGCATGCGCAGAAGCAAAATCACGTGAGGGGGTGCACGCTTGTAGTGAGCGTGCGCACGCTCGAAATGTGGAGATGCGCATGCACTGCACCGGCACCGGTAAGGGAGCAACCCGCCCCGTATGGCAAGTATTGGGAGGTAGGACAATCATAAGACTGGAATCTTCTTTTACCATTGGTTATTCCTGCCATGTAATCTTCTACATCAGGAGAAGTAATATTCTACATCAGGAAGATGTTATCCTCAAGAATGATATCCCTCAAAAAATGGGTTTAACTCCCAGCCTGATGTTTTTATAAAATTGAGCTAAAATCTGATTTATTGAAAGGAACAAGGAACTAGGTTACAAAATCTACAATATTTTGCAAACAGCCATCTTCTTTTCCAGGCTCCGAGTAGGACATTATCATTTCCCACCAATGTTCCTGCATATTCAGCTTCTACATTGTATTAGAACCCTGCTTTATCTAACTTCCTTTTTTAAAAAAATATTTACTTTTTCTTTTTAAGAAAAATGAGAGATAAGGTGGGCATACTGTAACGCAGTGGTCCATCTTCCACTGTTACATATGCATCATGGGGTGCCCTATATATACACCCAAGAATCATTGTTAGAAAAATAAAAGTGGTAGGGCTGCAGGCTAGTGTTTTGTCTTGGGAAAAATGCATAAAGGAAGCTAATGTGACAGTATTAAGCATACTCTTGGGGGTAACAGAGAAATGTCTTATTAATTTATCTTCGGGAAACTGGAAGTTTTATGACTTATTTCATTTACCAAAGCAGCAGCCATTTGCAAGACCCCCCGCCCCACTCCCCTCACCTTCAGGCAAACTTGCAAAATTTGAAGGGATCACACAGCCTATAAAGGTTACTTATTGTTTGGAATTGGGGGACTGAAGGTGTCTCCACTCCATACAAAAAGTGGAGAAGACAAGTGCAGCAGAATGAAGAACCAGCAAATAGTTCAGCTCCTCAATATGTGCCTTCTGGACAAGGGAGTGGGAAACTTGAGGTCACCCAGAAATGCTCAAGACAGCTGTTTCTTGCAAGGACACCAAACACAATGGTCTCTGGTGGGTTTAGAACTCTGTGAGATGAAGAAATAGCCATCTTGTTCAAACCACAATTGGCACTTTTGAAAGGACACGACATTTGTACAATTCTTTTTCTAATCACTTCCAGAAATTGCTTGTTAATTGCTTTTTAGCTATAGGAACCTGTGACTTGACAAGTCTTATAGCGTTGAATAAGTTTCCTTCAATCCTTATGAAACAAGTTTTAAATAGAACTTTAGCAACTTTTTTTTAAAAAAAATCAACAAAAGAGTTGACTTTAGAAAGTTACAATCAGATTAACAGTCCAAATAAATTTGAACTAAGATTTTGGTATTACTTATAAAGAACTCTTCCTATGGAAACAATGCTTTTGTTTTGAATTGTTAAAAAAACATAATAAGATGAGGGTTTAAAAATTGGATACTAGAGGGAATTAGAGGAAACTAAAGATTATAATAAAGGAGAAGAACATTCAGACTGAATTTACAGTTGCAGAATTAAGAAAAATGTTTTAACATTGGACATATTAAAGGATATTTTTGAGCAATGGCACATAAGTTAATTTTAATAGTTTGTACCTCTATAGATAGATGGGTTTTAAAATGTTATGGAAGAGGAACAAGTTTTACCTAACAAGATCAAAACTTATTTAGAACTAGATTTAAAAGTGACAGATTACAAGAATGACAGAAAAATATGCTATATTGGACATAGAAAAGAAATAATCGAATGTCTTGATAATTAAAAGAGATATATTAATAATAAAGCAAGAGAGTGATCTGGCTAATTTTTCTACATTGAATTTATAAAAGAAGCTTGTTAATTCATAAATTTAGCTTATTGAAGATTTTTGTGAAAAAGGAAAAGAAATCAAGACAAAGGATCAAGATTGTTAGAAGTAAAAGAAAGGAATATAAAGTTGGCTTATTTGATCAAAGTTGAAATAGATACATTGATATCTCTGGTATCCATTAATGAACTTTTTCTGACATCAGGTCAAGGAAATATAGTTGTATGGATTTGTTTATAGACAAAAGATGGGGTATGGGAAGAAGACATCATTTGTCATATTTTAAGAGGTGATAAATTATTAAATTGTTTATACTTGTGATGAAGGATAAAGTAACTTCTTAATATATGTCTTTTCTTTTGCTTTACTATATTCTTTCTTTTTTATTTCTCTTTGGATTTTACTCTCTTTTTTCCTTCTTTTCTGCACATTTTCTTTTTTTTAGTTTGTATTAGTTTGTATTGTTTAATTATAATATTGAATAAAATTACTATTTACAAAAAAGGATTACTTATTGCTGACCCAGAGCTTCAAGACTAGGAACGCACACTGTCTGAAATCCAGAAATTATGAAATTGAGCTAAATATCTCCATGGCCTGAGGATCATTAGCATATTACACAAGCAAAGTAGACACTCTGCATCCTTTACCATTTTTCAGTTAGGTTAAAACATCACCACCTACTAAATACCAATGCCTCAATCCTGCCATTAAGCATATGTGAAACTGTCTTATATAGAGATTTTCCTCACAACCAAAATACTTCACATAGAACGGAAACTGAAGAAAATGCTTAAGCAATTAATAATGCCTTGCACATAATAAATGTTTGCTGAACAAAATCTGTCCCAACTTTACACATTAATCAAAAGAGAATGGCACACAATTTTGTATAATTAAGTAGAAAGTCATTCATGAACAATAAAATGAAATGAACTAATATTAACCCTATGCTGTTTATTAATAGTACAGGTACACAATAGTCCACAGTGCAATTATTGCAGTTAATTGAAGGGTCATGTTATCAAAGCTTAATAATTGGAAAGCATGTCAACAATTCATTCATCCAAGTTTTAAAGTATAACAAACATTTTTTTTTCAGACTGAAAAAATGAAAATGTGAGCTCTGCACTCCAATTCATTGTACTCATGAGGTGTAGGGATGAATCAATAAAATCATTTTTAACAATGACCAAGAGCACATTTTCACATTTCGGTTTCTAATACATCATAATCTATGCATTCACCTACTTGTTATCCTCTTCGCTCTGTTTTTTTAATCCACCTTAACCCAGGGGTATATCTGTCTTTTGCCTTCTTGCATAAATGATACAAGGCAATTGCTTCAAAAACAGAAGAAAAGAAGACACTCAGTAAGAGCTAAGCTTCTCGGTGAATGTGGAGTCCACAGGCACCATGATAGCTGAACGGTCTGTGAATCTGCATACCATGCCAGCTGCTTACATTGGATTACTTGACTTACTATGCCCAGCCTGTGTGTGTGTGTGTGTGTGTGTGTGTGTGTGTGTGTGTGTGTGTGTGTGTGTGTGTGTGTGTGTGTGTATACTTTTAAATCAGTGTTGGTTCCTGGCAACTGCCAGGATAAGTGCTTGCAGTTTTCTTGGCAAGATTTCAGAAGTGGTTTCCCATTGCCTCCTTCTTAGAGCTGAGAGTGAGTGACTGGCCCAAGATCACCCAACTGGTTTTGTGCCTAAGGTGGAAGTAGGTGGCACACAGTTTCTCTCTAGGTGCCCTAACCACTGTAGAAAGTTAGCACCCACCCCTCTCCTAGGAAATGAGATATCCTAGGAGATATTAAAAGGCAGAATATATTCTGTGGAACACATCTGGAAACATGCTTGTGAGCGGACAAAAGACTCCTCTTGGAAAAAACCCCACCCCTTGCCAATGGGCCATTAAGGACTGGGCCCAGCTCACAATTCCTCTCACCTAGCCTGAAAGTCTTCTGCATAACAGAACCACAATAGGATTTGCCCAAGGCCCTTTTCATTCAGCCAAGCCTGGGACTTCGGACAGCCCACAAGAGTTGCCCCAGCATGCCCCTGGGGGGTCTGAGAGCCAATGGGATACATTTCTATACAGGAACAGGAAACAGTTAGGGAGGGGCCCAAGAGAGAGTATAAAACCAAAGGACTCAGCATCTTTCTTCCTCTTTTCTCTTCACCCACACCTGGAAGCATGTAATCTACCTTTTCTGTACAGGGGCTCATGCCATGTGCTCCTGTCCACCATTAAACCTTCTTTCCAAGCAACTTTCATGAATCCAGTGTCTTTTTCCCACTTGGAACTGAACCCAAAAGGATATTCCTTACAACACCACTACCACAAATTGACTCAAATGCCCAGCCTAATATTTATTCAGGTAAGAATTTTATTTCTATATCTGCCGTTTCTAAGAGGTGCGAGCAACTAACAAGTAGAAATGTTATTTAAATTGAACACAACCCTGACGCCTGCAAAGGTGATGTATCATGTGCCAGCTGGTTACAGCATCCCTTTTGCCTGTACTAGATGGAGCAACAGTACAAATGAATGGATTGCCCTGACTTGTGCTTCTCCCGTATCTGCATCCTCCAAGCTTTTATATTTCCCTGGTTCCCTCTTGGCTCATGCCTTGCTTGGAGTGGAGAGAGAAAGAAAGATTGGTGATGTCTAATCTGTGCCTGTGTGCTTTAGTCTGGATGCAGAAAGCAGTGAGGGAAATAGACAATGGCTTGGGTGTGGCCAGGGGCAGGAACAAAGGGGAACAACAATGGATCAGAAAAGGAGAGAAAGCAGTACAGAGAAAAACTGGTTTTAGAGCAATATAAAAGAGATCAGAGTAGAGGAATAAGTTGTGGAGGTGTGGAAATAAACCATGTGCATGTAGGTGATGATAGCAGAGGGAAATCATGCCTGCACATGTATGTAACACAGTTTACTTCAGGGAAATTAATTTCTATTTGGCTAGAGAAATGGTTTTCAGGGTTGATCCTCTCTCTGTTCCTGGCTTCATTTGGAGTTCTTAAGGAAAAATATTGACCTCTCTACCTCAAAGTTTCTCATTCTTCAAAAAAGGTTCTTTAAAAAAAACCCTCATTTTTGTGCCAGAGCAATAAATGCTTTCTGCTGATTAGCTATTGTCTGAGAAATCAAAAACCTGGAAAGATCTTACTAAAAATCTTCTAAATAAATTCTTTTTAGCTGCAGAAAAGGTTGTGTTTCATGAAAATAAAATTCATTGACTCACAGTAATTTTTAAATAACTCTTCTTATAAAATGTTTTACAATCTTTCCCTGAGGTAGATTGTTTCATTGATTAAAATTAAGAGATTGTTCACAATAGTTCTAGATCTGCCTTTAAAATAATTCTAGCTGACATTCTTTTACATTGATAAAATGTTGATCTCTGATGAAATATTAACAATCTAAATTAAATATTGTTTATATATATATTCAGGAACACCTGGTGATTGTAGAAAACTAAATGAAAATTTAGTTTTCAGTTCAGAATACTCTGAAGTGGAGCACTCAATTATGAGATAGAGAATTATTTTATTTCATTTATATCCCACCTTTTTATATAAATAACTCAAGGCAATGAAAATATCTAATACTCTTTCTTGTTCCTATTTTCCCCACAAGTGTAGTGAGAAGGTTTATTCATCGCAATAATAAATGAAACAGTCAATAGATCTGGATAGTGAGGAGTAGAATAGATGGAACTATAACCTCTTCACAGTCTTCTAAACATGAACAAAATTATGCAAACTGATCCCTTAGTCCTACAAAGTGTTCTATCTCAGCCACCTTCAAGGTAACATAAGCCTGTAAAAGACCATGATTAACTCTGCCAAAAGACAAAGATAAACTTTACTAAGAAAGCTCCAGAGGGTTTCCAGGCAGACTGAGAGAAAAGACCAACAATGAAAAGCACATTGCTAACTTTTTTAATGGGGGGGGGGATTTCTTGGCAACTTCAAATACAGGCAGTTAGAACTGATCATGTAAACCCTATTTATCAACAATGTTCAATCTTTTATCAGGTTCATTTCATACACCTTGGAGGAAAAAGAGAAAAATGTCTGTAGGAAGAAAGTGTTGGAAATGATAAAAATATACATTTTCATTTTAATATGACTAGAGTTATTACTCATGAAACATGTTGGATTAACAGCCTGACACCAAACCAAAGATGTCAAATGTGTTGGCTGAATGAAAAATGCTTCAGTGCCTGAATTCTACTGTATATGGGTTTGTACTGTGTGTGTGTGTGTGTGTGTGTGTGTGTGTGTGTGTGTGTGTGTGTGTGTGTGTGTGTGTTTAGATAGATAGATAGATAGATAGATAGATAGATAGATAGATAGATAGATAGATAGATAGATAGATAGATAGATAGATAGATAGATAGATAGATAGATAGATAGATAGATAGAGGTGGGTGGGTGGATGGATGGATGGATGGATGGATGAGAGTGTGTGCATACCCACACATATACATGCATACACATATGCACATACATACACACAGAATGTGGGTGTGGGTGTATTTGTGTGTGACATTGTCTGCAATGTCAGGCTCCTGTTATATTCTTACTCTCTTTTCATTGCTTATTTTGTAATGTCAACTGGTTCTGGTATGAAATACATTTGTGAATGTATATGTGGCTATCATACCTAATTTGCTTTGTTTATGTGTACTATCTAAACAAGAGGAATGATAAATGAAGATACTTCTAATTACAGTAAGCTGTCTCTTTGCGAGAAAGGAAACACTCTTGCATCTGTTTTCCTTAAAATTATTCAGTTTCTTTGAAACTATTTTGTGAATATTCCTAATCAAAAGATTCTTCTTCTAAATTCCTTAGGAAAATGTTCACTTTGTTGTTGATTATTATGATTTATGACTATAAATATATAATACAGAATTCTTAAAGGAGGAACTACAGATGGCATCAATCAACTCTACTGTGGTAAAGGTAAGTGATCATGAAACTTTATCCTGCTTCAAAGGCTATAAGTCCACTATGTTGATCATTTTCTAGAACAAATACAGTATATGATCTGGAAAAATGAATGATGACATTTTATAACTTTGGGTCTACCGCCAGTAGATCCATAGAAACAAATAATTTAGGCAGTGATAACCTTAGGCCAAAGCTTAACCTTATCTTTTCATAAGAATTAAAATGAAATAGCCTTTGATAGCCCTCCGAGTCACATCCTTTCAGAAGTTCAAAGAGTTCTATCATATCTTCAGTCTTTTTGTCAAAGCTAAATATTCCTGGTTCCTTCAAATTAATATTAGTTGCTACAGCCCTATCCCTTCTTGTGGCCTCAGGTGTGATCAGTCAATGAAGAAAAGAGTTCTTCTTGTGATTTGGAAACAATAGGTACATTGATGAAGTCTTAAATTGTATTTACCTTTCTCTAATTTCATGGTTATACTAAGCTGAGGGTATCCAGGAATACAGAGTACTTTTTTGTGTTTTAAGGTATACATCCTGAGACCCCAGGACTGCGTGTGTCTTCTGAATCCTTTAACTGTAGACAAATCCACAGGAAAATTCATCTTGGTCCTTCAAAAGCTAGGGAGACAGGGAGTCTAACTGAAGGCTACTGGGCTGTAGAAAACCACTGAAATTTTCATCCCATCTCAGTTTTTCAATATTAGGGGGATGTTTTGCATGGCATATGAGCCGAGATGGTGCAGTGGTTAAATGCAGCACTGCAGGCTACTGCTAGTTCAGCAGTTCAGCTGTTCAAATCTCACCGGCTCAAGGTTGACTCAGCCTTCCATCCTTCCGAGGTGGGTAAAATGAGGACTCAGATTGTTGGGGGCAATATGCTGAACTCTGTAAACCACTTAGAGAAAGGCTGTAAAAGCACTATGAAGCGGTATATAAGTCTAAGTGCTATTGCTATTGCTATATGGTCTTATTTTAATAGTAGTTTCACTGAGGAGAAGCTATATCTTTTAGGCCTTATTGCTATCAACAGACAATCAATACGAATATTAACAGTGATGGCAAAAACAAGGCTAATTAGTTGCATAGTAGAATAGAATAGAATAGAATAGAATAGAATAGAATAGAATAGAATAGAATAGAATAGAATAGAATGGACCTTGAAAGTCCAACCCCTGCTCAGGAAGAACCCTATACCATTTCAGATAAATCTCTTCTTAAAAACTTCCAGTGTTGGAGCATTCACAACTTCTGGAGGCAAGTTGTTCCACTGATTAATTGTTCTAACTGTCAAGAATTTTCTTCTTAATTCTAGGTTGCTTCTCTCCTTGTTTAGTTTCCCTCCATTGCTTCCTGCCCTGTCTTCAGATACTTTAGATACTTTAGAGAATAGCTTGACTCCGTCTTCTTTGTGGCAATCCCTGAGATATTGGAGCATTGCTATCATGTCACCCCTAGTCCTTCTTTTCATTAAACTAGACATACTCAACTCCAGCAACCATTCTTTATATTTTTTTTGCCTCCAGTCCCCTAATCGTCTTTGTTGCTCTTCTCTTCACTCTTTCTAGAGTCTCCACATCTTTTTTACATCGTGATGACCAAAACTGAATGCATTATTCCAAGTGTGGCCTTACCAAGGCATTATAAATTGGTATTAACACTTCACGTGATCTTAATTTTACCCCTTTGTTAATGCATCCTAGAACTACTTTGGGGTTGTTGTTTTTTTGGCATCTTCAGCACACTAGGACTCCAAGATCCCTCTGAAAGATAGTGCTTTCAGAGTTCTACATGTACATTATCTTGGTGCATAATCCTGCCACCGAGTCATGAATGTCGGGATGGTCAGAGGGGAGAGGTGGAAGGTTGGGGACAGAGGTTTTCTTAAGGTGCCATAATGAGTCTACAGCAGAAGCAATACTAAACCATGAACTTCCTAATTTGTTGTTAAGTCTCTTAGCCGCATTCAGTGGAAATCAATTCAACTTAAAATCCCCCTCAGTTTCCAGGGTCAGACTTTATCTTTCAGAATCTCATTTTGTTTCACCTCCTTATACATAAAATGGGAATTACGGTGACTCCCTCATAGCAGTTTTTCTGAGACTAGCAAAAATCTCTTTGCTTACTAGAAATAATAATACCAGAATAAAATGCAAAAGGGGTGCACATTCTTTTCGGGGAAAGATGAAATAGTAAAAGCAAATATGCCAACCCTAAGAAAGAAGAGAAGAGAAACAGGCTGTTCTAAGTAGGGTGCATTATCATAAATATAAATGCATAATGTTGCAAGATTATATTCCTGAGCATATGCAGTGCTTTTAATTAAAATGCCACCTAACTTCTCCTCAACCCAACATCCCTTTGTGTATGTGGGGCTTTGAAATGATAATGTGTACAACCTAGCACCGCACAGCCACCCCCTCACAAACCCATTTTTCATTTCTGAGCTTAAAATATTTAGATTTCTACGGAATGGAAAGAAACCAAATCAAAAAGTGTAATTAAAAAAAAAGCAAGAATAAATAAAAATAAAATCACATCTTCCCGCCTATAGATTGGTCTGCTAACCTGTTCTCATCTCCTATTAGGTTTTCAGGACCTGGATGTATAAAAATTAACACATACATCCATATTTAGCTTAAACATACATACAAAAAAATTCCAGTTATATTTTTAAGTCTTGTTTTTATTTCCTCTCCTTGTCTTTCAGCATAAACACTCAAGGTTATAAGACATCAATTTTATATGCCAGGGCCCCAATGAACTGTTTCTGCTTAAAATGACACTTCTGTTTAAAGACCAAGTGATTCCCCAGAATGTATGATTTACTGCAGCAACACTCTATAAGCTTCATTTCATACCTCCAAGAACTAACTAGTCCAAGTGTTAAATAAACATGAAGTACCAGGCTTGTTTTCTTTCCAAAAGTGCAATCACTGTGTTACTCTAATGATTAAATATTGTTTAAATATACAACTGAGAGACTGGTTTCACAGTAGATTCTTTCCCCGCACTTCATTTTTTATGTATTAATTATTTTGTGTTCAGACAAAGAATTTAATTAGAAATCACAAAGAGCTTCTGAAGAGTGAAGTGGCAACGGTTTTATCTGCTGTAAACCACTGAAGAATGGGAGCAATTTGGAAAGAAAAAGGAGTTTGCCAAGAGATAAATCTTACCTGGATCTGCATTAATAACATGTTTGGGTGGGTGGGGGAGAAGATTAAGCCAGAAAATAGTCTGGAATTTGGTTGGGGAAACAGAATTGCTAGGACATTGTTGGAATGGAATCTTGAACCAAATGTGAATAACCCTAATCTCAGTTATATTTAGCAATGTTCTATCAGCTTTCCCCAACATGGCACTTTGCCAGCATATAGGGAGAGTGTGCCACACTAATAAGGACTGATGAGAGCTGTCTTATATGATCACGGAAGAGAGCAATGATAGCCGATCCGGTAACAGATATTTCTGAATTTAATTGTATTTCACTAACAAACAAAGTAAATTAGCATAGATCCAAAGTGATTAGGCTAAGAACACTGTGAGACAACAATTGACTAGTTCCTGAACCACAACCTCTAGAGAATGGCATTGCAGATGTTCCAAGCTGAATTGTAAAAGGACAGATAAGAATACTTCTCTTCTCCCTAGGTACGGTATCAATTGATTCTAGGGAACCCATTGTATGTCACTCGTTTCTGTAAACTCAGAGACCCGTTATATTTTCTCAGATAAGAGAGTTGGTCACTTGAGGATGCCACTAACTCTGAGGTGCTTGCTAACTTTTCAGATGCCCCAAGCCTTTGGTAGAAGTTGAACTACAATATTTGTACAGTATATACAGCAGATGAGCACAATGAATTATTGTCGGTTGCAAACTCCGCATAGGTATCAGGAAGGGCATCCGGCCAGTAAATGCTTGAGCTTCATTCAGTCACCCTGACTCCACCCCGATGCAAGGGATTACAGGGTTTTTAAAAGAAAAAAAAGTATATACTGCAGAACAATTCAGAGTCTGCATTAAGAGATGTATTAAAGCAAGTTGTATTTCCAGATGTGATTGAAACTGCTGGTTATAACCTATAAAGCCCTACATGGTACAGGACTCAGTTATTTGAAGGATTGCTTATCTCTCATGGCTTCTGCCTGACCAATACAGCTAACAGAGAGGATATGATCTGGGTTTCCTCAATTAAACAGCATCATCTTTCAGGGCCAGAAAGCATGCCTACTCTGCAATGCTGGTCTTCTGAAATGAGACAGCCCCCCCACCCACCCCAAATGCTACATGGCTCCCATCCTGGTGGTGTACAGGCAGACCTTAAAGACCTGAATGCTCACTTGGGCTTTGGGCACGGTGGATGGAATCGCTTCTCAGATGTGCTTGACATATATTGCATATGTTTTCATAGTTGCTGAACTTTGATTGTTTTCTATGTTGTACTTGAATTTACATTAATGCATTTTAATCTTGTTATTTTTATAATGCGAGTTGCCCAAAATCATTTGGCAGAGCTGAAATGGAATCAAATGATAAATAAAAGAGGCTTAACAAATAGCAGAGAGGTACAGTGTTGGTGGTTACAAGCAGTGTGAAAAATGACAAGATGATGGCCACAATTGTATAATCAAACCTCTGACATTTTTTTATCTGGATAATGTGCAAATTGCATGAAAAAAGGAAAGGAGTTTGATTGCACAGTTGTGGCCACCATCCTGACTTTTTTTTTAATCCCAATTAAGATGTGCTAGTGGTCATACAAAATTCAAAGCTTTTCTTCTGAATAATTTTCTAATTACACCTAGCCCCTATTATTTCATTATCCCAGAAGATGCATCCGTATTGTTATATATTTTAAGAAGTTTTGCTACTTTGTTGAAATTATGTGCACAGTCAGTCCATTTTCAATTACAAGCTCTAAAGCCATTTGTCAAGAAAAGTAGAAATTGCTATACTAGAAAGTATAAAGCTATTGAAAGGCACTTTAATTAATATTTGGCTCATGGAAACAATCAGATTAAGGTTCACAAGGAAAAGTGTAGCTTTGGAGATTCCAGGTCATGGTGGCCCAAAAATGCTTTTTTGAAAGACAGGTCCTCCGGGAGTTGGGTGGCATGCATAGATAGATAGATAGATAGATAGATAGATAGATAGATAGATAGATAGATAGATAGATAGATAGATAGATAGATAGATAGATAGATAGATAGATAGATAGATAGATAGATAGATAGATAGATAGATAGATAGATAGATAGATAGATAGATAGATAGATAGATAGATCAACAAACAAACAAACAAACAAACAAACAAACAAACAAACAAACAAACAAACAAACAAACAAACAAACAAACTGGATTTTTTTTCCCTTTGAAGACATTTCGCTTCTCATCCAAGAATTGAAGAACTGAAGAAACTTCTTGGATGAGAAGCAAAACATCTTCAAGGAAAAAAAATTCAGTTGTCTTTGACAAGCACCTTTGGGACGAAAAGTGTGAGTATGTGAAAGGAAAACAGGTTTAAGACTTTAATACGTTCACAACTACTACTACTACTAGTAGTAGTAGTAGTAGTAGTAGCAGTAGTAGTAGTAGTATTTAATGATAGCAGTGTTCCAATCTCTCAGGGGTTGCCACAAAGAAGTCAAGCTATTCTCCAAAGCATCTGAAGGCAGGGCAGGCAGCAATGGATGGAAACTAATCAAGGAGAGAAGCAACTTAGAACTAAGGAGAAATTTCCTGACAGTTAGAAAAATTAATCAGTGGAACAGCTTGCCTCCAGAAGTTGTGAATGCTCCAACACTGGAAGATTTTAAAAAGAGATTAGACACCCATTTGTCTGAAATGGTATAGGGCACAGGTCACCAACTGGTGGTCCACGGACCACTGGTGGTCCATGACAAATTTTTGGTGGTCTGCGGCATACCTGGGTGGAGGATCTGTTCCAGGATGACTAATGGCCAGTCCTGGGAATAGAGCTCTGGAATATGGGAACAGCCAGGCAGCTCATGGTGGGGTTGGAAATCTCCACCGTAGAGGGAGTTACATGAAACTTGCAACTTTGAAGTGCAGCCCTTGCTGGCCGGAATGAGGTAATGTTGCAAGGGGGGCGGCGCAGGGGGGCTGAAGCAACGGGTGTCTGCTCATTCTTCCCCCTGCTGTGGCTTCCCATCGGTTGAACCCAGCAGTGGCTGGCCCACCCCTCGCCCTCCCCTCCCAGTGACTCCTCGCCTGGCCTGAGAAGGGAAGGGCGGGGGATGGAGATTTGCTCCAAATTCTAGAGTGGGAGTGAAGCATCCAGCACCAACAAAGGCCGAAGGAGCACCCGCGAGACCCAGAGAGCACCAGATAATCAGAATGAGAGAGAGAGAGAGAGAGAGAGAGAGAGAGACAGACAGACAGACAGACAGACAGACAGACAGACAGACAGACAGACAGACAGCGAAAGAGAGGGGGAGAGAGAGATGAGAGAAAGAGAGAGAGAGAAAGAGAGAGAGAGAGAAAGAGAGAGATCGAGATCAGAGAGAGAGACAGAGAGAGAGGGGGAGAGATGAGAGAGAGAAAGAGGAAGGAGTAAGAGAGACAGAGAGGGGGGAGAGATGAGAAAGAGGGGGAGAGAGGGGGAGAGATGAGATAAAGAGAAAGAGGGGGGAGAGAAAGAGAGGGGGAGGGAGAGATGAGAGAGAGAGAGACAGAGAGAGGGGTGAGAGAGAGAGAAAGAGAGAGGGGGAAAGAGAGAGAAAGAGAAAGGGGGAGAGAATGCCTGAAGGACCCTGTCCCGTCACTGGGAGTCCAGGCGCTTCAGCAAGTGGCGCTCTGGATTCTTATTAATGGTCTGTGGGATTTAAAATTATGAATGTAGTGGTCCCTGAGGTCCAAAAAGGTTGGGGACCCCTGGTATAGGGTTTCCTGCCTGAGCAAGGAGTTGGACTACAAGACCTCCAAAGTCCCTTCCAACTCTGTTATTCTGTTCTGTTATTCTGAAACAAT
Source organism: Diadophis punctatus similis (assembly GCA_023053685.1). NCBI lineage: Eukaryota > Metazoa > Chordata > Lepidosauria > Squamata > Dipsadidae > Diadophis > Diadophis punctatus. The sequence goes on from JALIGW010000005.1 coordinate 17,474,344, forward strand.
AAATTCCAGGAAACTATTCCATACTACTGCATACTTCATGCCTGGGCTCAGGTCCTATTTATTTGTGGCACAGAAGCTTCCTTCTGTCTGTTAAGATCAGTGGTTTTCAAAATAGTCTTAGTCCAAGCATGTGGTGGAAGAATATTTGGAAAATAGAGAAATATTAACTGCTTTCAATAGCCAGTATAGTGACTCAAATCTCAACACTCAAGATTCTCTCAAATGTAATGACATGTCTGTGCCCAAAAATGTGAATGAAAAAAATAGAATTTTATTTTTCTTCTGATCTCTTTTCTGGCCCCAAATCAAACCCTTCACATTGTTTGAATGTAATTTGTTCCTCTGGTTTTTGTTCTATGATTGAATGTACTTAAACCTTTTTTGGTAGCAACCTTGCACTACAACTTTGACACATTTGAAGAGAGAAGATCTATAGGGAAATGTAGAACCAAGAGCCATAAGACACTAGGTTACAGTTCAGATGAATTTGCAATTTAAGCATATGATGACTAGGGAAGAGATGTAGAGGCACCATGAAATATATCCTTTAACTGCCACATCTACAGAAAGGTTAATTAAGTCATCAGTGGCTGGGGAGGAAAGTGCAAAACACTGTTACAAAAAAAAAAACACATTTTCAAGTGCTATACAAATGTGTAAGCTACAGACGTTTTGTCTCTAGTTTGCACATCCCAATAACAGTATGCACTGGGATTATTTAATATATAGAAAAAGAGAAGTCCTCACCATGAAAGGAAGCACAATTAATTAAGGATCCTGGAGGAATAGAAAATGTTGGCATTAAAGTCTGTCCTCCATTTGGTTATTAAGCAATTCTTTGGGGTACATTTGGAACTGTGAGATGCCAGGAATGGGGCCTCACACAAAGTGGGTCCTCTTGTGGAGGTTTTTAAAAAATGAAACCAAATATTTATGAACATGAAATCTGATATGGAGGATTCCTGACTCTACAAATTAGTTCACTAAAATATAGAGCTGAGGTGGCGCAGCGGTTAGAGGCAGGTACTGCAGGCCACTTTAGCTGACACTGATCCGAAGGTCAGCGGTTCAAATCTCACCGGCTCAAGGTTGACTCAGCCTTCCATCCTTCCGAGGTAGGTAAAATGAGGACCCAGATTGTTGGGGGCAATATAAATATACATTGCTTATTGGTGTAAACCGCTTAGAGCAGTGGTTCCCAACCTGTGGTACGTGTACCACTAGTAGTACGTGAGGGCCTTCCAGGTGGTACGCGAACACTTTCGGGGTCATGAACGATTTTTAGTTAGTTATTTTTTACTTCACAAAAATGTTTACTGCCTAACACAAGATAATCTGGCAATGATTTGCAACTGTTGCCACACACCACCCACCTGGTCCCAGCGGCCCGAGAATCCAGTTGCTGGATGCGCAGGGCCAAAAAAGGAACGGTACAATTATGGAAATAAAGTGATATCTGATCGAATTTAGTTTCTCTGGAAGCAGGTGGTACGCGGCGACTGTACGGGACCTCCAAGTGGTACTCGATCACAAAAAGGTTGGGAACCACTGGCTTAGAAAGTGCTTGCACTGTGAGGCGGTATATAAATCTCACAAAACAAACAAATAAATAAATAAATAAATAAATAAATAAATAAATAAATAAATAAATAAATAAATAAATAAATAAATAAATAAATAAATAAATAAATAAATAAATAAATAAATAGCAACAATAAAAGCGAGCTCTAAAAAACCTATACTTTTTTTAATCGCTTCTCTGATAGAAAGTGGCTAATGAGAAATTATATAGATGTGTACCTAGTTTTATCAAAAATACCAGCAGTGTATATCTTACCTGTTGTATTCTACCTACCACAAAGGAACGTGTAAGTGAGAAATTCAGAACAGATTTGTTACATCTGCATTATTGGCATGTAAAAAACAAAAAAACAAATCACTCTAGGCTCAGAGCCTGAGCACTTGCCAGCTGGTAATAAATGGATGTCAGGTTAAGGATTTACAACCAGTGGGGAAAAAAACACATGCACAGAGCCTGGCAGTATCAGTGGAAAAGAGGAATCACATGAATTTTTTTCCCCCCAAACACAATCTAAAAAATAATTGCATCTTCTTTCTTTCACTCTTGCAGAGATGTACACTTCCTTTCAAACAGACTGCATACCTATGAGAAAAGGAACAACAGAAGCATTTTATCAAACCCTTCTAAAGAAATCATATAATGGGTCATAACAGGTAGGCACCTGATGCTTTTCTTGTCAAAAGTCTGTTTCATCTACTCACATACCATTAGTCTTAGAGTCAATTCCATTTGTTTCCAGGGCAGGTAAATCTCATACCAACTTCTGATGTGGAGCCTCCAAATTCAGTGGAATCCTAGCCAGGGGTGGGTTCCACTTACCTTCACCACTGGTTCGCATTGTGACATTCCGCATGCGTGCGCTCACTCTGCTCACTCGCACGTGCCCCCTCGTGCAATTTGGCTTCCGCGCATGCTCAGTAGCAGGAATAAGCCCGAAACACAGCTGAGGAGCTGATCAGCTGTGCTTCGGGCAAAGAAATAAAGGTCAGTATTAACCCAGGGGCGGGTGGGAGGGCCCTTTTTCAAGCAGCAGAAGAGGAGAAGCCATCCAAACAGGGAAAAATTCCTAAAAATCCAAAAAAAAGATGGTGGTGCCCACGGACTATCATTGAGTTTGTATCTTATAATTTATGATGATTGTATTTTATGATTAGCATCATGATTTATCACTTGTTGCTTGTATGTACCCTGAGAGTTTATGTACTGGAGACAAATTCCTTATGTGTCCAATCATATTGGCCAATAAAGAATTCAATTCAATTCAATTTTTATCCCCTATAAACCCCTTCTTGGCATAGGACTCAACAAGTGAGTTGTTTTTTACTATCTGGTAAAATCAAGCAGAATGGGTCCCATTAATCAAGCTGTGCCAGCCAGTTGACCCAAGAAATATGCCTTGGCACCTGCCAGTGGTGGGTTTCAATTTTTTACTACCGGTTCTGTGGGTGCGGCTTGGTGGGCATGGCATGGTGTGGCTTGGTGGGCATGGCATGGTGGGTGTGGCAGGGGAAGGATACTGTAAAATCTCCATTCCCACCCCACTCCAGGGGAAGGTTAGTGCAAAATTCCCATTTTCTCCCGATCAGCTGGGACTCGGGAGGCAGAGAATAGATGGGGCGGGGCCAGTCAGATGTGGTTTTTACCGGTTCTCTGAACTACTCAAATTTTCCACTACCGGTTCTCCAAACTACTCAAAATTTTCGCTACCAGTTCTCCAAACTACTCAAAAATTTTGCTAGCGGTTCTCCAGAACTGGTCAGAACCTGCTGAAACCCACCTCTGGCACCTTCCCTCTGAAATGATATCACCCTAGAGATCCAGACGGCTCCCACCTAATTATATTCGGGAAGCTATTAAAGACCTGGTTGGTCTCTCAGATTTTGGGGCAGGGTGAAGGTAGAGCCTCTGCTGGATATTTGCTACAATACATATATAATCAAACCATAAATCTAGTCAGCACCTTAGAATTCTCTAATCAGATTTTTAAAAGTCAAGGTAGAATCAAGATTAGAAACGTGCATACTTTGTCGGACAAAGCTGCTTAGGTATTATGGACCTAACTATTGTTTATTAGTGTTAAAGATATTTTTCAGCTGTCTTGTCCTCTTTGTGTAACTAAGATATTTTATAAAAATATGATGAAATATGCCCTAAACACCACAATGAAAAAGAATGCAAAAATAAAACCAACTATCTGATCATATTTAACCAATAAAATGTTCTAGTGAGCTAAAAACGTGGTTTTTGCTGGCATTGCAGTGTGAAATCCTTAATTGTGACATGTCTCTTACATGACACCATGTAGAAAATACTTTCTCTGCATAGCACAGACACACAGAAGAAAATTATATGAAGGACTAAGGATTTCCTCTAGAAGAAGAAATTTATCCATATTAGGAGCCAGGAATAGACTTCAAGAAACTATAAGTTAAAGTTGTGAGGCTGGCTGTCAATGCTTTTAAAAACTGTTCAGAAAGAAACTCAGTTAAAGTACCTGTAACAAAGTACAGGCTTAACACCCAACAGCAGGAAACCATAGCAACCATTCTAAGTTATACAAAGTTATTACTTTAATTTGTTCACCCTACACATGTGGGATACGTAAGTCCAAGGTAGTCCAAAGTATACTTTAGTTTCAAGAGTAACTTTACATGTGCAAGTCATAGACAGAGTCAAAGCCCCAGAATCCAAGCTATTCTCCTTTTCTCAAGTGGTTTCCAGATGTAGCATGTTGAACTACAGTTCCCACGCGCGTGCGCTGTATGCATGGTGTGTATAAATCAAATCCTGTTTTCCTAGGAAGGTGTCTGCAAAAAGTAACCCTTTGTAAGCAGCACGTGTTAAATTTGTACACTGAATATTAACAATTCCAAAGAGACAAAAGGATATGTATATAATTATCATTTTAAAAGCTCTCAATAAGAAGTTAAAACTCTTGCCTAGCAAAGGCTATCATGCGTTTTGGGCTTAGACGAATTGCTGTATTTGATAAGAAAATCAATAGAAGGCCAAAAAAAACCCCACCATGAAATAAATATAGGAACCTGATAATTATTTGGGACCCAATTAATATCAGAATTGTTGCCATTACTCTCGGAGGAAAACCATTTCATCAAGCACACAGGTGTACTTTTCAACAGCGGATCTGCCTGATGAAAGATAGCAAGAATTTCAATGACACCTTGAGGGATCTTATGAATAAAATATCAAAAAATGGACCTTTTCTTTGTATATGGAGATTGTAATGCAAAAATTGAAACAGGTTTATAACATATCCAAGGTAAGATGTGTGCTATCTCACATTTAGGCAGCCAGACATTCCCAAGTCAAAAGTTTTAAATAATAAGACTCTTTTGGATAAACTTAGCTTCTCTCAGAATTACTGCACACTCCATCAGGCTTTCAAGGACACATAGGGAAAGTCCTTCTTAAGGGTTCGATAAGGCAATAGCTACACACATTTCAGGAATATGTAACAAGTCACTTTGGCATTTAGTGGCAAAATAGCAATAGCAATAGCACTTAGACTTATATACCGCTTCATAGTGCTTTACAGCCCTCTCTAAGCAGTTTACAGAGTTCAGCATATTGCCCCCAACAATCTGGGCCCTCATTTTACCGACCTCAGAAGGATGGAAGTCTGAGTCAACCTTGAGCCGGTGAGATTTGAACAGCTGAACTGCTGAACTAGCAGTCAGCTGAAGTAGCCTGCAGTGCTGCACTCTAACCACTGTGCCATCCTGAAGCTCCATTTGAAAGAATAGCAATAGCACTTAGACTTATATACCACTTTGCAGTGCTTTACAACCCTCTCTAAGTGGTTTACAGAGTCAGCATATTGCCCTTGTTTTACCCACCTCGGAAGGATGGAAGGCTGAGTCAACCTTGAGCCTGGTGAGATTTGAACTGCCAGCAGCCAGCAGTCAGCAGAAATAAAAGAAAGATCATAAAATGGGACAAAACTTATTTAACAACTGTCTTGCTTACCAATGGAAATTTTGGATTTAATTGTCATAATTTGAGAACTACCTGTATATGTGTATGAGTATATATGTATGTGGGGGGTGTATACCAGAGGTGGGTTCCTACCGGAGCTCCCCGGTACGCAGCTCCGGTAGGGAGCGGCGGATTTCACAACCGCTCCGGAGTCCTCTCTGCCGGTCCAACCGGCACGTCGCCATTTTTTTTCAGTGATTTTCGGGTGATTTTGCTTCTGTGCATGCGCGGAAGCAAAATTGTGCCAAAATCTCGTGAAGGGACACACACGCGCGAGAGAGATTTCAGTGAGATTTTGCCTCCGTGCATGCATGAAAGCAAAATCGCGCCAAAATCTCACACACACGCGCATCCCCTCGTGAGATTTTGGCGCGATTTTGCTTCTGTGCATGCGCAGAAGCAAAATCACACAAGGGGGGTGCACGCGTAGTGAGTGAGCACGCCCCCGAAGCATGGAGATGCGCGTGCATAGCTCCAGCAGCAAGGTAAGCGAGCAACCCGCCCCTGGTGTATACATATACTGTACCAGAGGTGGGATCCTGCCTCTGATTTCCAGTGCGGTTAATCACCGAGTTCGGCGCAGAGCCGAAGAAGCTGCTCCCGTTCGCGGAACGGGAGCTTTCCCCAGGCGCTTTCCCCGCCCGCATGGATGCCGCCAATTGCGTTCTTTTGCCCTCTGCGCATGCCCAAAGCGTTCCGCACGTGCAGAGGGCAAAAGAACGCAATTGGCGACATCCATGCGGGCGGGGAAAGCGCCCGGGGAAAGCTCCCGTTCCACGAACGGGAGCAGCTTCTTCGGCTCTGCGCCGAACTCAGCGATTAACCGCACCGGCAATCAGAGGCAGGAACCCACCTCTGTACTGTACATATACACATACTGTACACACACACACACACACACGCACACACACACACACGGAGGGCGGGAGGGAGGGAGGGAGGGTGAGAGAGAGAATATGAATAGTCATTCTGCTTATTTAACACACATTTAAGTTGCACTCCCTATTCTTGTTTGTACTTTCCTATTTCATTTCTTTCTTTTCCTGCTTTTCAGTTCTTCTATACAGAGTACACACCTAGTATACATTCCTGCCAATTTATAACATGTCAAACATCTGATGCATTGCACTCCAGTCCATGAAAACATATGCTATAATAAATGTGTTAATTTTGAAGGTGTCGGCAGATGGTTAGTTGCTTGGCCTCAACCAATTTTTCTGCCCTTCCCTCTCATCTCCATACTGATCATCAGGAAAGCATCCCAATCAGTAAAACATCAGCATTCTTTTATTATATCCTTTCTGCCTACATTCATGGACATTTACACAGACACAGACACACACACACACTGCACATTTTATGCAATGGTTGGAATATCAATCACAAAATAGTTCAAACACTTAACACCATTCACTACCAAATTCCATGAACATGTAAATCAAGCCAATCCCAAGAGTCATGTGAGTAAGTTCTCAAATACCCAAATTATCACACATAGATAGAGGCCAGGTTTACTGTATCTACTCAGCAAGCATGTTCAGGCCTGGGAATATGGCCCAAGCAGGACAGAAATAATTTTCATGAATCCTGGTCAACTTCAAAAAATAAAAGAGAAGAAAATTTAATTTAATTAATTTAATTAAAAGTTCTTATAGGCCGCCCAATCCCATAGGACTCAGGGCGGAGTACAGCAGGGATAAGAACAATACAAATAATGCAAAATAGTTTAAAACATTACATAGTTTTAAAAACCATTCATCCATGGGGGAATCCGATCTTCTTCACCCCGCCTGCCGGAAGAGCCATGTTTTTACGGCTTTGCAGAAGGCCAGTAGAGTGGGGATAGTCCGGATCTCTGGTGGGAGTTGGTTCCAGAGAGATGGGGCTCCCACAGAGAAGGCTCTCACCCGTGGTCCCCCAACCAACATTGTTTGGCTGATGGGAAAAAGCATGCTATTTCTTCCAACAATGTTGATGTATGAAATCTGTGCCACACAATGTCTTCCTAAAAATGTGACTCATGTAAGATGGACACAAGTCAGATTATATGCCATGTTTTACGCCTTTTGGATTTTGCTCATGTGCCGTCTCACAGGGATGAAATTACATTCAATTTTCCAGGCCATCTATTGAAATATCCAAATGGTCCTCCTTCCAGCTTGTTCTTCAATGTGCCAGTATACAGTAGCTCTACAGAAATGATTGGAGAATCGTTGAAGTGACTCTGTTAAAAGTTCCATGCCCAGAACAAATAATTGGATTTGGGTGACCATATCATTCTGCCATTATAGCAACATAGGCAGCTAAAGCTATAAATCGTGATTTATGCACCAAGTTCCTGACCAAGGTAATGTCACCGGAATCATCATAGTATAAAATGTCTTGAAGTAGGAACTCTTTTTATTTTGGGAGCAAAAAAAACAACAAATAGAGGTTGATTTGGAAGTGAGTGAAGTTTGTTTAAGTGCTGCCAGCCATCTTTGACCTCAAAGTCTGTGGCAGGTATCTTGAAAAAAAAACAGAGAAACAATAGTCATGCAATAAATACTATGACTGAGATGAGCGAAAACTAGAAATACGTAGCCTGTTCTCATTACTGCTTATGACTATTAATTTTCTCACATGGATAAGATCACCATTTGGGAGTGGGGAGAGGTGTAAGCCATTTTTCTGCTGCTTCTGCTGCTTCTAAGCCCAGGTACTTAGCAAGATAGTGTAACTCCCTCTCACTTATTTCTCTAGCGGGAAGACTCTTTAAGACATTATGCAGCCTCGGAACACACTATTGGGACTTGCAACATTTCCAGTGTATATGTTTGCTTGCTAATCTGCATCTCGTCAGTGTATGTTATGTAAGCTGTTTAGGTTCAAGGGTGTTTCACTAGCATAGCTTATTGGGGACTGCATTTTCTCCAGAGTGCATGGCAAGCTCTACATCAAAGCCTGATTGAGCAGAAAATATGTGCTAATGTTCACAGCAGTACTCTATTATGGTATAAGTATGCTTGTAAATATTCACTACATGTTATTACGCCATTTGAACCAAGAATATTGCAGGGTTAAAGGTCACCCCTAATGCTCTCTCAGGAGGCAGCCGTTTTGAATATAACCAAATGGGATAATGGTCAGGAATACCCAGAGGGGGCGATGTAGCACGTCGTAAAGAATTGTGCTGTGAGTTTTAAGTTTTCAGGACAACAAAGATGCCAACGAGATAGCTCCTACGCAGTCATTATTAATGGAATGACAAGGCTATGTTAAACAGGGTGCCTTCGCTTCAATAAATCTGGTCCCTCTGCCATTAGTAGTCCTTACAACTGCAAATAGCAGTTAGGTTATAACCTAACATGGCAGAATGTTATCCCCTCAATCTCTAATGTATTTTATAATGCTGATAAAGTCAGGAATAGCAACGGTTTAAACCCACTTAATCTGTGAGAAGTTTAAGCACGAATTTCGAATGCAAAAAACCACTTTGATATTAGTTGGCTTAATTAAATAGAAGGGCTGTTTAGTAGTCGATGCTCTGGAAAGCATGTGTCTTGGAAAGCCAAAAGAATCCACCCACACTGAGTTCCCTTTATCCCTTAGTGGTATGTGCTTAGGAGTGAGCAATTTCATTAATTCCAGAAGAACATGCCAAGTTACAAAATCCTAGGCCTTTGCAAGCAAAAGGCTGCATCAAAGTCCACGAGGGTACAAAGGTAGCCCCCATCTACAGCTCCTTAAAGTGCTACGGGTATTTCTTTGCACAAGCATCATTTAGCCTTTGCATCCAAAGTGTTACTCACCTTTATACATATACATATACATATGCATATGCATATGCATATGCACATGCACACGCACACACACACGCATCAGAAGTGGGTTCTAAAACCCTTTACTACCAGTTCGTGCACGCACTTGCGCATGCAGGCAATGCTTCTGCGCATGCGCAGAAGCATCCCAGGTGGGTGGGCAGAGCCTCCCACTGCCGGCGCTACCTGTTCTTAGAACCGGGCTGAACTGGGAGCTGATACACATATACAAGCACCTGCTGATTTTGGTAGCTTTCACATTAGGATCAAGCTCTTTAAACATAACTCTAGTGGATGCATATGAGAGATAAAGACTACAATCCAATAGATATTGTACATATATTGTCCGACTGAAAATAAGGGTCTTTTTTATTAAGCTTGCATATAGATTGAGTTGTTTTGAAGCTAGAGCTTTTAATAATCATATTTTTAAAAAATATGGAAAATATGGCATGTTTCCTTTTGGAGGAAAAGTGGTATATAAATGAAACTAACATTCATATTAATGTGATTTATTTATTTATGTATTCATTCATCTGTCCATTCATTCATCACATGTATGTAGCAATCCATCTCAACAAATTTACTTTAGGCAGTTTACTATAAAAGCAGGCTATAAACACAGACCATCAGATGAAACAAAGATTAAAAATCATTCCATTATTAAAAACCACATTTTTGATGTTACATACCATGTAGCCATCTTGCCATCTCACCAAGAATTTACTCTGGCCTGTGAAAAGGTACTTCAGTCCACATTGGACTTGGTCATAGTAATTGGTTGCAATTGCTATAAAATAGAAAGTATATACTTCTGTGCCATTGGTTTACACCAAAGAGGTGATAAAGGTTTCCTTAGTCTAAACAGCAATGGCATAACTGACTCTGTTGATGTTGCCTTGGTGCTGTTCTCATTTGCAGCCATGGATGCAATAAAAATATTCCAAATTAGAGCAACACAACCCAGCTCAGTGGTTTAAACTCAGTGTGATCTAAACTGAAATATACTTCCTACTTTGTTGAGTCAATGGGAAAGTGTCATGGCTGTAATACATATAGATTTAGTCACTATGGACAAACTTTGATTCCTATTATACATCTGCTTGCCCCAGTCTGGTGTTCTCCACACCTCTTGCAATTTCCTTCCTTTGTAAATTCCCAATCAGAAAAGCTATTTTGCACACTGTGTTCTAAATATGTAATGATGTCTTCTTCAAGGAAGACAGAGTATTAATTCTCTGCTTAATATGCTTCACCTTCATCTTTGCAAATCCACTTCTACATCAAGAGAGACTAAATGAACTTCTTAAATAAACAGAACTGCATAATTGGCTAGAATATACAGACATTATTTGTGAGGTTTCACAAAGAGATCAGTCTTAAGAGTATAGGAACACAGCTTCAGCTCAATAAGAAGGCTGTGTGGAGAGGGTAATTCTATTGACTCTTCATAATAAGAGAGGGACAAAAGAGGATTTTGTCCCCATGTATAATGATGGATATATGATATAGCTTCACCATTAAAAACAACATAGTTTTTTTTCTATTAGGATGATGAATATCTAGTAAACCATTTCTCCCTTCCTCACCCCAAAAAAGTTATTTTAATTGGACCAATGGGATTCAATCTTTGATTTCTAAACAAGCATACCTTTAGATCTGGCAAAATATTTCACAAATTAGATGATAGCGTTCTCATGGCCCAGCACCTAAAACCTTAATAGCAGTACATGAAATTAGCACTGGTTGAAGCAAGATAAGTATTCTTTGCTTGATAGCAATCACATGGTGGCAGGAGGCTACATTTCAGCAAAACTGATAAATAAGACCTCTGCAGTCTGAGTGACTTCGCCATTGAAAAAGAATCTACATATGAATAAATCTGCCACAGTTACATAAAGTCTAATAAAAGATTCCGAGAAATGTCATAGGTTGCACAAATAATTTATGTAGGATCCAAGCCAGATCAGTGACCCTACTATCCATTCAGATGAATCAGAAAACAGCATCAATATGTTGCACATACTTCAGCAGATCAATACCCGTGTTAAATTTCAAGAAAGTTTGTCATTACTTAAATGAACTTCTAAACGAATCTTGGGCTTTCCCAGACAAAGCACTCCAAACCATTGCGAGACAACATTTTTGTATAACTGAAAATAGCTGGGTTAATTCCAAGATCAAGAAATAAACACTCCGTGCATTGCTTGCCATCAAATAAAGGCCTCTGCAATTGATGCAATGAACACGTCTAATGTCTGAAAACAACAGTGTTAACAATAGCACTTTCTAGCATTCCAACAATAAAGAAATACCCCCAAGGGATTCAAATTAAATGCTCAAACACCCTGAACATAAGGTAGAAAAACAGGCTTCTTCTTCGGAGGAGACCTTTTGAGAAAATGCAAGGACAATTTTTCGGCCATGGTGAATATAATTATACTATATTCACCATGGGCCAAAAATCATCCTATTTCTAATCCTCCGTTTCTAAAGCTTTAGAACACAGAGTCTAATGCTGTGTGTTAATATGAATAGCAGCAATAGCAATAGCTCTTAGACTTATATACTGCTTCATAGTGCTTTACAGTCCTCCGTAAGCGGTTTACAGAGTCAACATATTGCCCCAACAATCTGGGTCCTCATTTCACTGACCTCGGAAGGATGGAAGGTTGAGTCAACCTTGAGCAGGTGAGAATCAAACTCCTGGCTGTGGCCAGAATCAGCCTGCAATACTGCATTCTAACCACTGTGTCACCATGACTCATAATCCCTTCATCACTGAAGCTGTGATGTTAAATGGCTCATCATAGAATCTGACTATTCATGAATATTTTTCAAGGTTCTTGTAGAGACTAAGGAAGATGACCCAATTGTGATAATCATATTCATTGGCAAGACTGAAGCATTTTTAAAGTTTCAAAGTGGCTCAGACAGACACTTGCACAATTCACTAAACTATAAAATGCAGGAGGGAAAAGGTAAAGCAAAATCAGACTTTCAAGATTATCTTATTATAGCCAATCTTAATAAAGGTAATTGTAAACATCTTGTGGAATTGATTTCATGATCTGGTCTATGTAGTTAGATTGAGACATCTGAACCAGGATATGAATAATCAAGATTGAGCCCATTATTATATAATGAGTCCCTCGGGAGTAGGGCGGCATATAAGAAAACCAAAATAAATAAATAAACCAAAATAAATAAATATATTTTAGAGGTCATCCTATGGATTTATCAAAAGGGCCATGGGATATCTGGAAATATATAAATCCATTATACCACCTCTTGTATCCTGCATCTCTGGGAAGAATGCTATTTTTAAAGGAAACATGAGAAAGGAATCTCTAATAGAATTATTTATATAGAACTATGAATGAAAAAAATGAAACTCATGTTCTCAAGTCAATAAATAGGTAGCAGCAAGTACCTATTTTCTGAACTAAGTGCAATTTCTTAAACTATTGATAGTGTGTCATTCTCTCCTCCCCTTCTTCCTTAAATTAAGAAATTATGACTCTATTTTAAATATTTGTATCTTGCCTTTCTAGATCAAACTCCTCCTGTAGGTGATTAGTCCTCACAAATAAATCTAATAGATACTAATTAGTGAAATAAGCAATTAAGTGAATATTGTAGTAACATTAACAGGAAACATGCAGAAAAATTAGCCCAAGTAAAGGTCTGTTTAACCCTTGGAAATTCAATCAATCAATCAATCAATCAATCAATCAATCAATCTATCTATCTATCTATCTATCTATCTATCTATCTATCTATCTATCTATCTATCTATCTATCTATCTATCTATCTACCTACCTACCTACCTACCTACCATCTATCTATCTTCTGCTGCACATGTTTGAGTTGGTAGGTCAATTCACTCACCCAATGTCATAAGCAACAGTTCATTGCTGTCCTTCACTGCTATAATGTTCTTCCTAGAAACTGTTATATGGCTATAGTTGCAAGTTAGCTGCTGCACCTAATGGACCATTATTTAATACAGCAAGGGGCCTGAAATGCTTTTTTTATATATTTTAACCAGATTGACTGGTTAATTTGCAGCCCTTACACAGTGCTTGCATATGACTTGAATATTGGCAAATGACAACTAGAGTCATTGGACTTGGTCTTGACTCAGCAAAGTCCTCCTTAAGTAATTAAACAAAGTGCTCAAGATAATTGAAGATATTAAAGCCTCATCCTTTTGTAAATTAAAAATCCACTGGTAAGCCTGGGAATCCTAATTCTGAAAAATAAAGCATAAAGGCTGAAGTCAATCAACTCCTGTGTTAAATGATATCCTGTGGCTGGAACCCAGCATGGATCACTATACATATAGGCAAGCTGTTGAATGCAGTGGGTTTAATTCAACTCCCCTTTTCTAGTCATTAATCTAGAGGGCAAATTGCATACCAAAATTTGTTTCTAGCCTTGAATTGCCTTAACTGAGCATAACTGGCACCTGACATATCAGACCTTTAGTGTTGACTTAAAGCTTATTCAAGCTCTCCCTTTCAAGCTCCCCTTTCCCCAAGATGCTGCATATGTAAATGGTATTTCCATATTAAAAATTCAACCTTAGTCATGTTTACTTCATATCTGCAAAGCTCATCCATTATTAGGTATTGCTATATCACTCAGAAACATGTCCCAAATGCTGGCAGTAAGTCTCAATGACATATGCAGACATACAGTATATATATATCGCATTCTGTATTATAGACCAACATAATAACTAAAAAGCCACTGGCTACAAAAAAAAACAGTGAACAAAATGAACCTTTAAAAGTTAATGACTTAAGGGTGCTTTTACAATTGTAAAAAGTATGTTGGGGCTTACCCTATTTGTCATTAACACATATTCTGAAGGCTTGGCTAATATAATGTGACACAAAATTAGTCAAACACAATTCATGCAATATTGTTTAATTTTACTCCTCATTTAACTTGGTTTTAAGCAAAATCATTATGCCACATGATAGCGTTGACATGAACAAGAAATATTTTATAATAGTCTCTGCATTTAGAAATGAGTTATTAGAAGCTGCATGCCGAACACATTCTTAACTATGAAAACTATAAAGCTAATAGCTTAATCATATTTTGACAACATCTACATAGTTTATGCATTATTTACAAGAAAGATATAAAAATGAAACCACTGTACTTCTCACGCCATACTTCACAGTCATAGTTAACTGGTTAAAGATGTAACACATTTATCTTCCAGAGATTTGTATTTGCATAGGAACATTTGCATATCATGTTGCAATGTGATCTTAATGTAAAATTTAATCTTAGCGCTTTACCTCCGATGTGCATGCTGTGTTCATTTTAAAAAATGGTAAAAATAAGGTTGCTAGATGTATGTGCTTCAATCATTTGTATGAGGACCATTGGAAAATGGTCTGAGGAAAATACTTACATGAATTAATTCATAATTTTCTGTATTTTATTTAATGATGTTAGAGCCATTTGTTAGGCATATCAATTTTACGTGTTTCTTATGGACTTTCACATCAAGCTGCCATTTAAATAATTTGAAATAAGGTTAGCTAATCTTGCCTGCATTTGGAAGCTAAGCAAGGTCACATCTGCTCATACTTGGATAGGAAACTACTTGGGAATGCCTGGACTGTAGGCTACACTGGGAAATCCAAAATCATCCTATAAATAGATGATGGCAAACCATTTCTGTAGAGCAGTGTTTTCTCAACCTTGGCAACTTTAAAACATGTGGTCTTCAGGTCCCAGTATTGGGAATTGAAGTCCACATGTTTTAAAGTTGCCAAGATTGAGAAACACTGCTATAGAGAAAACGTCATGGATAATATTTATATTTTAACTAGCCGTTGTAAACTCCAGTGGTGTTACAGCTTCTCATTGGAAGTACTGTTAATATAATGAATCAAGTTTAAAAAAACCTGCAGAATGAATATTGCTTTAAGCATTTGGACAAAGATAAACTAAATGTCTACAATTATGACATGTGACACTTAAGCTTTAATTTAAATGTGACTAGTAAAGCTTCCTGGAATATTTACCCAAGTACAATTCCCTAACTGTTTTTTCATCCTTGGTTGCTGCATTAGCGTTGTGAAGCATAATAATACCAGGAACAAGAAAAGGATGTCTGATTCAATCTGGATTTGCCTCTAATAATTTCAGGAATGAATCAGAGATTGTTGCTTGATGTCAAGCAATAATGGTTAACTTATCTGCCCAGTTAAATTCATCTTATTACTACTCGAAAAATTAGTGAAATCACTTTCTTTTCTTATTGAATCAAAGAATTCTGTGTGCATACAGTAATTGCTTCTTCTCTCCCATTTCACTGGGAAAGGCAGAGTGTTGAAATTTCTCTGACCCACAAATGACCCCGTGTTGACCTCAAAGGACTACTTTGTCTTTTCAGTCTCACTGGTGTGCCTCCTGGGCATAGTCAAAATTGTATCTGGTGATTCCATGATGTGGCCAACTATCTACTAAGGACTGAACTAACAGCACTATGTTCAATTAATTCTAGGAACATGGGATGGCCTTGAAACACAATCCCAGGTGAAGAATGATTTTCTCTCTCTCTCCAGATCACCAATGGACCATCCATCTTTAATAAACCCTGATCTTTGAAATGCATAAAAACATGCAAAAGACATGCAAATAAAAACACATTAAGGCATAGAGGTGGGATTATACCTTGTGCAATTTAGACATTGGGAAGAAATGGAGGCAGCCTATTTTCCAGATGCCCTTCGTAAATAGCAATTTGGGAACAAAATTGCAAAAAGGAAAAGACCAAAGTAAATAGTATCAGGGCAAATGTACTGAACAGCAGAGCCAGTGTACGTGCAAAGAAATGCTGTATTGAACTTTTAGTTATTTGTTATATTATCTGCACTCCTGCAATGTTTGGCTGAGATTGCTCTTGTAAAGGTCCTTACCGAGGTAAATAAAACTGTAGAACCTTAGAAACATTGTATTATTACGGCCGCCAAGCTAAGGTGTACAGTACGGGAAATATCTCTCTGAGGAATAAATTACATGTGATGAGGGCCAAAAGAATACAGCTCCTGTTTCATGAAGTCTTCCAGGCAAAAGCAGAGATTTGGCAGTTTTAGCGTTGCTTTCAAGACAATACACGTACACCAAAAACATTATTCTTCACAGAGGACCCCAGGGACTTTCCCAATCGTCTGGACGCTCAAAGTTATTCCATAACCTCAGATTCTACACAGATCTTCTTTATTAATTTTAATTTGTCATCAATAACCTGACAGGCTCTCTTCGGCAAGAAATACTGCATTAACCGTTTCACTCATTGTGGCAGCTATTAAAAATGTGATAATGATTAGCAGTAATGAGGTCAAATAGAATAATGTGAGTATACGTTGCTACTAGCAAAATATAACACAAGAGGATTTATTATGTTCACTAGCTGAAATGTAATTTAAGAACAGGATATTGCCACCTGCAATGGAGTCTCATAGAGTTATCCAGATCATTTAGCCATGTCCTGTTAATATGTTTAATTTGCTTCTACATATATTACCGTCCCTTGCATTTTAAATAATTTAAATGGCTGTTGCTATGAACTTTATGTAAACATGAAGATATAAAGAAATCCTTTAGATGATCATCAATTCAGACAATAGTAGAGTGTAAAAGCTCCCTGTATCTAGCAAAGCCCAGCAATACATTATACTATGATTTATTGATTAAAAGTGCAATTTTCCTACCTTAAAATGAATTAAAACTTCCCCTTTCATTTCCAAGGCAAATAATTTACATTCTTCCTGAAATTGCAATCCAAAGTATATTTGAATAGGTAAGTCTGTTTTGCAGGATATATTTAAAGGCTTAATTAGAACTTATTCAATAAATAATTGAAGGATTCTGCTATGTGCAGAGTGAATAAACCTTTCTTAAACTAAACATAACCCCAATGGATATTGTAGGGTGACGTAGGAAAAGAGCAACCAGAGCTGAAGGGGAGGAGTTAAATGTGTTATCAGCTTAGAGTCTTTATGTTGTTCAAGTTCATCCCTCCTTGAGTTCTGTTAACCCTTATCTGGTGCAAATTCAGATCTGAACTTTAGTTGACTAGATTCTTGGGCATAGGCTTGAACAATAAATCTTTCTGAACTGCAACTTATCATATGATCCTGATACTTTGCGCCTGACAGGTGTGTTTTAACTCTATAGATTAAATAGCATACATAGCATTTATAGTATTTAAACACTAGTAGTACATAGTAGTGCACTCTTAATTATATGACTTTGCATAACATTTCCTCTTAGTTTATTTATTTATTTATTCAATGTGCATCTCAACAAGTTTTTGATTTTTGATGAACCAAAGACTCAATTTATTTCCCCACAGTGGAAGGTAAAGCTGATTTACACTTTATAGCAGTTTTAAAATGATCAGATCTCTAGATAATGATTTAAACATCTGAAAGTATTTGCCAGGGATAACGTCATACAGAGGAGATCAGGATCAGGAAAACTTTTTGTAGGGAGATTAATAGCTGGGATGAGGTATCCCTATAGCAATTATTGCATACAGGGCTTTGTCTAGTATGGCTCTTTGTTGCAAAAAAAAAAAACCCATATAAACCAAACCCTGCATGTTTCTTAGAGGTTCATATGCTTGGACAAAATCTGTATATTGAGGATATAAATTCTAAAAATAGTTATAGTTATACTGTACTGCATATAGATCAGGGGTGGGTTCGGACCGGTTCGGACCGGTTTGCCAGAACCAGTAGCGATCCGCTGGTGATGTCACAATGACATCACCGAACCGGATCGGTCGGTGCCGGTCCATGGGCGCCGCCATCTTTTTTTGAATTTTTTTTTCTTCTGAGCATGTGCAGAAGCCGAGTTTCCGGCACTGTGCATGCGGTCACCATCTTGTTTTCGGCTTTCTTTTTTTAAAAACAAATTTTTGAATTTAACTTTTTTTAATTTTATTTTTCTTCTGAACATGTGCAGAAGCCGAGTTTTCGGCAATGTGCATGCGGTCACCATCTCGAGGAAGCGAACTGGCAGCAAGGTAAGTTAGAACCCACCCCTGCTTGGGTCCCCTAAACTTTTCAATCCCAGAAAGCGGCTGAAAAATGCCCTTCTCCTGTTTTGCAGCCATTCATGCACCATTTCCTGTTCTTGCCTCATTCCCGTTTTTATTTGGTTTTCCCTCCCACTCTGAAAGCAAAAGGAAGTGAGGGGGAAGGGGGGAAGAAGGATCCGGGAGTGGGAAGGGAAGGGATTGGGAAGAATGAGAATGAGAAGGGCTTCTCAGCTCAGATAAGGCTTGGAGAATCCAGAGTGTGCCTTTCCCCTTCTCTCTTGCATGCTTTTATTTCCAAAGGCCCTTCCCCCCACTCCACTCTCTTTCCCGAACAACAGAGCTAAGCTGTCTACCTGCAATCATGTGTATCAAGAGTAAATCCCACTGAAAGAGAGTAGCCTTACTGCCAGGGAAACTTTTTTAAGGTTAGTCCCCTTCTTCCCTTTCCCTTAGGCTTTACGTAGTTGAGAGATAGTGTATTGAATTGATTAGTATCAGGTGTATTATAGAGAGAAATGAAAACTTCTGTAAAAACAGATGCTTTGTGCCCAGACCAGGTGTGTGTGTGTGTGTGTGTGTGTGTGTGTGTGTGTGTGTGTGTGAGAGAGAGAGAGAGAGAGAGAGAGAGAGAGAGAGAGAGAGAGAGAGAGAGAGAGAGAGAGAGAGAGAGAGAGAGAAAGAAAGAAAGAAAGAAAGAAAGAAAGAAAGAGAGAAAGAGACAGAGAAAGAGAAAGAGACAGAGAAAGAAAGAAAGAAAGAAAGAGAAAGAGAAAGAGAAAGAGAAAGAGAAAGAGAAAGGAAGAAAGGGAGGGAGGGAGGGAGGGAGAGGAGAGAGAGGGGGGGAGGGAGGGAGGGAGGGAGAGAGAGAGAGAGAGAGAAGAGGAAAGAAGCACCACAAACCCTGGCATTAGACCTGGCTTCAGAAGACACTTTGAAACAGCACAGCAATTTAGGGCTGGAAGACATCTCGGAGGTCATCTAGTCCAACCCCCTGCTGCAGCAGGAAATCTTAAATTGTCTGGATTATTTTGGTGCCTCTAACAGAGAGGAGAATTGCCAGAAAGGAGAAGGAGTTTACTAGGACAAGGCTGCCATGCAGAGGAAGGCAGAGATAGTCCTTGACTTATGAACACAATTGAGCCCAAAATTTTGGTTGCTAAGCAAAAGCATTGTTAAGTGAGTTTCACCACATTTTACTCAATCCATGACATCTCCTGGCTCCAACAGTTATGTGCAAACTAGGGAAGTATATCTGAAGGCATGTGTAATATTCTAACGTACAGAAAAATGCAGTAAGTGAGGTTGAATGTGTATAGTTTTAGAATAGGTGTGTGTGTGTGTGTACATACACGTACAATATATATAGTAGATAATGTATATTTTTGTGTGCCTGTGTAATATGTATGTACACATATGGCATCTATACATAGGATTAAATAGTATATTTTGGATGTTCAGTAGTAGTAAATAGATAGGGAAATTGTATCTCGTTGAGGTCTTTGAGGCGAGGAGAGGCCAGGCACCCTAACCCTAACCTTGACGTGAGTGACGTCAAGTTGGCCATGCCCACCCAGTCACATGCCCACCCAGTCACATGATTACCAAGCCACCCCCACCTAGTCACATGACCGCAAAGCCACTCCCACCCAGTCACGACTGCCAAACCACTCCCACCCAGTCACATGACCATCAAGCCACTGCTACCCAGTCACATCACTGTCAAGCCAGTCCCACAAAATTAAAACACACCCACAAAATTAAGCCACACCCACAGAGTGGTAATACAAAAATTGGAACCCACCCCTGATTTAGATACATATGAGAACTATTTTTATTTCCATAAGCCATACATCTCAGAGATACTTTCCTTCAGATTTTAGACTAATAGACTTGACATGTTTCTTTGCCATTATAGTCATGTTTAGAAAGGTCCCTTTCTAAAATGTATTTGACTTACTTTCAGTTAAAGTAATCTAACTGTCAACATTACCACAAGGAGGAAAATAATTTGGTTTCCAAGGTACAACCAATTGAAATGGAGCCAAAGGATGGCAACAAAAATTTTCAAATATGAAGACAAGGAATTTCAACTAAGCATTACAAAATACTTTCAAATGGTATTACCCAGGGGCGGGTTGCTCACTTACCGATACCGGAGCGCTGTGAGCGCATCTCCATGTTTCTTGCGCGCACGCGTGCGCTATGTGTGCACGCACCCTTGCACGATTTTGCTTCTGCGCACGCGTGGAAGCAAACTCTTGCTAAAATCTCGCAAGGAGACACACGCGCGCACGATTTCGGCAAGATTTTGCTTCTGCGCATGCGCAGAAGCAAGAAAGCCCAAAAATTCTTTTTAAAAGATGGCGATGTGCGCGACGGACCGGTGAAGACGGCACCGGAGTGGTCATGTGCAAATTGCGCAATGGGCCGCTCCCTACCGGACCTACACACCAGACCGCACCGGTAGGAACCCACCACTGGTATTACCTGTCTGGAAGGGAGGGGAGTCATTTTTCATTAGAAATTTTTAATCAGATGTTGCATGTCCATCTTTTGAGAATGCCATAGATACCCTGCAGTGCGAAAAAAAAAGCCTTTGTTGAAGTTTACGGTGATTTCTAACTCTGCATTTCAACGTACTATGTTCGCATATTATATTAAGAAAAGGTTTGCTTAATTAGGTTTAGTAAATAAAATATAATTGGATTGATTTGCATAATATGCTATGATGTAAAGATATGGTTTAGAAACAATGGTGACTGATTCAGACACTGTACTGGATTATAGAGAAGCAAACCACATCTTAGTAGCCTGCCCTAGAATGATGTGTGATCTCTTTTTTGAGTTTGTAATATTAAATAAACAGAGTTCTTTTTCTCAAAAATAATGTAGCCTACAAATGAATTTGACATATTGACTGTTCATTTCAGGACCATAATCTAGAGTAGAGACTTCTCTTCCATTATGTTCAGATTTGGCTTTTGTACCCTTCTTTTGCTGAACGAACTATCGGTCTTGAAAATCTGAGCAAGGATATGGTGTGATAGTAAATCCTAATTATCTCAATAAAGATGAACACATTACACAGAAAGCTCTTCTATCTTCTCCAATTCTGACTAAAAGAAATATTGCTATTAAAATTTATCTAGCAGAATAAAAGCTGAAGCAAAAGACAATTGTTAGTAGATCCCCGAGTTGGGGAGCCAAATCTACTATTATAGTTGTGTTGCTGCTGATCTTATGTTATGTTATGTTACATTATGTTATGTTATTAAAGCTATCAGGTGGATCTCCATAGAAGTAATAATACTATAGACAATCAGACAGACATTTAGGCTGGATTTGGCATTTTTGTCCACCTATTCAGTCCTTTCCAACGATATTATTGTTTAATGATATTAAAGGTATTGTCACAAGATGTAACCTGTTCCAAGTAAAGTTGCCATTTGCAAATGAATGATGGTAATTTTGTTAATGCTGATAATGTTCAAGTGGTACTCCAGATGGCTTCGGATTGCACCCAAGGCACTTTTTTTGCAATGTCCACTATCCAGGCATTTTTGTTTTTCTTATCAACCATTGTTAAATGTTATGTTATAAATGCTTATCTGAATTTTAAAGTCACAGAGCACTGTAGCTTCTTCATTTTCTATTACTTTGTCTATTTTGTGGTTCTGCCAGTTCTTGCTTGCAGGCAAGTGGCATTTCTTGCAGATATTCAATGTACCATTGTTGCTTCTTTGTCATGATATTGTTTTTAATCAGTCCGTGCTCTTGATTGCCCTGCAGTAGCTAAGTAGACAGTCCACTGTTGTTGTTGTTGTTGTTGTTGTTGTTGTTGTTGTTGTTATCTCTTTGCAGAGGCAGTACCTGCTCTTTATCACTGTCTTCTCAATTCTGATTTTATATGCATTTGTTTTTAAGGTTTAGTCTTGTGCAGCCAGAATTATTTCTTCCTTCAAATTTCTTGCTCTTATCCATTGCCAGGTCTTGTTATCTGCTTCCCAGCTTTTTTTAAAAAAAGAACTGTATTACCTATGCTGTGTTTTGCTTTGCCATGTTTGTTTTCTATTCTTTATTTGGTATTTATTTGGTCTTTCTTATAGTCCTTGGTCTCTTCGATATTTAGTAAGCCTTCATGACCTACTAGCTTCAATGCATTCTTCATAGTCCTCCTCCTTTTCCTCCTTTTCCTCCTCCTCCTCCTCCATCATCATAAATAAAGTATTTAGTTCTGTTTGTGAATCAAACAGGTCCAATTTATTTTGGCCTCCATGAAACAATCTAAAAATATGCTATAAGCACCATACGGTATATATTTGCCATTATTTGAAGGTTTTACTGAAAAGGCTTTAAAAAATATTTGTTCTACACCTTTTCCAAATCTCATTGGATACTTCCAAAGTACAAAGTTCAAAGCATCTTGTCTTACAAAACCCAAATAAGCAACTCCATGATTTGGAAGTGCATATAGATGAGCGTGTTAAATCGTATTCAAACTATGTGCAGAGCATGTGTTATACTGTGATTTCTTTCTATTTTCCCTCGCAAAACAATGGCTGGAGTTACTTTGCTTGAGGAAACCTCAAGGGAGTTGGGTTGCTTAAGCCTCTTTTGTATTTCTGTAAACAAGTAACAGCCTTCCAAGCCTGCTGTTCATGTGATGTAACAACAACTCACGACTTTACATACTGAGCTAAATTTGAATTGATGATAGGTACAATGTTTGTAATTCTACATCAAGCGGCACTTGTGTCTGGCATTTATTTGTGCTGTTATTCTGGCAGGTTCTTCCACAGAGTCTTCTCATCTGATATGTCAAGTCTACAATCAAAGCAGAATAGTGAATTCACTTTTACAGTCAGGCGAGCTGAATGCTATTACCCATGTATTTGTCACAACCCGCAGATCCCAGTCTGTAATCTGCCATCTGGATGGATGCTACAAAGTTAAGAGGCAGGGACATGCATTTCTCAGTAACTACCTGCTGTCAGCTGTTATTTTAAGGATCCTGTGATTTTCTTTTATTTTGACTAGGGAAAAAAACAAGGCAGCTCCAGTAATAAAAAGGCATATCAACCAGTCACTTTCTGGCAGATTTGTCACCAGTGCGGATAGAAATAAGGGTTTTTGTAGTTGTTAGCAAATGTATACACTGGGATCTAACACTGAAAATCTACCATGGTGTCTCAAAACAATTCTTTTAAGAACGCCGATGTGAAAAAATAAATAATACGCATTCACACACATACATTGCAGCTCATCATTCATATATACTCTGCCCACTATGTTAAAAAAAACACATGTATATGAAGGAGAGATAATGTGGTGTAGTAGTTAAGGTACTGGACTAGAAGGAGGGAGTTCCAGATTCTAGCTCTTCCTTAGTCATGGAAGCTGGCTAGGTGACTTTGAACCAGTAGCTCTATCATAGCCCTAAACTGGGATTATGAAAAATAGTTGTCCATCAAACTACACTGGGTTAACATGTCAGATTACAGTCTATAATCTTCACTGAAAAGACTTTTATCCTGCAGTGGATTGATTATCCATCATTTATATCAGTCAGTCACCTTGCCTTTCTTTCTTTCTTTCTTTCTTTCTTTCTTTCTTTCTTTCTTTCTTTCTTTCTTTCTTTCTTTCTTTCTTTCTTTCTCTCTCTCTCTTTCTATCTACCTATCTATCTATCTATCTATCTATCTATCTATCTATCTATCTATCTATCTATCTATCTATCTATCTATCTATCTATCTATCGACCTACCAACCTACCAACCTACCTACTTACTTACCTACCTCTTGTTGCTGATCTTAATAAATGTATATAAATATTTCAATTTTGGTGTCAGGATAGTTACTCTTTGTGTGTGAATACCTCTATATAACAATTGAGTGTATAATTCTCATCTTAAATATTGAGTACTAAGCAGCAATCTAATAACATATTTTTTTTTAATTCAAGACAATTTGAGGTCAACTAAACTTTAGTGAGTACTTGAGTTAACTAAAATTGAATTCAAAATTCACTAAGGTTCACAAAGATTCTTACTGAATATGCATATTATTTGGGCCTGATAGCTGTTCATATGAGTTTTTTTAATTAAAAAAGAACAATGGAAAGAATAAATATGTATAAACATCGAGATATATTAATACTGTCAATAGTTACTGGAAATGGAAAAATGCTACTTAAAAATGCTAATATGAGATCTGCATACGCTCTGGATTTACCCGAGTGCAGTGGTGGAATTCAATTTTTTTTACTACTGGTTCTGTGGGCGTGGCTTGGTGGGCGTGGCTTGGCTTGGCGGGCATGGCAGGGGAAGGATACTGTAAAATCTCCATTCCCACCCCACTCCAGGGGAAGGATACTGTAAAATCTCCATTCCCTCCCCACTCCAGGGGATGGTTACTGCAAAATTCCAATTTCCTCCCGATCAGCTGGGACTCAGCAGGCAGAGAATAGATGGGGGTGGGGCCAGTCAAAGGTGGTATTTACCAGTTCTCTGAACTACTCAAAATTTCTGAGGTGGTATTTACCGGTTCTCCAGAACTGGTCAGAACCTGCTGAATCCCACCTCTGCCCGAATGTCAGGCAAGGGCAGGTAGCCATAGTATTGAGTTAGTTGCATTTTGTATCCTAGTTTGTCTTTCCCTCTAACAATTAAGCATTTAGACTGCTGACCAACCAAAGACAGTAAAGGATATTTATTCCAGGATCTAGAAAACTGAGATATTATATCCTATCATTTGGCTTCCTCCATTGTACTGTTTATATAAATACATAGCTTTTGCATTAGACTCAATCAAAACCCTTGGGATTCTTCCCAAATCAAGCCAGAGCTGATCTCCAAGCATCTCTAGCATCTTCAAATCAATGTTTGGTTGGGACACCTCAAAACATGAGTGTAAAAATATACTGGCATCATCAATGTTGCTTCCCCATCCCCATCCCCCACATTTGACTATAGATCAAGAGGCTAGTGTAGTGGAAACTCTTCCTATATCTCCTTGAGATTCTTACATGTAATTAAAAAGCTACATGAATAGATGTCTATACTAGTCAGAATATGATCATTTCACAGTCAAACTCTTAATACAGAAAGGGGTAATAAGAGTTTTGAATTAATTATAAGAATCCTTCCTGTGGGAAAATTCTTTTGTTTTGAGTGCTTTAAAAATCTTCTTAAAAGAACCAACATGATAGGATGGGACTTTGAAGGTTGGACATTACAGGGAACAAGAAGAAACTAAAGATTGCAATTAAAGGAGAAGAATATTTAAATCTGACTTACCAATACAGAGTAGAGCAAAATACTTTAACATTGGACGTATTGAAGGATATTTGTGAACAATGGAACCAAAAGTTAACTTTAAGAGTGTCTGCCTTTATAGATAGACTGTGTGTAAAAGATGTTATGAAAGAGAAACAAGTTACACTGGACAAGACTGTGACTGATCTGAAAATGGATTTTAAAATGACATGCTACAAAAATGTTATGGAAAAGGATGTTACATTAGATATAGCAATAACTTCAGTTAATGTCTTAATAATTAAAAGGGATATGCAAATAACAAACTAAAAGAGTGGCCTGGATAATGTTCCTATATTGGATTTACAAAAGATACTTGTTAAAGCTTCATGAGAATTTTTATTTTATTTTATTTCAATTTTATTAGAAGGAAACAAAGAAAAAAGATCAAGATTGTTAAAAGTAAAAGGAATATCAAGTTGGTTTATTTGATTAAACTGAATATCTTGTTATCTCTGATAATCCTTAATGGACTTTTGCTGACCATGACTGAATGATAAGACTTTAAGGATTTATAAGTAAGAGATGAAACATGGGAATAAGTTATTATTTGTTGCATTTTAAGAGAAATGATGTTACTAAAATGTTATTATACCTGTTGTGATGAGCAGGGGAGTAATTTCTTTATATATTTATTTTATTTTTCTTTATTATTATTTTTCTTTTGTTTTCTTTTTTGCACTTTGAATTTTTCATTTTCATTTTCACTTTTTTAATTTGTATTAGTTTTTATCTTTTTAATTGTAGTGTTTAATAACATTACTATTAAATAAAAACAAATCCTGTCTGAATCCAACTGTATTGAGAAAACTGCCTGAATAAACAAAGTCATATAGTTACATCAAATTAGATGCTAAACTAAACTCTTTCCAAGCCAAATTTTCCACCACATATATTTTCCCAGTTGTCTTTGGGTTTTGGCATCCCTGGCTGACAGAAACTAAAAACAACAAATTAAAGATTAGATGAATACATCGCAACTTTTAAATGCAGGTCTAGAACAGCAAAGTTGCCTGTGAAAATAACACAGTAGGGAGTCTGTGTTTATTGTCTTACTATGACAGGTGGTGAGAATGATTTTTTTATTTCTGACTGTCAGGTCCACAAAAAGAAACTTAAGACAAGAATATCCAGTGGTATTCCTTATAGGAATACAGGGAGGAAAAATCAGTTTCAAATTATCTCATAATGCTTTCATAAAGCAAACACAGCACTAGTGTTTGGTTAAAACCATACAGCTCTTCTGCTAAGTCAAGTCCTCATATCATTAATCATATTCCTTTGTAATCATCCGGAATGATGGGTCAGTGTGAATAGTCCTATTTATAGAAAATTAAGTTAGCATACGTGTGTGTAAAGTTTCAAGAAGACTCACTCCAGGAAGGAAAGTAATTAGCAATTGGTTTCCTTGGACAGAAAAGTTGGAGGGCACAGCAGTAAGGGGGTTGTCTAATTGTCCAGTGGCAGTGTATAATCTGGTGTGAAAATGTTGCAAGCTGTGGCCAAAGTATCTGAGTCCAGGCAGGATTTACTTAAACTAGCTTGGAGACAAGCTTGGATGAACACAGGACAGGAGCAGTTTAAATGATAAATGTGAATATGTCCTTTGTGTATTACTAGATTCAAATTGGACACATTTTGATAAGCAGCTTAGTCACCGAGTATACCTATTGCATATTTAGCATACCAGTGGAAATAATGCAGGATGCAAAGCAGCCAGAGGTGTTTATATGTATGGTTGTATAGTATGTATAATTCTGAGCTGGAAAGGAGAATCTGTCCAGGAAACATATGATATGACATTTTACCAAATGTAATTCGGACATTATTTACCTACTTTTCAGGGTAATTTGTTTCAGATATCCCATTATTGGTATTATTTTTAAGTGTAACTCTAAATTATTGCAAAAAATGATACAGCTAAGCAAAAATTCAGCATGATTTTCCTTTTGTTTTTTCTTGTTACAGAACTCAAAGTCATGAAGCACAGGTCAATTTGACCCTCATGCTCAGAGTACAGTGGTCTCTCAGCCAAGCCTCTTAATGCCCAGATAATGATATCAACTTCTTCTTTTTTTTATTCAAAAAGTTTTATTAGTACAAAATTACATAGATAATAGCTAAATATTAAATATAAAGTACAAACATTTTTTTATTTTTCTCCCCCCTAACCCACCCCCTTCCCTTCCCCCCCCCCCGGACTTCCCAGAGAGAATACAGGGCGTAATATCAATTAAATAATATGATATCAACTTCTGAGACAGCAAGAGTACCCAGCATTCCTGGGCCAAGACTGCACTGGATCTTTGGGAGATCCAAAACAAATAGGTGGTTTTATACTTTTAAATAAAGAAGAGTCAGTGTGATTGCCCAGGTGGTTAATATT